>JAUYWG010000064.1:11696471-11716196 GCA_034779775.1 Enteromius afrohamiltoni | reverse complement strand
TATAACCAAAGGAAAACAACTATATATTATACTTTTTACTGCAAAAAAAGAAAAACTATGCTGTGAGTTTTGAACTATCCCATTATTTTAATAATCAGGTTTACACAGATTTCTGGGAAGAAAATCATCAGATTATTTAAAGAAATAACTTGGATTACATGATAACTGTTTTAGTGTCTTTATAAATTCATAGTTTTCGTTTAAGCTGTGAAAAGTGTGCTTAAATAGCACGCGTTGAATTTCACAAGTCTCGCTGTTAAGCATCTACCCTTCCTCAGTGCCATCAGAGGAAGTCTGCACTTCCCTCTACCATCAACCAAAAAAAGGAAGTGACCTCACGAAGCTGCAGAGTCTCTCTGTATACTGGATCAACTGCATCCTTTACATTCCAAGCTGAAGGCTTTGAAATAAAAATTCAAACCAGAACATTTACGGTATTTTTTCATAAAAGATCAAAAATAGTCTCCCAGACTAAATTTAGACATGAAAGTTTTGAGTGGGCATTTAAAGAAAGAAACCATTGATCTACTTTAGGTGAACAGTTCCTTCCTTGCCAACTTTGATTCAAGTAAACATTTACATGCTTTCCTCTGCACACGCATGTCTTAACGAACAAATAAACAGAGACTAAAAGAGCAGGAGAATTAATTGTCTTGCAACAGGGTTATAGAACTTGCGAAATATAAACTACTGAAAACACAAGGGCTTTTGAACCTTGACTTTTAAACATTACAGCCAACCACATGATGTTCACACCAGCATTAGTGGTACTGTTACAGTAAAGTGTAAACAAAAGGAGTGTCAAATGAGAACTATGAGCAATAAAAACCCAGCGTGATTACAAGTGCTAACAAGTATGTCACACTACAACGCTAACAAGCTTTCATGGACTCCTCACACCTGAGCTCTCGACAATCTGCTAGTAGAGTTCGCAGGCTTCCTTCTGATGTACGGATGTCACTGGAGAGAGTGAGAAGTCATAGAAATACTCTCTCACTCTTTCTCTCCAAATCAACACTAGCATCCTGTTCATCTGTGACCAATACTCTTCCAGTCAGCACACACACTCACTCACACACACAACCTCTCCATCCTCTGACAGTCAGCATTAGTGGCCTGCTGAGTTCAACACAAACATACACACTCAGCAATACAGCTTAACAATATAACAAGTGACGTAATGACAATTCAATATATATCTGCAATGACTTGTTGGTATCAAAACGCAGGATTCTTTTTTTAAAGTGCTTTTTATTTGGAGATGCATCTTAAATATCTTAAATTGTGTTCTGAGGACGAACAAAGCTTTTACAGGTTTATAAAGACATAGGGGTAAGTGGTTAATGACAAAATTTTGGTTTTGGGGTGGGGTAACCCTTTAAGAAATATTTATTATTTTCAATGTTGAAAACAGCTTTGAAATTTTTTTTTTGCAAAGCTAACAGGAACACGTATGTTTGAAATAGCAATCCTTCGTAACATACTAAATATTCGTGCATTAAATAAATCATATCTTATTGTACTAGTGTAATTGGTCATATTCTGTATTTGACAAAAATGTAAAAACAAACAAACCTTTTCAAATGACAAATATACAAATTAAGATATGTATTGGATACTGTAAAAAGTGTGAAATTTAAAAATAGAAGTTTTTTTGCTGTTTCGCTCAGCCCTAACACTCTATGCACGCTCACTCACACTCTGAAAAAAAGTGCTGATAGTTTGGTCATGCTAAATTAAGACGAAGAACCGATGGCCTGTGGTGAGAGTAGGCTGTGAATCCGTCCGCTACCTCCTGCTGGGAAAGGTCAAAAGGGAAATGCTGAGTTCGGCACTTACTCTGACAAAGTTGTCGGGGAAGAGCCCCCTCCGACCGTCCAGCTCTCCCTCCCACCAGCCGCCCTCATCCTTCCTGATGTTACTGATGATGTCACCGACAGCGATGGTCAACTCGTCATCGTGCTGGGCCTGGTAATCAAACTCCACAATGGCTTCCACTGATAGAGAGAGGAAAACAAACAGAGCCACTTAGAGGTCATGGTTATATACAGGAAGCAGGATATACAGTATTACTGTACAAGACTCACACAGACACGTAACTTTCACTGAATGAAAACGAAAGCACCAATTACACATCATCCATTTATATCGCTTATAGAAATCAAGATAGAATTGTCTTTATTATATTTGACCTTACAGACAAAGCAAACATTTAAAAGATGGATTTTGTAATTTAACATATGCAACCCACAGTCTCCGATTTTGGTAACGACAACACTAGGCAGTTATGGGTGGTTGCTAGGGTGTTGCTATGTAAATGCTAAGATGTAAGTGTGTTGTTATGCTGCTGTGTATACTAGGTTGACTGACTGATCACTCTAAAGTATTCTGGATGGTTTCTATTGTGATGCTAAGTAGATCCTGGTATTGAGGTTGGTTTCTAAGAGAACGAGATTTAGTGTTTAGCGTTGGAGCTATTGTGTAGGTTATATTTATTTAACAGCCATACCGGCATGTAGTGATGAAACCATGGCATTACATAGGATTTTTATTTTTCTGACCACCAAATGCCTCTAATTTGCCTTTTTTTGCTGGAACATTTTCTCTATTTTAACCCTAAATACTATGCTAATTATAATATAAATAATAAGTGTATTTCAAAAAATAATAATGCTGTCTCTTCATCACTCCACAGAATAAAATGTGATCGTAAAACGTAGTCAGTGTAGTTGTCAATACACAGTCAATGCACATGATGTGTTAATAATCACTAGAAATTGCTGCAAATATATTGAAACTGCTGTCTATCCTACTTAAACCCATTCAAACATATTGACAGCGCAGAGTTGTTTGGAACTATTAAGACCTCAAAGAGTGTCGCAACTTGATTCTCAGCGGCTCTGGGTGTTGCTAGTTGGTTCTAGAGTGTTCCAGATGGTTTCTAGGGTGTTGCTAGGTGACTAATGTGTTGTAGTTATAGGTGTTGCTAACTGATAACTGCTAATTGATTAAGGCCTGAATGGTTTCTTTTAAGCATAATGATTGCAATTTAATTTGTCGGCACTATAGTGTAGCAATTACACAAATGAACAATGGAAAAAGTGATGCTTACCACATAAAATACTTTATGATTGCTCTGACAACACTGTAACTTTTTTTTTAAATCATATATTTACAACAATAAAACATTTTCAGAGATAGCAAGAGCAAGATATGAATTCATCCATACGGATAAGAGCTAATAGGCCCCTGGAGCATAAGCAGGCGTCATGTTTTCGCTGCAGATAGGAGGATTACTCTAGGTGCCATCAAGGCAGGAGTGAAAGCAACAAAAACAAGGATCCGCGAAATTAAAGTGACAAGATATTTTCACGTTACAGCTTATAATATTAAAAAGAAGCTTTCTGAACTCTAGTGAACTACACATGTGCTATTTCTGGTAGGGAAGTGCAAGATGAGAATGTCATCCTCTCAGCTTTGGATTTAAAATGAATTGTGCGTCTGGATGAGGTCATGATGGTGAGGAGGGGCTACCGTGAGGATGGGGATGAGCGATGGAGATACAACATCACAACGATGCGTTTATGAGTCATCAAGTCATGCCACAGAAGGCGAGATCACACCCACGCCTCGCTCCAATGCAGTGCATACTGCACACACACACACAGCAGGACACTGCAAACATCCTTTGTGACATCTATATGGTCTATATGGCAGGTCTCACTTTGATCTTATGATTTGATCTCACTTTAGGTCTTATTTGATACCAGCCCACCTGGATTATCACTCCTGCACAAGGGGATCGATAACCTACTATTATATACTCAAAAACACATTAATGCATGGTCTATAGTATCCCTCAGATGACCTTGCAGAACATTCTGGAAACTGCTGAGCTGTGCAGGGAAGAAAGCATGAGGTCATATAACAGAAATCGGTTTAGCCCGCAGCCATAACAAACACAAAGGTAACAAATACTTGCAAACATCTGGTGGAACATGCCTACGCATTTGCACAGATATAAAAAAAAAAACTACAGACACAAACCCACACATGTATAAATAAAGAAATGCAATCTGTATTGTTATATAGAGATTTATCTTCTCTAATGGCTGATCAGGCCCAGCCAGACTCTCTGCAGATTTGTCTCTTTTTTCCTCCTGCATTGCTTTGTTTGATTGAGTTTCAGAAGTTGATATTTGGCATGTATTGTATCGGTCAGTACTAGAAATTTACAGGCCAATATCTCGAAGGAATAATTTTCTGTGTTTCATAATATACATTATGTTTTGATTAGGATGGGGGGTGGGGGTGATTCTATACAGTACAATGGATCATGACCTAATCATAACTATCCATCCTTGACCTTTCCACAGGTTTGGAACACAATGTTGGATCTTTTATTCTTTGAAGGACTTCATGCTACCCCTTGATAACAATCTGAATGATGACTATCAGTTCGGTCCATCTGTGGGTTTCTGCAGCAGCGTCTTCTCTCTCGCTCTCAATCTCTGTCATCTTCCAGCTGTTTGACTTTCTAAAGTTGTCACATAAAGCACCATATTTATGGCAAAACATCTTCCAAAAAAGCCTCCCACCCACACTTACACCCCCGCACTGAGAATACTTCAGTATGTCTTGAATCTCCGCCACATCCACAAATGTCAACCTCTGTCTGACTTTTCACCACGACCTTTCTTCAGCTGACCCACACAAACACACTTATGCACAACAACACAGACAAAAACATAAAAACAAAGCTGTTTCCTGTTGCCTTTTGTCTTTCTTCTGCTTTTTTATTAGTCACAAGAAAGACAGGAACAGTATAAGCCAGGATCCAGCTTTCATAATACTGATGCATCTGATACTTATATTATGATACATCTGGAGTAAGAAATTCAAAACATGTGGACTGCGTTCTGTTAATTGAGTTTTAGGAACTACAGTATATAACTATATTCTAAAAATAATAACTCTGAATTTGTGATAAGGATTGATTATATATTATATTACTATTTGACATCAGGGAAACAGATTATAAAAAAAAAAACCCAAACGCGACAAATGGATAAATATAAATAGTGCATTATTTGTGTAATTAATTATATTACTGTATAAAATAACTAACTAATGTAACAGAATATTAATATTTTTCTAAATGAAATACATTATTTAAAATATATACAATATATTAAATAATAACTACTATTTGTATTTAATATATATATATATATATATATATATTTTTCCCCCCTCCAAAAAGTCCCCATTATTCTAAAAATATACAAGAAAATTCTCACTCACTTTTTTCCCCAGAATCCTAAAACTCCTATAACAACATTTGAGCTAAATAAGGACTATGGGTGTCTAACAGGTCAACCACCTGATTCTGAGTCATGTGATTCCTGTCATGGTTGAAATGACCTATACACCACGTGTGCGCATTAAAGATTAGAGGTATTGTTTAAAGCAGCGTCATTGCGTGTTGGTCATCTCCCTGAGCAGCTATAAATACACCTCTTCTTAAATAGCTCCTTTAGCCTGTGTGCCTGATTTGCACTGATGTGAGTCAAGTGTTTGTTTGCATTAGAGGACCTCAGTGAAACCATAACTCTGAGCTCATGCATTAAACATTAATACACTCGATTTTTAATACTGACTAAATTTATGTAGGCCTGATCCATTACCCCGTCGTATAAGCCTTATACCCATAATCCACTGCTTGCGAGCATTATTGTTAGCTTTCATTGATTCAGAACAAGATCAATAATATTCCAGCGTTGTACGAACAACCTTTTTGGCTAATGATGTGACTGAGCTGAACTAAAATCCCTCATTGTTCTCATCTATGGGGAGCTTGTGACTTACAGATGATTTTAATTGGTCATTCTCGCATACTGACTCAGACAAACTGCCTCTCCTTCGAAAAGGTTAATCAAATTTGCGAATTAGATTGCATTAAATGGAACGGACATGAATTACATTGGAGAAAGTATTTTTATACGGCAAAGAGCTCAGGCTGAAGTCTGACTGGATGAGCATTAGGTGTGAACGGCTCATAATGACCGCAAGGTGAGGCCAAAAATATTATAATAATAAAAGAACACCGCTAAATTTCATTCATAGACGAACATTCCACGCCATCCGGACCTATTGCACACCTCAGATTGAACTGCAGACAGAATATAACTTCATAAAACCACTGCAAAAATGGCCCAGGCATGCAAAACAAGCAGATTCCAACACAAGCGTACTACATTTCGGGCAGTGCTGTGATCGCAAACTTAGCCCTGACCCACTTCTCTAGCTACACTGCTCTGCGGTCTGGTTAAAACACACACATGTCCTTCTGTGTGAGTAGAAGTCAGATCTGTCATCACTCGTCAGGGTAACACAGGAAGCAACATTGAGTTGAATATACATTAATCAGCTGATGTGACGTGGGCATGTCGGGTGTAGTTAGATCTCAAACTCACCTGACCAAAGACATAACTATTTGAGCCTGTCTGTCAACATTACCATAGCAACCCATGTGCTGAATGCAAATTCTATTCTATTGAGTCTAAATAAAACATTTAAGCGCAATAGAAATAAACATCTTCATCACTATCTTATTTCTGAAAAATATATCAGTAGAAGAAACTAATTCTGCGATCGACTGTCCTGTAAAGTTCAGCTCCAGCTCTAATCAAACACACCTGCCTTTAATTTTCAAGCACTCCTGAAGACCTTAATTAGTTGGTTCAGGTGTGTTGGATTAGAGTTGGAGCTAAACTTTACGAGGCGGCTGATTGCAGGAGCAGGACTAGGCACCTCCTCTCATTTGGTACATTAATGTAAGCTTATGGCAATTATTAGATGGGAGTAGTATCGGCAAATGTGTTTAGAGAAGCTTTATACACACATTACCTGAAAACCGAACAGACTTAAAGACTCATATTGAGATTTAAGAATCAATATAAATGTACTTAATGTTAAAAGGAGCATCTGAGTGCTTTTGGGATATGTAAAGTTACCTCGCATCAGTCTCACTTCTCTCTTGACATTTTCTCTGCGGCAGATGTGTGTGTGGGGCGCAAGTTTAGACTCTGGCTGGCAGTCAAGAGGAATGTGCATGTGCAGATAGTCTCTGTTCAGGTGTATAAGTAAGCAAATGTTTAGGGATGGGCGATACACTGGTAGACATAGTTAACTGGTACAGATTTTGCAGTTACATGCTTATGTCATTTGCATGCATTTTTAAGTATTGCATCTTAATTGTTAGATGTAGACATGCAATCAACTAAAATTAGGTCTAATTTTGCGGTATATGTGTGGTGTCTGATAGACATATATGGTCAGAGTGTTATTTTTGCTGCTTTACGGGCCTTGAACGGTTATACACTTAAATGTGTCAAAATGCCAATGTTTGCAAGTATCGTTGTAAACGCAGTAATTTAGGTTTTAAGTGAAAGCAAACAGCTGACAATGAAAACTTGTGCAACAGTATATTTTCATACAGTATATAACAGCTCTTAAAGTGATAGCAGTCTAATATTCCTGCCGTTTGTCAGTCTTTTTTTTTATCCTTTTGTTAGTAATTGATTGCTTATACACTAGTGGGGAGGGTTGACAGTGGTGGTAAGAATTATGAAATGTTTATGATATCAATATATCGTTATAATAAAATGAAGTTATTCATATTCTGATAAGATTTTGGTCATATTGCCCAAGGTATGATAGCCATTCATTATGATATACATGATACTGATACTGCTAAAACCCCAGTTTCTGTCGGATAAACCACAAATCTACAGGACCTTTAAAAAAGAAAAGAGGAAGATCCTTTTAAATGCATAACCACATGTGGTTCGCCATGTGTCCCGGTTTCCCGAATTGTCAGCCAAGCCACTGATTGTGTGGGTTAGACTTGGGTCATGTGCAGAAATTCAGAGAAACTTACAAACGATTGGTGCAAGGCACAAAATGACGCACTTTTCCCAGAAGCATAAAACATGCAGTTAACATGCCATTGAATGATGTACTATGTAGGACAGACACTCTTGCACTCAATTCCTGAACACAAAGTCTAACACCTTAACACAACTTCCTTAAAGCCCACACTCAACAACCTTACAACTCTCTTTTAAACGTTCTGCTCCAAATTCAGACACATTAATAAATCATGAAGGTACAAAGCACTCGGTTGTTTGTATGTATGTCCTGCTGTGAACAAACCGCGGTTCAGGATTCTCACAGAGTTTCATCATAGCTTAAATGCATGATTGAAAATGTTCAGCGAGTGTAACAAAACTTAAATTATTAATCTACAAAGCTCTGTCAGCAGATGTTTTTTAGACTGTACGTTATGAATAAATCTGGAGCTATTGCTCTATTTTGTGCAAAACTCACACACTAGCTGTAGTGGAACTTCTCTTTTATCACATGAGGTGACTCTTGAATGGAGCAATCTTCTGCAGACTTAAGAAATCAACGATTACTCATGCTCCAAAACACATAACTTTCTTTCTTTTTTATAAGGAAAACTTTATTATTTTTCCTTCTGATACAAAACCTTATGGCTTTTATTATTGCATATTGTGCATTTCCCTACGGCGCTATGCACAGAAAATTATTATGTTGATTCCATCCAACATAGCTCTCTTCTGGAATATTTCATGAAGAGCTATGAATACTATTATCCAACAAACTGTAGGATGCCCAGAAGGCATCTGCAGAAAATTTCTGTGCTGCATTAAGAGAAGATTCTGCAGCAATGCATTTAAACGTGTTAAACGGAGCAGAAAGGGCTCTCATTGGAAGTTGAAAGCCAAAAATATTTAATAGCCATAAACAAGACATTGGAGATGTGTAGATCTTCCCAATCTTGTGGTATGTACAACTACTACTGGTTCCCCTACACTGTTCCCATCAGCAATAAAAGAGCCACTATCATAATATGGAAGAACATAGGTAGATGTGTAAATGCTCCACTATATAACAGGAACTCATCACACACAAACATGCCTCTCTCACCACTTCCCTGTTCACAACCAAAGGGCAATGAATGAGCATGATACAGCAGTCATGATAGTAAAGAAACCAGAGTACAGTGCAGCACTTTCCAGAATCAAAAGCTCACCACATCACTTAAGAAGGAAAAGCAAAGCTTGAGCTTGCGGCGAAAACAGTAACGGAGGAAGCCAGGGACTCATCAACTTGCATGCGATATTCGCAAGAAGCCCTTGATCACTATGAATTCATTTACTGATAGCATGTTTAATTCAAAAATAAGAGCTAAAAGAATGCAGTCAGTCGGGATGTTGAATGCTGAGCCCGAAATCACGGGTGGGTCATGTATCCTAGTCTGAAAATTATTTCTTTTGAGGCTTGGCCCTGTTAATAATGCCCATTAAATCAGTAAATAAGTCAACAAATATTTCATACATGCATGTCTTAGGGAGCGTCACATGAAATCGCTGACTTAAAATATTAATGATGATTTAGGAAAGTGTTTATCATATTAATGTTGCAAGCCTTTGCTCCTTTACACCTTAAGCAGGGCATATTACTACCTTAAAGGGAACTTTAAAGGCCCGTTCACACCAAGAATTAAAAATAACTTTATTAGTGTTTACGTCAATGCACAATAATATTCTGTTTATTATAAGCATGCACCGCTTCTTTATATGCTCGAGCTTTCTAAAAGAAGATGAATTCTGATAGGCTGTTTTTATTGTTTTATTGTAAAATTGTTCAAGTTATGTTGAGAACCCTGCTATTTTCTTACATTTAAAATGGTTTTCATTGGAGTTATTGTTCTTGGTGTGAACAGACCTTTTATAGCTTGCTTTCTTCTGCAGAACACAAAAGAAAAAAAAATTGTCTCTACAATAAAAGTTAACGGTCTCCAGTGTTTTTCTGAACATCGCTGACTTTGAAATTAAAATACATAATTTGTCACAAAGAAAGTTGCACAGGTCTGGAACGACACAAAAGTGATTAAATAAGAATAATCTCATTAAGGTACTAAAAATGCAATTTTTAGGGGCGGAAAATGCTCGAGTTATTTGCACAACAGTGTAACGATTTTTCCTCGCTTTTTAGTTTAGAGCAGAGCATGGATCATTTGTCAGATTGATTTCAGATCATATCATTCCTGCAGTCCTGTTTGTGTCATTGATTAATGTTTTGAAATAGTTGGTACACACAGCTGTCCCTCAGTGATTAATAACCATTTATATTTCTGCAGAAACCTTTTCCTAACAAACACTCTGGTGGGTTTGCACAGCAGTGGCTGTAGTCACTAAAGTATGCAATCAAATATGCCGCAAAACCCCTTTAAAATTTGAACACGTATATCTGTTGATCTAAACGCTTTAATGAATCTCGCCAAAAGATCAGAGACATGTGTGACTGTCTCACGCTGGTGTTTTGTCAAAGACGCTCCCCTTTTGATGAGCTCATCACGGGGGAGCACGTTGAACAGAATGGATCATAAGAGGATTGTACATCTGTTAGTGCTTCGGTCAATAAGAAGTTGTTTTTAGTTGCTTAATGTAAATCATAAATGGTTATAATCCAATGTCAATGATAGGCTCTGATCTGCTTAGCAAGACACAACATTTGAGATTACAGTGATGACTCTGCAGTTCTGACTATCTCTTCCACAATAATGTTTGTCATCTTGGTTTATCATCAGTGCAATGTAAGAAAACGACACCAGCAACTAGTATTTTTTGGTCTGAAATGCTATAAACAGCTTTGGCTGCAACTTCCCAGTTATTGACCGTGATAGGCTTGTGGGCATCCGGGGAGGCCGCCGGTTTAAAAAACAAACATTCAAAAAAAATTCAGCTCTTTTTAAAGGACACCACATAGTATGACGGGAACTGATATGACCTTATGCAAGAGGCATTTGTGGCCTTTTGAACTAAATACACAGCAAATCAGTTTATCCAATGTTATTTACACTTTTCTACTTAAAGGTCATGATGAAAGAGAAGTAGTAACCAAACTTTTCTTCCCTATTGTGACCTACATCAGTAGCTACCAGAAGATCAAATTATGACATTTTGATCAAAATCACATGCTCTGTCACAATATCACGTACTTAGAAAATACATTTCAATTGGAATGTTTTAATGCTACAAAACACACACTATTTCAACATAGCCTAATTTAATCTCATAACCACTGGAAGGCTTAATGTCCATGAATATTCACTTGGATATTCACTAAAATATCTGCAAATAGAAAATGCGAATTAAGACTTGTTACAGCTAATAGAGTAAGCTATATCAATCCCTGCCGATATCCAAGTATTATGGATTATTGAACTATTCATTAATTTTGCAATTTAAATTTATTTATTAATTATCACCCAGAAAACAGTTCAGCATATCTCATAGGAACAATATCGGTGGTTATGCATTCAGAACTATGTCCCATGTGATCCAAACAGCCTAAAACATGACGAGCAGTTCAACTTTAAGGTCATAATGCAATATGAATAGGCTATTAAAAAGAGAGTTCCTCTTATAAAACAATATAGCAAAAGCTACATCTGTGAAGAGAAACATAACGGGCAGCTGGAGGAGAGCAGGAAACAGCTCTTCGCGATCTCCGAGCAGAAACATGCAAACGTGTCCACATCTTGAAATCATCAGATCTTTCAATGTAACGTTACTTATAATAGTGCGACGGATGCATGATGCAAACAATATCAATGATTTCCAGTTTTATGAATGTTTTATTTGACACATCAGTAGGGCACAAAGGCCGATATCTGGTTTAAAATAACCCGACTTCACACAAATCTGTTGTACTCACCCATTTATGAACTTGTTTACGCGGCGTGTTTGTGCAGGATGTTTTTCAATGTAGAGAAAAAGACAGAAATCCGCTACTTTCGGGAGATGCAGCCCCCGGGTCGGAAATACTGCAAATAGTCACTTAAAATGAAAGAGGAACGCGGCTTCTAAACATATTTCTCACAGATGATTCTGTCCCTCATTAAAAAGAGCAAAAAAAAAAAGGCAGGGGCAACAATGCATAGGGGGAAAAGATGATGTGGATGTTGCCCCAGCCGCACTACAGTTTTGCCTCCGTCGCTTTACGAACTCCAGCTTGCCGTCACTGCGCTCAGCGGCGCTCGTGAACCGAAGGTTCTCGCGAGAATTGGAGAGACGCGCTGTAATGATCGAGGCCATCGAACGGGATTTCCGCTGCTTTACAAACAAATACCTGGGGCCTGAAAATCGCAGGTAATTATTTCAAAAAGAAAACAAAACATGGTGTCCTTCCGTGGACACATGCACTGATTGTAGGTTAAGGTTTACGCGCTAATTTTAAAGCTTAATCACTTTAGAGTTGCACATTTGGTTACATTTAACTTTAAAGTGTTTGAAAGGAATGTAAACTGTAGGGAGACTTGGCAGTCTGAAACTGTATGCCAAAACTTTAATGTAGTCTAGTATTTCCATATTTGTATGCTAAATCTATTACTTATTTATAAACTGTGTTATGTCAACCTGCAACACTTAGATATGAAGTTAGTCTTTCCTTAAATTATTGTATGTTATAACTCACAAAATGTTGTTCTATATGAACATTCGGGTTGATTGGACCTTGGACAATAATTACAGACACATGGATTTATATCAATTTACAAATGAGCCCAAAATGACAAATAATCCAAACCCCATTTGTTGTTGACCTCTCTGTATGCATGCAAGTTCCTGTTAAACGGTTTCCTTTAGTCTCTGCTGACACCCTGTGGCTAGCTTAGGAAACAATGTTCAGCTTTTGTTGGCCATGCCTCCTTAATGAATTATAAAATATAATTATTTCACTACTACTTGTGTTATTCTGCTTGGCTTAAGCCTGTGAACTTGTACTAGGCTTTCCCCTGTTGTGTTTTAGCGTGGCTTAACTGACTGGATCCGAGCTCTATTATAGTACTATTAAATGCTGGTATGACTACTGATCACATAAACACACAGAGACAGAGGAATGTGCTTTAGACAGCAGAAAGTGCAGTCAGCTGCTGTGGACTAATGGTGCGGAATCCAAGAGAGAATAGAGACACACGATAGCACCAGAACACAAACAAGACAGAGACAGATTGCAGGTGAAAGCACTGAAAGAGGAAGGAAAAGTCTGCCAGAGAATGCTTTGGGCATCAACATGCCTTTTTTTTTGGCTGTTTATCATCACAGTCCAGATTTGGAAGATTTTAGTGTTGCACTGCTTGCTCACCAGTGGATCCTCTGCAGTGAGTGGGTGCAGTCAGAATGAGATGATGAAAATATCACAATAATGCATCAGTTAATGTCTTTTTAAAATGAAAAGTTGCTTGTAAAAGATTTCCATAATATTTCTTATCTTGTCTGAAGCAGGAGAGAAATATGCACAGATCCAAGGATGCAGTCTAAAACTATACTAGTGTGTCAGTGGATTTTAATGTTAGAGGATAAAAGGGGGTGAACTTATTCATTGAGGAAGTGTTATTTTAAATTATCGACTCGTGTTTGGCTTGAAGCAATGGCTGTTTCTTACAAAGCTTTTAACTTTAAAAGATATTAACTGATTGACTGGCCTTCTTTGTGGTTTATAATTTATTATATCTGCTGTTGTACTAAATGACTGCGAGATCAGACCTGTATAAGAAATAATCTTAATGAATAAGAAATGACAAAGCATGCAAAAAAAAATAATAATAATTAAAACGTGAATTAAAAATGTCAAATATAAACATAACTCAAAACCAGTTAATCAGCAACAGCACATAGCCAATAACAGCATATTTTAGTTACCTGAACAAGTCTTAGTGATTGGACAGGTACATTTAGCCTCCAGACATTCAGAGGAACAGAGGAAGTCCAACCGCCTCGCCTGTTTTCCAACAGAGCCAGGTGTCTCTGTTTAAACTGTGCCTTTGCTGTTGAAAGGACTGGCAGAAGGAAATCTTTGTCTTGAACCTCATACAATAGAATCGAGAAAGAGCATTGAATTTCAGCTGTATTGTTAATTACTCGAGAGAGAAAAACTTTGCCTAAATTAAACTCAAATGTCTGTGCTACTGTTTCACATAGGCTACTGTAAATGATGAAAGTAAAATGTCCTCAAAATTAACACATTCGTCGATGTCTTAAAAAGAAACCCAGTCTTGTGTTTGTAGGGTTAGTGGATAGAAAATACCATTTGCGCAGTAGACTAACAAACAATAACAAAACACGTCAATGGAAAAGCTATGTGTGCGTGATTGTTTACTAAAATGGGCATTTACTTTTTCAACAAGTTTCATAGTTTAAAAAGGTATATGAATGTATTTTGTAACATTTAAAACCTTACATGAAACTCAAAAACAGAACTCTTTCGGATATGAGATTCACCATCGCCACTCTCGAGACTGTTGAAACGTTTACAAACAATTCCGTGGCCATGTGGCGTTTTTAGAACTCTGGTACTTGTAGTCTTCTGTGCTTCAACAGTGATTCCATCAGACCGATTTGAGGACTACATTTCCCAGAACTCCCTGCGTCATCAGCTGATTGCCGCTTGTGTTTTTCGGATGTGATGATGGCAATAAAGCACCCAGCGGACCGTTTTTTTCCATATGATCTTTTGGGTTCGCTGCTGGAATAGAGATGACCACAGACGGGTAGACGAGCACAGTTTTCTGATTTTTACGTTTTAGATACTGACGATCAGACTCTCATATCAAACTCTTCACTTTTTAAACTGGTAAGTTATATTATGAAGTTTATTCTATTCTATATTTTATTCTGTTTTATTCAGTAACATTTTGTAGCTCTGATCTTTTAAAATATATGAAAATGAAATGTAAAAAATATATCTCTTGACATTTTATTTTTAAAACATGTATTTATAATGTATGCATTTACATATGGATCCCTCTCAAGTAATGCAAAATAATATTATTTGTGCACTTTTATTTAAAATTTTTCATATCGAGGTATCTGTTGTTAACAATGAGGCATAACTGCGACACAACAATTATGGTCTGCCCTTTTGGGACTTTTGGCTTAGTGTACAGTATGATAAAAAATATGTTTTTAATAACCGTTTGTGAGTTAATGACATTTGACTTAATAATTTCGTTATGGATGACTTTAGTCACGATTTAGTGGTATAACAAATATATTTGATTAAGTGGCAGTCGACACGTGCTGGCAGGTCCATTTTTGAAGTAGATTTTGTTGACGTTCCCCAAGTTCTTTGTTTTGATCCACTTGTTGAATACGGAAGAGACCGCTAGAGGGCAGCAGCACCAGAAAAGCATCATGTTTATGTAAAGGTGAATTCACCTGGGGCATTGAGAGGGCAACGTGAGACAAACAAAGGGTTGCCAGGTTGCTTCTACAATGTCGACTAACAAAGCTAATAAAGGCTTGATAAAGTACATAAAATGTTAGAGAGTACATTATTTATACTTTTATGTAAAAAAGAAAACGTTTTAAAATAGGTTAAATAGGTAATGTCACTTTTTATTGCAACATTGCATGACTTTGTTGACATGATACTGTGTAGTTTAGACATAAGCTGCTCTTTAATGTTTTGTGCATTTAGCCTGTAAAGCTGCATAAGCTTTAGTTGTTGTTTCAAGCTTATTTTAATTTCATATTTTATGTATCCTCGCTTAAAGGTTACAAAAGCTATGACTCAGAAATATGACTCTTTACATGTTATATAATTAGAACAGTTGTGAATTTCCTGATTGAAATAATGTTCCTCTTTTTCATTTCAGCTGACTCACCATTTTCCTCTGTTGTCTACAAGGCCTTTGGCCTCATTGGTCTAAAAGCAATGGTACTTATTCTGGGCAGAAGACTAAACCGGGAGGACCCTGGAGTCCGTGAGTCCCCGGCAGTCAAGCGAAAAGTTCTGGAGATGGACAACAAGTCCCTCAGTAATCACGATGTGTTTGATTTCTCCTCCGGCCCGTGCCACTCCGAAAGCATCCTGCAGATGTTTAATGAGTTCCGTGATGGCCGGCTCTTCACAGACGTGGTGATCAGCGTGGAGGGTCGTGAGTTCCCCTGTCACCGCGCCGTGTTATCAGCTTGCAGTAGCTACTTCCGTGCAATGTTCTGCAATGACCACCGGGAGAGCCGTGAGATGTTAGTGGAGATCAACGGCATCCGTGCTGAAGCCATGGACACCTTCCTGCAGTACGTCTACACGGGACGTGCCCGCATCACTACAGATAACGTGCAGTTCCTCTTCGAGACCTCCAGCCTCTTCCAGATCAGCACTCTGCGTGATGCCTGTGCCAAGTTCTTGGAAGACCAGCTTGATCCCTGCAACTGCCTAGGAATCCAGCGTTTCGCTGACGCACATTCCCTCAAGAATCTGGCCAGCCGTTGCCGCTCTTACGCGCTACAGAGCTTTACCGATGTGGCCCAGCACGAAGAATTCTTGGACTTGCGTAAGGAGGAACTGGAGGAGTACATTGCTAGTGACGAGCTAGTCATTGGAAAAGAGGAGACAGTGTTTGAGGCAGTGATGCGTTGGGTGTACTACAACATAGACCACCGCCGGAACATGCTTAGAGACCTTCTCACTCACGTCCGCCTGCCCCTGCTGCATCCAAATTATTTTGTGCAGACGGTAGAAGGTGACCAGTTGATCCAAAACGCACCAGAGTGCTACCAGCTTCTTCACGAAGCAAGGCGCTATCATGTTTTGGGCAATGAAATGATGTCACCTAGAACCCGTCCACGCAGGTATTACTGGCATCTTACCCTGTACCTTGAAGGTCTTTATTACATTTGTGAACTAGAAATGTTCACTGATGCGCGCACAGATCTAAGGTTTAAGGTCCTTGCACACTAAGTCCAAATTTTCGCATGTATTCAGTATCCTTTTCATCAAAATATATGCTATAGATGCGAAAAAGCAGAAAATCAAACCAGATAACGACAAAGATTTAGGATTTATTGCGCAATGGCCTTCGCTCATTTTTCTCACAACAGCCTAAATAATATGCATCAGACTCAGTGTCCAAGGTTTCTGTCCATAATGAATTTTTAGGATAACAAATGCTTCTGAAATTTTAGTCCTGTAGTTGTCCAGCTTAGTTGAAATACATTCTTCCAAATGCTTAATGATCCCAGATACTTCTGGAACCTTTTCAATAAAGACTACAATTATAGATTCAGTCATCCTCAAACCGCGAAGGCATGATTCAACAAGTGAAGTAACTTGAAGGCTTGTTTTTTTATAACTTCACACTCTGTAGTTGCGCTTTGGGAAAACCGTTGCTTTAATTTATGGATATGGAAATATCCAAGCCACATTGTAAGTACAGCTAGACGGCGCAAGAAGAGACAGCCTGCTGTACTTCATTGCACTGCACTAAGGGAAAAATAGCATCTTGGTGGAGCTTGCCCATGCAGATTCCTCCACAAACTTCATAAAGCACAAACACCTTTGTTGCGAAACATGTTCCTGTTGACCCGATCCTGCTTGCGGCATACGCTCATTATTTTTGTTATGTCTGGAACAACGCGGGGTGAGAGAGAGCAGGGGGAGGAGAAACTGCGCACTTGTGTTTTTCTCAGAGTTGAATGTAAAGTGACCTGGAATCTGCCTGAACGCGATTCGCCAACGTTACAAGGCTTATTTATTAACAGCCTCATTATAGACTGCTTGCAGAAAGGTGTAGCACAGTCATTAGAATAACTGCTGCTGCAGTCACACGCAACCAGCTAAACATGGACTAAATCTTGCTATATATTCGTGCGAAACCTCAGAGGGTGCTTTGTTTACTACTCAACATACTTTTTCTTTGGGTTGGTGAAAAGAGGACACTCTCAAAACCTCCTCGGCTTCGGAGGGCTGTGTTAGAGATTTCAGACGGGTGTCAGTTTACAGTTGGCAGAAAGTTGTAATTCCACCTCTGTTTCCAGGCAGATTTGGGACGGGTTCTTAAATTTGAATTACTGGATCGGGCCCTGCCCATTTCCCTTAATCATTTTGAGGGATTGTGTCAGTGCGGTGCATTTTGACTAATTACATCACACATGAAAGACCGATATGAATTTTCCATGTTTGCATGAATTGACCGGATGACTGGCTGCATATGTTCTAATTTCTTTCCCCCGGAGAGCGTTTCAAAGTTCAACTCTAACTTTAGCGTCTTTGCTTATGCACTCTCCAACCCCCTGATCATTTACACAGAGAGCACAGTCTTCTAGGCAGATGATTTCAGGGAAAAATACTGGGGGGAGTTAGTTCTGGATGAATTGTGTTTGCCTGTGGATTGGTTCTTTGCACAGAGAATGCACATTGTGCTCCGGGCTCTAGTAGACAGTGTTTACTGGTATTCTTAGAAGAGGTTCTTAACTCTTCTCATTTCACTGCAGATAACAAATAGACTATAAATGACAAAAAAACTAAATGTAGTTGTTTAGTAGTTGTTTAGTGCTAGGTGTATGGCCACTTTCCATGACTGTTAAGGATTCCATGTGTCCAAGTTTGACATCCTGTCGTGTGCTTGTAGGTCTACTGGATTCTCAGAGGTCATTGTGGTAGTCGGAGGGTGTGAGAGGATGGGGGGTTTCAACCTGCCATATACCGAATGCTATGATCCTGTAACCGGGGAATGGAAATCCTTAGCCAAACTCCCAGAGTTCACCAAGTCAGAATATGCGGTGTGTGCCCTCAGGAACGACATTCTCGTCTCAGGTAATAATGTTTAATGAATGCTAATTTGTTTTACAGGCAGCAGTGGAAAGACATGACTTGGTATTCTTCCATGTGTTGATGCATTTCCTATAGACACATGAAGTTTAGGCAGGAAATATCAAAGCCCTTTTGAAAATGCCAGTAGCCTTTTGTTTACATCTAAGCTACTTTCTACTGCTAGTATTAAGCATAGTAGGCACATTCTCATCGTAGACAGCATTTAAAATTTTGTCAGTGCAATATGAGCTATTCATATTTTTACGTAGACTATAAGTATTGAATGTGTGTATCTGCTAATTTCGACAGGTTTTAAAGGTACATTACAATATAATGTAGATGACATTAAAGTTGATTTATTATTTTAAAATTAAATACTAAGTGTATATTGTGTTGATTTGATATCTAAGGCTTGTTTTTGTATGCCCTTCATCTGCCAATCGTTTAATGTCGTTAATTTCTAAATTATTGTGGATGACCTAGTTTGATGTTTAGTCTGCAGGGATTTGTTAGACACAGCAGGGCACCGCACTTCACAGAGCATCTCGCTTTGAACAGCAAGCAGGTTCAGCAAAAAGACTGAGATATGATTAAAAGAGACCAGGACTACCAGCTATCTCATGAGAAAAGACTGTTAGAGAGGGAGAGAGTGCAGGGGTGAGTGAGGGGGCTGGAATCATGAACGATCGGTTTGCATTCTGCATGTGCCAAGCGCTCACGTGTTTCCATGAGAACAGTTCTTCTAGTTAACGCTTCTCTCTCTCTCTCTCTCTCTCTCTCTCTCTCTCTAGTTTTTCTCTCTAGTCTCTCTAGACTTCCTTTCAGTTCATTCCTTCCCCACACATCTTGTTTCTTCTTCTTTAAAGTTTGTTCAGTAAACCAATGCCAGACAGGCTTTTTTCACTGTAGGAAGCCAGTATATGTGTCAAACTATGTACAGGTCCTTCTCAAAAAATTAGCATATTGTGATTAAGTTAATTATTTTCTGTAATGTACTGATAAACATTAGACTTTCATATATTTTAGATTCATTAC
>JAUYWG010000064.1:11677206-11690781 GCA_034779775.1 Enteromius afrohamiltoni | reverse complement strand
AAATGGTAGAACCCCCTATTAAATGGTAGAAGCCAAATATTAGTTCAGTTTGTTAAGTGCCAAATTGTAGAACCCCCCCATTAAATGGTGGAACCCAAAAATTAGTTCAGTTTATTGAATGTCAAATGGTAGAACCCCAAAATTAGTTCTGTTTGTTAAATGTCAAGTGGTAGAACCCCCTATTAAATAGTAAAACCCCAAGATTAGCTCAGTTTTTAAAGGCCAAATTGTATAACTCTGTAAAAAAAACCATCACATTCAATATATTAGTAAAAAAAATTACATATTTTACCTTTTAACATAAGTTGAAAATCTTTTTTTTAATGAACATATTATCTTTTTCAGTTTATTTTTTATTTATTTGTTAATTTTTTTTTGCTTAATTTTTGCATATATACTACATTTTCTCATGTTGGCTTTGCCATGTGATTTACAAGTAGTGAGTTGCAATGCTTCACTGGCAATGGTTTTATGAACACAATGAATTCATACACACTATTTAATCTGCATACTGCTGTACACGTCCCATTTAGTAGGAAAGGTGTATTCAGATGCACAGTTGGAATTTTGTTGGAAGAATTTTTTTTACGTGTGTGGGAGGTTTTTTTTTTATTATTAATTTTTTTTACATTTCCTTACCTTAACCTTAGACTTGCCACAAAGTTATTTAAAGTACTTGCCTCTGGTTAAAAAAGTAAAAAAAGAAGACTCTAACCACTGACACAATCAGAAGTGATGTGTTCACCTCATGACTATGTATAATACAAACACACATGGATGTCGAATTTCCTGTGAATGGCCATTTGTCATCAAGCAAGTTTTGTCACTAATGCAGTGCTAGCCTCGGGGTTCGTGCATGTGCGTGTGTCTGCAACAATCCCTTTTGTTACATCAATTTCAGAATTGCGATAGGAAAGGGTAAACAGGCTAGATCCACATGCTTTATGGATTATTAATTTTACCTCCAGATTGTGTCATGCACAGAATCGTTATGTGTTCAATTCAAAAACAGACAAAAACAATTTGAGCGTACCTACATTAGTCAAAGTTTATTTATAAAGCACTTTTTTAATAAACAAGTTTTACATTACGCAAAACACTTATATTGTGTACAGGCTCCATAACTTAAATTGTGTATACCGACAGGTGTATGCCGTTGGTGGATACGATGGCCAATCCCGACTAAGCAGTGTCGAATGCTACGACTCATTCTCAAACCGCTGGACAGAGGTGGCACCCATGAAGGAGGCGGTTAGTTCGCCAGCCGTCGCCAGCTGTGTCAACAAGCTGTTTGTGATTGGAGGAGGACCTGACGACAACACATGCTCAGATAAGGTTTGTTGAAGAGCATGACGCATGGTGTTGAGGAGTAGGGCGTCTTTGAACCACCCTGTTAGTTCTCTCTGTATGTCATTGTGCACTTACTGCATGTAAACATTACATTTATTTTTGGGTCATGCTACTGGAGGGTGTGACAGCACTGTTTTCCAGTCAAGTCATCTTGGGATTTCTCTAAACAGTGCAGTGGACCATTAATCCAGCCACAGTAAATAAAAGAGCTCTGATTATATAGTTTAAATGGAGATATGGATGATGCTGTTTTTATCCATGACCAAAAATCTATTCCTGTTTTGGACCCCATTAATTTACATTGCATAGGCAAAATAATTAAACATTCTTTAATTTATCCTCTGCTAAACCAGGAAAGTCATACAGGTTTGGAATAATGCAAAGGTTAACAAATAAGAATTTTTATTTTAGTATTATCGTATTTATTAATAAATTTAATAACAATTTATTGTTACATTTTCATTGTTTATTTTAGTTTAGTATAGGTACTTTTATTGTTTTATTAGTTTATATTTATAAATATTTATTTATTTATTTATTTATTTAATTTTTCAGTTGTATTATTTCAATTATTTCAGTTAATTGCAAATTTCCTTAATTTAATTTCAGCTTGTTTTCCGTCCAGCATTTTTTAAAAATTCTATTTCAAATGTTTTTTGGTAGTTTAGTTAAATGATGACAACATTTTTGGGTGACCTATCCCTTTACTGTTGTTCAAACCTGAGTTTCTTATGTTGAACATAAAAGTAGATATACTGAGAAAAGCTGGTAATCAAATCAAAATAAAGAAACTTCTACAGGTTTGAAATGACATGAGGGTGACTAAAGGATGGCAACCTTTTCAATTTTGAGTGAACAATTAACGCAAACAAAACTATTAAATCATATTTAAGCTAAATAACTTGTACAGTATCAATGTACAGTATAATTGGGTTGAAACTGGGGTCATTCTCTGTTAACGAATGACAGGAAGTTTATGTATGCAAAGTCCCTACTATGGTTACTACGACATCAATTGCTTAAACCCTGTGTGCCAGCTGTTAGATTCTTCCTTTTGTTACATGATAGCAGCTTGTTTACTTTTACACTGTGGTTGGACAAAGTTTTTCCCTTCATCATGGCCTAACTTTGCCTGAACTGAACAATGGACTGGAGAGACACTGAATGTGCTTTCCACTGCCCCCTAATGGAGATCAACAGTTACGACCATCTGACCTGGATCTGTCAGCCCGCTCTGATACATTCTCCAGGTGTCTCTTTGGAGAGGAACACTTAGCCGCAGATATTTCATTGGATTCCCTTAATGTATTTAACTGCGATTCAGCATCGTGGTCCTGAACTAGTTGAGCTTTAATTCCCAAACAAATCTTCTTTAGACCCATAATCCTACTGGTGTACAGCTTGATGTTGTATTTTTTAAATATTTGTTGTGATGGTTAGGATATGGAAGAAAACGGCCGGTAATTTGATACTTTTTCAGAATTCCCTGCTTCCATATAAGAAGCTCTTATGGTAATAATGCCACCTGTCTTAAATGGTTAACGCATGTGTCGCGTGTGAAATTTGACTACTAAAATTATTGTAGTGATGTTTCTATCTTATTAATCTCCTGGATCATTTGTGCCCAGAGCGTTCTTTTGCACAAGTGTCTGCTATTTCCAAAATGTGTGAAGCCCCTGTAATACCACCCCCTCCCATATCACATACTCCACACAGAGAGGGAGAAAAAAAAGTATTCTGGCATTCATTCTCAGTAGATATTGTGTCTGTGTCTGATTAGATTTCCTTTTTATCAGGACACATGATCGCTGATTTCTGTTTTTCTGAGTTCGCATTTCCTCGAGGCGGTTTCATATTTTTAAGACCACAAAAATCTATGAAGTTGTTATCAACACCCTTGTTTCTAAAATTGCAGGAGGATTGGTAGATGTCTGGGACTCCAGGAACTGTTTTTCAAAGGATACATTGTCTAAAGTTTTGTTTTGTTTTTTAATGCCAGCTTGTGTGTTTTCCCTCAGGTTCAGTGCTATGACCCAGAGTCTGATTCCTGGTTGTTAAGGGCCAACATCCCCATTGCTAAGCGCTGCATCACAGCGGTATCGCTGAACAATCTCATCTATGTTTCTGGAGGTCTGACCAAATCCATCTACTGCTATGACCCCACTGAAGATTACTGGATGCATGTAGTCCACACATTCAGCAAGCAGGTACTGGCTTTTATTAAGTTAAGATTTAAAATGAGTGCAAAGTAGATTTATCTCTTTTCATATTCATTTTCTCAGTAATAAATTAAATTTTTTTTTTAATTTATTCTAAGAACCAAAATCTCCTAAGAAAAATAATCTTTGCACACACATTTTTAATGATAAAAATTACACGTATATTATATTAGAATATTGGAAAATTTGAAGGCAATTTTTTTTTTTTTATAAAAATAAATACTTGTGTTTATTTCTATGTACTTAATAAATATACACAGTACACACAGATACATAATGTAAATAAAAACTTTTGATACATTGATTAATTATTTGACAGCACTAGTTTTTATATCAATATCAGTGTGATAAATTAGTTAAGTCAAAAGAAATCTAAAAGTTGTCTGATTGCATTACTTACAATGTGTAATGTAATGAATTACATTACTAACTACAGTTTTTATGTCATTTGGAATCAATAACGGATCTAGACTTCGTAAGTAATCTACCCAGCTCACATGAACTTCTTGAACTCATGTGTTTCACTCACTTGACAAACACCTGAGTAAACAGACCTGCATGTTTTTGCTCTCGCTCTTGTTTTTCAGGAAAGTTGCGGTATGTCTGTATGTAATGGAAAGATCTATATCCTGGGAGGCCGTGGTGAAAACGGAGAGGCGTCAGACACCATCCTGTGTTATGACCCATCCACCGGCATCATCACGGGCGTGGCCGCCATGCCCCGCCCCATTTCTTACCACGGCTGCGTCACCATCCATCGCTACAATGAGAAGTTCTACCATTCATGACATTAAAAAGCACACTCACACAGGGACATGAATAAACTGAGCCTTACTATAGATACCGTAGCATTACAATAGATAAGGTGAGTCCCAAACCCCTCAGTTCCCAAGCTTTGAGACCAGTCAGTTAAACTGACAGTTACACAATAACTCATTTCAGTGTACAGTACAAACGTTAACTGAACCATGAGTTTTCTTCTAATGTAAGCCAAAATGAAATTAGACTCCAACTTACTTTCTTTGTATTACTTTCTATCTTCTACTATCAGCCTGATTGACAGATACAGATTGTGTATGAATTTGCATATCTCCAAATCCGTTACCCAAAAACTTCTAAACTGACTGACAGCTGATAGGCTGTGTTTTTTTTTTTGTTTTTTTTTAGATGGTCTCTGATCGTGACTCTGTTGTTCCTGTTGTTTCAGCGTTTTTATTTGTGACTCGCTTCTTCTACTTCACTACTATTATTGCATTGTATTCTAATGTGTGGTGTAAGTGGTTGTTTTAAGTGGGTGAATGGTGTGTTTATTTGTGTCTGGTGGATAGAGAGTTCGATTGTGATGGATCCACGTGTACATAAGTGTGTTTGAAAAGATTCAGCTGGATGTGTGTGTGTGTGTGATACACAGAATATGCAGGAACCACTTTTTGTTGAGCTCCCATATCTAACGGGTAAATAGTTCACAAAAATCCATCAGGCACCGAAAAATGTTTCTTTGAACATACCTTTTTTTACGTATGCATGTATGTATTTGGGTTATGTTAATTGTATTTACAAGTAGAAATTGTGGCTGTAATGACATTTAACAAAATGTATTTGCTTTTTGCATCCATATGGAGCATTACTACGTCGACTAGCGGCTGCATTGTTATTCCGTATAATTTAGCAACATGCTTTCTTGCATATAATGTAGAATACAAGCAGTGATGTCTTGCTGATAAGTGATTCATATTGTGTTCTTTTACTTTTTTTAAAGTTATTTATTCTTTATTAATGTCTGAAAGCCCCAACCAGGCACTTAAGTCAGTATATATAGCGTCCCATATGTAAATATGAATTTGATAATCCTTCTTCAGGTTTACTGTATCAGTAAGTGTTTGCAATGGTGAAGCATCAGTTCCCATAAAACTCTTTCTATTTTGTCCTCACAATAATCTGAGCTCAGTATTTGTGTGTACAGTGCAGTGACATAGCAGTAAAGGTTGTGTGTTTGTGCGCCGGTGATTGCAAGAGCAGTGATGTCAGCTCTGGTGTCTGCTTTTGGTTAGTAGGATTGTTTAGTTTTGTTTCCTGCAAGAACAGAACAATAGAGGAGGACACACATTGTTCGTTTTACCCTGAGGATTGTACAACGTTAACTGCAAGACCCTGCGCACATACATTATGCACATAACGCAACATGGCCTTTCAATAACCTTTCTGAGTGTAGCTTTTTGTATTTTTATGATTGTATGTTTGTGTAAATAAATGGTGTGCGTTCGATGTCCTTCTGCTACATAGGCTTGTTTTGTTCTGATAACTTTCAGTTGCTAAAAGCCATAGACAGAATGAGTGTTTCTTTTTTTTAAATTTTACAAATGTTTCTTTTTGAATGGGTCCTTAAACAGTTTAGGGTGTTGAATTATACATGCATGCCAAAAATGATTTAACTCTCATGTCCAAAAAATACTAATTTTTATGGCAAGAATGCGCCTTTAGTGTTAATTGGTGATGGTTTGGCAGAGCCAACTTTGGAAAATATTACTATTTTGTGCCTTGTGGGGGAATGATGCACATTTGACAACTAGCCAAAGACGTTTGATTGGTTTTGTCTGCCTTAATTCCAGTACAATATTATAAAAGAAACTGCAAGCCTTTTATGACATCATTTTATGTGTAAAACTGACGCTAAATTCTGAGTACCTGAAATGTACGAGAGCTTAATGTGGTGTATGTGCATACGTTTCTTCAATAAAGCTATTTTTAGTATGGATGTGTACACTATTGTTGTTTGCTTTGTTTCTCAAACCTCAAATTTCTATTAAACCAATACGCAGTATTGTTTTTAATGAACTGTATCGGTATTAAACTAATCCTGCACTGATACAAAATTAAATACCTCTTAAATATCACTGTAAAAACTAGTCATATTTTCTAAGCATCTTAAATAGTTCTAAGCTAAATAAGTACGGTTAAGTTGTCAGATCAGGTTTTACTGCTGTATAGCGTTGCCAAAATCACCCAAGCTCTGATTTCCATTCAGTGTCCCGAGGCGTTAATGTGTGTAAGATACTTTGAATAAAAACCGTCTGCTAACTGACAATAACGCCAGGCTAGTCAAACAATAAGCAGATGAAGTGTGGAATTACAGAACCGCCTGCAGAAATGGAGCTACTGTACCTGCCACTGTACAACCCCACCAAGGGGGGAACTGTGTAACTGTCACCACATGCAAAGATTTATCAACTGGACATACTGATATGGAAAGTGGTACAACACCTGCCTACATGGAATCTGACTCTTGCTCAAGACTGTGACTTTTCCAGTAAATTAGTTTTACTAGGAAAAACAAGAAATCATATCCTGACATGCAATGCCAGTATTTCCTTTTAGAGTAAAAAGTGGAATTTGGAAAGATCTTCATGTTTAAGAGTTACACATTAGCCTACAAATAATATGTGCATATTTATCTATCAGTTATCTATCTATAAAATGTATTCTAGCTTTGCTATGACATTTTGGACCAACTAAAACAACATTTACACAAAAAGGATTCTTTTTTGGCTACAGGAATCAGTATTTGTATTGTAAGTTAAAAACGTAATGACTACAAAAGTGGAGTATTTTTAAACCACGGTATAAAATGATAGAGCAAAATCCAGCCAGGTTTATGCAAACGAGAGCATCCAAACCCAATTAAGTGTAGTCTATAAAAACTCGTTTTTTTTTTGTTTTTTTTTTACTTTTGGTACACTTATTGTTAAACCTTACTGTGCGCATGCACTCAGGCAAAACTACGCGCAAAGAGGACGCACGCAGCAAACTTAAGAAAGGCACGATAAAGGCAACGTGAGAGAAGCCTATATAGAATACCTTAGAGACTTTAATAAAGGTGAGATACGAATACTTTTATATAGACGTGGTTTGTGCTAATTACAAGCCCCCGGCACTTCTCATCAACATTGCAACAGAGGTTGACAGATTTACACGTTTTAACCTGTAATTGTTTTAGCATTCATAAGTGCGACACCTGTATAAAGAATGAGCTTGTTTTAATTTTTGTCGTCAATAACTAAACAACACACGACTCTATGAACGTATAGCGTGATATACATTTTTTAAATATAGATATAAGGCCACAAGCGCGAGCACAGCTGACATGGGATGGCAAACTGAGGCACTTTGACAGAAGACGCCGACAAAACAGCAGAATGGGGTGAGTTCCCCACAGGTGGATTTAGCTTCCTCGTTTCGAGTCACGTGAATTACCTGGAATAGGCCAAGAACAAGGAAAGGGTGTTTTTGTTCAGGCCTGTGGTGAAAAGTCGTAGTCATAATAAATTATATTTACCCCCCCAGGTATGGATATGGTTTACCTTTAACCTACTTCTAATATTTACAAAAACCGCCAAAAGCTATCTAAACAGACATGCCTGTCATTCACAGGGTAAACAAAGGAATTGCATTTTCTTTCAAATAAAAATATCACGTCTGGTCGCAGGCAAGCATGAAACCGAATGAGACGTTTAATGCAATACGTGTACAGTAAGAAATATGTAGGCTGTTTGAGTATTGAGAATGGTGTTATTCGATGTCAGAGAGTCTTTTTTGTTGTTGTTGTTATGTAATTCAAATATATAACCAGAAGGTGTCAGTGTAAGATGGAAATAGCTTTACTGCAAGCAGGCAGTAATAAAGCAAATGTTCAGGAAACCTTTTTTGTTTGGAAGCAATCATTAGTTTGTATCTTACGTTCTTTTGCTACTAGTAGAGGAAAGATGACTTGACGCACATGTAACCTAATGTGTTTTGAAATTTTAGAGAGAAAAGAGAGCATATACGGCTTAATGTGTAATGTGTAAATATAATGTTGCTATACCCTTATCAGACCACAGGGGCCACTGTTGAGCTGCAGCACGCTGATGGACTGCGCAGTAGTTTATGTATGTACAGCATCACCTGTGGGGCTTGGAAATCTGTGTTAGGGAATGACGGGAACTCTCCCCGCTCTAATGGACCGGCATGGCAGCAGCTACGGCTGCAGAATCCCTGAAAGTCACTGCAACGGTCTCTCCTCTTCTAACTGATTGCAGAGTTTCTGTCCAGTTTGTGTTTAGTTTGGCAGTCCAGGCCAGCCACCCTCCAAGCTGTGTCATTTTTTTTATCCTTCGTTTTGCACTGACACACATGTAATGTGGTCTGAAATCCATAAAGAATGTGGAGGGTGGGAGAGGAGGGGGGATATATATGCGCTCGGTGAAAGAAACACGTGTCTTTATGCTTCTCCACACATGCGTGTTTAATGTTATGCCCTACATACCCAAGCTGCACATTTAAACATGTTTAACTGTTTACCCACATTATATGGACTAGTAATACAGTGATTACAAAGACGTATAGCATGCTTGGCTACCTGCTGAGACATTTAAAATAAAACTGATGCATACTGTAGTACCCCTTTCTAATCTTTTCCATGGTAACCATAGTTTGTGTCAAAGAGTTAAGGCTGGTCCAGTTAGCCCCTGCTGGTAAATGGCGTAACTACTGTACACCATCTGTCTTCAAAAAGCATCTTTTTCTATTGATGACAAGTATGTTCTTACTAAATAAATTACGCAAATTACTGATCAGCCAATCACATGGTGGCAACTCAATGCATTTAGGCATGTTGACATGGTCAAGACGAACCGCTGCAGTTCAAATCGAGCTTCAGAATGGGAAGAAGAAAGGTGATTTAAGTGTCTTTGAACGTGGCATGGTTGTTGGTGCCAGACGGGCTGGTCTAAGTATTTCAGAAACTGCTGATGTTCTAAGATTGTCACAACCGTCTCTAGGGTTTACAAAGAATGGTCCGAAAAAGAGAAAACATCCAGTGAGCGGCAGTTCTGTTGATGCCAAAGCTGATAGAAAGTCAACAGTAATGCAAATAACCACTAGTTACAACCAAGGTATGCAGAAGAGCATCTCTGAACGCACAACATGCTGAACCTTGAGGCAGATAGGGGCTACAGCAGCAGAAGACCACACTGGGTGCCCCTCCTGTCAGCTAAGAACAGAAAAACTGAGGCTACAATTTGCACAGACTCACCGAAATTGGACAATAGAAGATTGGAAAAATGTTGCCTGGTCTGATGAGTCTCGATTGCTGCTGTGACATTTGGACGGTAGGGTCAGAATTTGGCGTAAACAGAATGAGAACATGGATCCATCAATGGTTCAGACTTGTGGTGGTGGTGTAATGGTGTGGGGGATATTTTCTTGGCACACTTTGGGTCCTTTAGTACTAATTGATCATTATTGCAACGCCACAGCCTACCTGAGTATTGTTGCTGACTATGTCCATCCCTTTATGACCACATGTACCTTCTCATGGCTTCCAGCAGGATAATTCACCATGTCATAAAGCTCGAATTATCTATTTGTTTGCATTTTCCTTTTAATTAAATAATGACATGACAATAAAAAAAAAAAAAAATATTATATATATATATATATATATATATGTATATACATAGACATAGACATATATACACATATATATACACACAAGTGACTTAAGACTGGTTTTGTGGTCCAGGGTCACATTTATGTATTTGGATTTTAAATATAAATATTTAAATATAAAAATATTTGGCACAATTTCAAACAAACTAAATTACAAATAATAACTAAAATAAAATAATTACACATTTAAAAAGGTAATATTTATATAATGGCACTGTACTGAATATGTTTTAACTAGGCTTATATATTCATAATCATGAAATTATAATTTTTTTTTTCAATTGCATACATTTTAATTAACTAAATAATGTCAGTTCCACATATATGCCATATTTGAACCTTTTACGTATTTTAAAATAAATGTTAAATTTCTAAGCAATCTGAATAAATTCATAACAATAACCTGATTTCTTTACATGGCAAATTTCTAAAAAAGTTTAATTTATGTACAGCCAACAAATATGCATCACATTGAGTTTATTATTTTGTGGTGTAACAAATATCCATAAATAATTTTGTGTGCAGATAGCTAAATAAATAGATAGATTTATAAAATAAAAATTAACGTACTCCAACATTTTTTTTTTATGTTTTAGTCTACATTTAAAATAATTAATTGCATTTAAAATTATTTCAATTTATTTTGTATAATTTATTATAATTTACAGTTTCTATATATTCAATTTCTTCTCATTTCCGGTAAGGTATGACAATGCTGATATTTCCAAATATATTTATGGTGATCATTAGATTGTACTTGACAGGAAATGTACCTGACAAGCCCTGCATGCAAGATGTGCATCACAACAAGCCAGACTGCTTTAGCCTGTGTCCAGTAATGTTTCCCACATTCATATACACCCTGCAGTCGGTAGCGAGAAAGAGAGAAACCAAAGAAGCTTCACCCTGCTGAAATATCCATGAGCATGACAAAGCATGAATTACACTCAAGAGCTGTTATCCACTGCGCTCTCTGTGTGTGTCAGTGTGTCTGAGCACCCTCAATATGCTCTAAAATATCATCCAAATGTTTCCTCACTTATCTGTATGATGAGAGAGACTACATTATCTGTGCTTTCTCTTTCATCTCCTACTTGGTATGCAGGTGCACGCTTGGTTTCAGTATGCTCTCTGCGCTTTCATTGATGTTTTGCTGGTGTTTTGCAGCAGAGAGAGAGCAGGGGCGATTCCCCCCTCCCCTGTGTAGTTCTGCTTCTGTCAGTGGTGCTGCTTCTTATGAATGAGATTCGGAGTTGAATGAAAGGCAAAGGGGGCTCCACAGTCTCCCCCTTAAGAATCCAATTGCATTCAGGTCACAGACGACTCGAGAAGGAGAAGGAAGCCTGGGCTTGCATGTGCATGGACAGCACAGCCAATGGGAGGCTTCCATCCACAGGGAGGATGCAGTGAGTTCGTGAGATGTATCCAAAATCCCTGATTTCTGGCCAATAGAGCCCAGGTGAGAGGATGGGTTGTGCTGAGAGAGGAAGTGAGATGTGTCAATAGAATGTTAGTGTTTATCTCTTAAATGGCTATTCCATCCTAGTTATTTAATCATTGGGAGAAGGCTTTAGTGTCAATACTACACGGTAAAATCTAATTAGTTGGGCTTACTTAAAAAAAAAAGCATGCAAAATGATTTCCTTAAAAAGTGAAATAGGAGTATGTTGTACTGACAAATGTATAGTTTACTTAAATGAGTTATAGTAACTAAAAAAGAACTGTAGGGTGTACTTGATCCTTTTCTTTAGTTTTACTCACTGACTCCCAGAGTGCATTGCGGCAGAATAAATTATGCAATTGCTTTGTTTTACAGTTGTTGTTGCTTATATTTGCAAATTAAATTTGCTGACTTGTGTCAATTGTAGCACAACAAAAAGAGCAAATAAAATGTTATACAATTAATGAAAGTAAGTTTAATTTAATTGTATAAATTGTTGTGATCCGCATGCTGAATGATGAAGTCAGTGTGTGATTTGAGCATATTACCACAATAACTAAAGTTTTATATCCTCCAAATTCTCAAGTGGTTTATGAATAACATCCATAGTGTTAAATGATGTTAATTAAAGACAAGATCACAGCACTACTAGAAGTAAAGAAATTGTCTATGCAATAATTTAATTGTGAGGTAGTTCACTTGTTAAAAGCCACCTATTCATTACTTTTCTTTGTTTCATTTGTTTTATGTTTCATCACTGCATTAACAGAAAGTGAATTAAAGCAATTAGGATACAGTTCTAGGTGTCCAACCAAAGGGAACGCTAATCACTATAATGGTTAAAGTTAAAAAAAAGGGAAAAAATAAAAACATTTAGGAAAATCAGCAGCAAATTAGTGCACAGCTGTGTGCACTACCTTTTGGTACCTTAAAGGTACATATTAGTACTTAAAGTGTACATATCTGAACCTAAGAGGTACAAAAGTGCACCTTTTGAAAAGGTACTGCCCCATAGACAGCTTTTGTACCTTTATTTACGAGAGTGTATAAAATCATAATAATAATAAAAAACCTTATGTTGCCTTATTAGGTTTAATGTGGCAATTTTTTTACTTTTTTTTAAGCAAAAGAATTTAAAGACACTATTAGAATAACATTCCTGAAAAGTCATTGCATGTGGAATCACAATTGTTTAAATTTTAGTTTTTTTCTTTCTTCTTCTTCTTCTTTTTTTTATTTACTACTAGGCTATATATATTTTAACAAATTCCTTAGTATTAAAGTATATGAATAATTGAAGTATAAGTTAGTCAAATATTGTGGGTTAAATAATCGTAATATTAAAATAATATAAATATTACAATTCAAATACAATAAATGTATAAAATGCAAAAAATATTCCTTCTTTCAGTTTATTTAACTACCACATTCATTTTTAATAACTTTGTGGAGACATGATGTCACCCAGGCACAAGCTCATACATTAATGCCGAATATATTAACCTAATGCATATTTTTGTCTGTGAATTTCTGGCATCCACAGCTGCTAGTTTTTTTTTTTTTTTTTTAAATGATCTTGATTTTAACATATAATAATACAATAATACATAAAAATATAAATAAGGGGTGGGCATAGATAATCTTTTAAATTGGATTAATCTAGATTAAAGTGGCTCATTTGAATTCTGCTAAAAGCATTCAGAATAAGTGTGCTACTAAATAATGATTAAAGTAAAGCCCTATTCGGACAGCACTAGTTTTACAGGGGGTCGTTAGAGAATGTTTTGTTTCAAAGACGTACTTGGTGATTTTAATCCCGTCCGAATCTGCCTTGTCTGTGTTTTTCTCTCACAATCTCTATTCTAGAGTCCAAATGTGATGTCTGTGATATTATTTTTCACAACGTTCCTTTTGTGTTTTAGCCAACGCAATATGCCGTAGATCCTCCTACCACACGCACGTTTAATATATTTTGATATATAAAAGAAATAAATACATACATATAAAGAGGCAGATCACGTAAACTGTTAAGACTGATCAGTATCAGGTAAGATTACTCACGTTCATTTCTGCACTCGG
>JAUYWG010000064.1:11637036-11670276 GCA_034779775.1 Enteromius afrohamiltoni | reverse complement strand
ATAAAATATTGACATTTGCCATCTCCACACCATTGCATTCAGTTTTTATTCACAATTTGTTTAGTGTCCCAACTTTTGTGGAATCTGGTTTGTATTTAGTTTTGGCATTTTTCAGCCTTTTTTGACATCTTTCACCATTTAGTTAAACTATAAAATCTTTTAAAACAATAATAGTTTAATAACACTGTTTAGCAAACCTCAAAATAAATACCCTTATTCAAACACATACACTGCGTATTTTTCTGAATTTTATTAAATTGTTACATTAAAAAAATAATAATAATTATAAATATGTATTGGCAAGAATGCATTGGTGCATCCTTTACATGCTGTCACTTTGGCACCAAAAATATTTTTGGCTCTACTTTTGAGTTGCCACTTAATGTCCAAATTTGGCTCCTGAAGCAAAGACGCTGTTCTAATGCTTTATTGTTACACATCCTTTATTTAAGTTAAAGGGGGATGACATACTCACAATATAATTTTTTTAAATATATTGATGGTATCTATCATCTTCATATTACCTGTCTTTCCTGCGTCAATTCGAAAGATGAATCTCTAGCACCTTTGCCTCTTATTTAGTGCGTCTTCATTTCTAAAGCTGCCTGCTTGAGGTTATTCTTGCCACGTATCTCTCCGCCATATCTCCTACCTGTCCTCTTTCCACCTACACTCCCGTCTTCTATATCCCACAAAGCACTGCAGCGCTGCCCTCTGAAGTAATGTGGTGACAAGCCCAAGACTCTCCAAGGAGTATTGACACGCTGCTGAATATCGCACGGTGTCATATTGTCAAACGTTAACAAAGAAATATGCGAGATGAAACGATTGTCGGTGATGCCTGTATGCTGTGCTAGCTGTTTCAGGTAAATCGTCTGTCCTAGCATCTCAGTGAGTCTGCTACCTGGCCCTCAAATAATTCTAGGGAAAATATAATCCAAATAGTCGTGTTTTCAGGAATGAGATGAGCAATTGAAGAGCGTTTCATGAAATGGTGTTTGGTGGTTTTGAGTACCTCAGGTGTCTCTCTTCACCTCACTGTGACAGGCTTCCTTATCACAAGTGCAAGTCACTCAACTTCATCTGACGCCACCTTTTAAGACGTCTTAAGCAAATGAGGCAATGAGTGGTGTGCCTGTGGTAATCCTTCTATTTTAAGTTCAGTTTCCACTGCAATAAGTCAGAATTAGACTGCAGTAGTAATATATCATTTATTATGGAAAAAAAGACATATAATTGAATTGACGATTTCCAGTAACGCTGACTGGAAGAAGGTTTAATACGTAGAATGTTTGGCATAGAGAGGTAGCAGAAAGGCTGACACAGGAATATTAATTTTTAAACATTAAGTAATGTCCATGGTACCACTATTTACTACAGAAAAATTACTATAGTGTATATAATATACTATCATTTTACTAATTATTTGTACTTAGTATGTACGTGCATGTGCCATTAATTAATAAATGTATTTATTATATGTATTTATGGTAGAAGGTTTGGGTTGGTAAGATTGTTTATATTTTTGAAAGAAGTCAGTTATGCTCACTGAGATTGCATTCATTTGATAAAACAAATACTAATAAAAACTGTAATTTTGTAAAATATTATTACAATTAAAAAAAAAAAGTTAATATATTAATATATTTTAGGATTTAAATTATTCTTGTAATGCAAATCAGAAATTAGTCTAGTAATATATGTTTTTGTTTTGGTTTTTTTTACCACAATATCTTGATTTATTTACTTTATTTCACAAACATCCCTGAGAAGACCATCAGACAACAGCAGCAAAAGCATCTTTGTTGCCTATGCGAGTGAACATTATTTAAGACTAAGCTTAGTCAGGAATCACTGTCAGTGAAATATTGACATCCCTCATTTCATTTCATCAGTTGCTCAAGGCTGTTGCTCAAGATATTGATTTAGTATGAATACCAAAACCAGAAATTCCGATATCGATCCGATCCTACTACAGTATTCCCGTTTACAACACCCAGAGTGCGTGTTACTTTCAGAAAGCTCTGTGTGAAATTTATAAAGAAGCCAAAGAGACTGCGAGCCACAATGCAAACCCTCACAATGCACATGTTATCTTATAAAACGATTATCATAATATCTCAAAATCTCAGCAGATATGAACAACAGGAAGTTGCAGCAGGGCTTTTCCCGTCGAGCTTCACTCCACTAGCCGGCGCAGATGATGTCTAATGTGTTCTTCATGGTGCAGCACCATGCGGAAAGAGTCCATTAGCGGGGCACCGCACCGGAATGTCCTTGCTATGTCAGCTCGATGGGGAGGGCAGGACACTTCTAAACCAAACCAATCTGAAAGGCATTACCCATGATCCCTGTGTCACCACAGAAGGAACGAGGTTCGTATGGTAAATCTGCTCAGTGGCATCAGGCCACTGAGGTATTTGGCGCCAAACAGAGCCACTTTTAATAGCAGTTGCCTTTTCAAGCACGTTCTTGACTAGCCAGTCTGAGATCAGTATGAAAGGTAAGCTGAGCCATTCCAGGCATCCTGATGTGTGTGCGTCAGCTGAATCATCACCTGCTGCGGCTGCTCATCATTGTTCACAAAGGGCTTAGAAGCAGAAAATAGCAGATAGGTCATCAGACAGGAAGGATTTTAATAACAATGTGTTGCTTAATCAGATATGATCGGCTCTTTTCTGTCACTAGTGACTATTGTTACGCTCTGTAGTAGCCACTGAGAGATTATTGCGGGACAACGTTGGCGTACAGCAAGAGTTTTTATTTAATACTAGAACAAAACAAACTACTGTTGAAACGAGTAAGATACAAGGTGATACTTTCTCTGCAAAATGACTGTAAAACTACTTTGAAAGTCGAAAACTTGCTGCTTTTAGCATCATAGCAGTCGTGGGACCTCAGAGTTGGTGATTTGGCAGGCAGAATTTCCATGTGTCACATATTTAGTGCTTTACATGGAGGACTTGACTGGTACGCAACAGTGCCTGTCCACTTTTTCAGTATTTTTCGCATCGGGTATTTAAAAAAAAAGTCCTAATGTAAGAGTTAGAAGTCATGAGTTACAATACTATCTTCTAGTCTATCATTTTGGGTATTTACCTTCACCGAGGTCCTTCCACCCTGTTGAAAAAAACAGGATATGTTTTGATGGTTTATGCTGATTCAAGCTGGTCTTTTTGCTGGTTTGTGCTGGTCCTTTGCTGGTTTATGCTGGTTCTTTGCCAGCACGTGACCAGCATAACCCAGTAAAAAGACCAGGATAAACCAGCAAAGGACCAGCTTAAACCAGCATCAAAACATACCTAACCAGCATATACTGTTGTTTTCAGCAGGACAGTGCATTCTGGGACTGCTTTCTCTGTGAAGCATATATGCAATACTGTTTTAGAATAATAAATAATGCATAATGAACTTGTCTAACTTTTGAAATAGCCTTGGAGTACATCAACAATGCTGCAAAAATTCACATCTCTCTACTTTTCGGAGAAGAGCAAATGTTTATGTACAGCTTGTTTACAATACCTAGCTTGTTGCAGAAGTGTTTAAACAGCATCTGTACAGCGTCGGGGGACTCCAAAAAGAACATTTCTTGAACATTTGGAGGCTCATATTCGGTTCAGCTGGGAATTTTCCACTGCGTCTCCACCGGTTGTGCTTGCTCAGTTCTGTAAATTATCAGGAGTGCGTTTAGGATTTTTCAAAACAAAACCATTGCCGGTGATGTAATGATTTACTTATTCTGCAGAACACAGTGCGGCTGTCCTCCTCGTCGAGAGCTGGACATTATTTTTAGACATTCAGTGAAAGGGAAAAAAAAAGAAGTAACCAAGACAACTGTGAATTCCATCCACAGGCAGTAGTAGGCAGTTGGCCGTGTGATCACCTTCATATAATTTTGAAGAAATACTTGTCACATGTTTCTCATTACATCACATTATACATTTGCAGCTGAGCAGTTTATGTAATTCTTGGGGTGCAGCACCAAATTTTTTTTGGGGGGGGGCACGTCTGCCACGGGACATAAGATATGTGTCCTGTTGTCCCGTGGAAAAAAGGTAATGAAAAAAGTAATTGCATCAACCGTGAATGCAGAAATTAACATGTATTGCTCTCTCTCTTCAAGTGATATTTGACAAAATGAGGTGGAACCTTCACCTGTGCTCTTCATATTTGGCTAATAATATGTGACACTGGACTCAGCATATTTGTTTGACTCGATCACGGATGAGGGATGAAGGAGATATGTGGCTAATGAACAATAAAAAAAGGGCTCAAAAATATGATTCGGGCCATTGGTCTGCTAATTGGAAGAGTGATTATGTTCACAGAGTACGCAGTTAATTAACGTGAACTTGGCAGAATGTTGGAGTCGTGGGGAGGACGAGATATAAAGTACTCAAAGAGGAAAGAACACCCGGCTGTGTCCTGAGGTTTATGCCCGTGGCCTTTCATAGAGCTCCCTGATCAATGTCAATCCCCTTATGAGGTGGGGCACCTGGCATCTCTTAACATAATTGATTTCCACCTGTTGTTATCACATTTCAGTACTGCTCATAAAGGCTGTGTTTTTATTTTTGTGCTTCTAATATGCATCAGATGCATCTTGCATTAAATATGATGTATATGTGTGTTGAGAAAGTTAAAATGGATGTATAACATATAAATTATGTAGTGTGTATAATAAAAATATAAGGATATAACAGTATTTTTATACTTTTGCATGATTTAACAGTCAAAATATTTAAATTATAATTATAAAACATAACTTTTTGTTTAAAACATGTACATGTAATTATTCTAGTACTGTCAAATGATTAATCGTGATTAAATCGTGCATCCAAAATAAAAAAGTTTTTTGTTTGTATAATATATGTGTGTGTGTGTGTGTGTGCTGTGTATATTTATTAGGTGTATATAAATACACACATATGCATGTATATATTTCAGAAAAAATATGTTGTTTATATATTAAATATATTTATTTATAAATTATATGAATAGAAATATAGACATGTAAATACATGTAAACATTTTCAATATATATCTTCAATATGTATCTATTTATATATATACACAATAATTATACACAGAACACACATATATCATGCAAACTTGTATTTTGGATGCAATTAGTCACAATTAATCATTTGACAGCAAATTTTATTGAAAGTCTGGGTTTAGACTAAGAGCTTGAGTGAAACAAAAAAACAGTCATTTATGAAATATACATATAAAAATAAATCAAAATAAAAAAATCCACTGTTTAAAGTTTGAGGTTGTTCATTTTTTAAAGGATCTTTACACCAATACTGCATTTATTTCATCATAAATACAGTAAAAACTGACTGATTTTAAAATATTATTAATATAATTATTATATAACAATGATGGATTCTTTTTTCTTTGTGATTCTTAGTAAATAGAAAGAAAATTGTAGTTTTTTTTTGTGCCGTTATCAATGTTTTACTGTATCACTTCCTTTCTAAAGGACAACACGTTACTGATACCAAACCTATGAACAATAGTGTATATTGTGTATAATTTTCTTGTAGGATTATTGAGGATCAGACTTTTAGCTCTATGGTGTTTATGAAGGGTTCCTACTGGCACATTTCCTGGTACCTCAAGAGTACATCACACTGTTTAATATTCATTTGACCTCTTTGATGTGGCTTGACGTGCTCTTGTCCTCTTAAATGTATTCATGAAAACAGGCTGTCCTGTGTAGGTGTTGTACAGTATACAGCGAGGGCTTGTCCTGTTTAACATTTCAATTCACAGATGTCATTACACTCATTGTACGAGTCAAACACAACTATCTCAAGCACCCAGTGAGAAATGCCATCCTGCCTCTTTAAAAAACCATCTCCACATGACTTGCTTGACCTTTCCTAATAAGCTCAATGTACGTAATGAACGTTGAAGTTTCTGAAGAGGTGAAATGAAAGGCGTTGGATGTTAAACCCAGATCCTGCGGTGAGGATTCAGCTGCTCTTGCATTTAAGTTCATTTGCATTTACCTTATTTTACAGTCTTGAGGGAGAGGTTTTCGTGAGCGGTTTTTGTTCCCGTCCTTGGCCCATCACAACTGATCCTCAGTCTTGGCTTTAGATATGAACTGGATGTTACAGATAGGGCTTGCTTAATGGCTGTGGATTCCCTATCAAAGTCGTCAGTTGCTGTGGGCCTATCATAGTCAGTTTTGACTTCTGTCTATCCTAACGGCTTATTTAAATGAGAAGATTGTCGAAGTTAAGCAGAAAAGTGCATTTACATCTGTTTGACGGCTCAGCACACTTTCTGCTGACGGATATTTTCAAATACTTTGTGACTAAATGTGGTAGAACGACCTTTTTTAAGGAGAGGTTGTGTTAGTGACTGAAGACAGTGTGTGGACAGCATTAGTGCTGTTAAAATGCAGTTGTATTTTGGCATCTTTCATGCTGTATGTATTATTTGTCATGCCAGTATTTTTCAAAAGACGTATTTATGTAAGACTGAAAATCTCTGTTGAAATAAAAACCCATCAGTCAAGTCAAAATGTATTTCTATAGCATGTTTAAAGCAATAGAGTTGCACCAAAGTTCTGTACAGAAGACACATTATGCATCTAACAAATAGAAACATTTCCTGTAACATTTAGTCTATCTAGTTCTGAACTGAACCAATGTAGTCCAATTAATGAACAGATAACTGTTTTGTTTTTTTTGTTTAAAAAATATATATAGCTATATTCATAATAAGAATACAATAATTATAAAAACAAAATGTATCATGTTATATAAATGATTATTATTATCATTTGAAAGGTATTATTAAATGTTTTAATATTATATTGATATTATTATTTCACTTAATATTTTCATAAAATGATAATTGTATTAAAAGTTTATTATTATTATTATTATTATTATTATTTGAAATGTATTATTTAATATAATTATTCTATTGTTACCACAAATTTATATTGTTGTTATTTTACTGTTATTTAAAAAAAAATTATGCATTAACCTTCATAACAATTATTATTATTACAAACAGAAATCAAAACAGTTAAATTATAATATTATAATAACAATGTAATAATTAGTTATATTATTTAATTTTAATTTTATTTCTTTTTTTGATAAAACTATTTGACCTAGACAGGCTTCCTGTTAGCTAAGGAACCTGGCGGGAAACCTGAACACCTTCATCCAAGCATATATTTTATTTACTAGCAGTTCTAGCATTTTCAGCAGAGATACATCCACTACATGTTGCCAGAAACATTTATCTTGTGCAATAACTTCACTACTCAAAACACAATTTCTAATATTATGTGCAATAATAATTAAGTGCAATAATTATCTTGTGTGCAACAACAATTATTTAATCAAGAGACAACTCTGCACTTTTCTGGACATTTATATATGTAAGTTGTCTTATACTGTATTTTTATTCCGTTAATCTTCTTATGTCATTGTATCTGTAGAAATGTGCAGCACTGGAGAAACAATTTCCTTCGGGATTAATAAAGACTACTCTTACAAAACTGAGGCAGGAATGATTTTATTCCATTGACCCACCAAATCTATGAGTATTTATTCAACATGTATCTTTAGAAGCAGTGCTTTACATAAATACAGCTGATGTTATAGAGCTAATGACAGATCTTAAAAATATTCCAGATAATTCCATCTGTCCCATGCAGACATCCCCATGGGTGTTCTGGAACTGTGTTTATGCCGTCGGTCAGCTTTAGCGTGTTGTGTTTTGGAGATGTGAGCAGACTGTGTGATACTTCAAACGCCCCTCTAGTAATTCACTCACTCTATATTCTCTCTCTTCTTGCTTTTTTCTCTCCCTTTTATACTTTTTTTAACCCGTCTCCCCTCCTTTTCTCTTCTTCTCCACATATTTCAGTGACCTAACCTTGACTCATCCCTCCCCGGCCACCTCCCGTGCCCTTTTTATCATTCACTTTCTAGTTCTCTGGCATTTCCAACCAAAGTCTTTGTATTGCGCCGAATTTCAAGGTAATATAAATACATCAGAACACTGTGCACGCACATTGTGATGTCATCACTGCGATCCAGCACTTCTCCCTGACCCTCCGACTGTACGCGAGGTGTTACATTGAAGTCCGCCTTCCCCATTGTGCTTTTTTTCCTGCCACAGGCGTCAATAATGAACAAACATGGAGTTCAACTGATAGAGCTGTGCATCATGGGGTGCACTGAATACTGAAGGAGCACCAAGGACATGTTGAATCAAACCATCAGATCATGATGCCTGACCTGGCTGTGTCCCTGCGGATGTACATCTGAGTGATTTAGGGCAGGTCCTGATTTTTGCTGGCTGGGTCATAAAGGGCAATTGACCATCGCTCTGCCACATCCCGATTTTAAACTACAACCCCCAACAGTCTTGAAGGAGTTCCCAGAGGTGTTTTGCACTCGTTGGCCCCTTTGCCTTCACTCTGCGGTCCAGCTCACCCCAAACCATCTCGATTGGGTTTAGGTCTGGTGACTGTAGAGGCCAGGTCATCTGCCACAGCACTCCATCAATCTCCTTCTTGGTCAAATTGCCCTTACACAGCCTGGAGGTGTGTTTGGGGTCATTGTCCTGTTGAAAAATAAATGATCGTCCAACCGGATGGGATGGCGTGTTGCTGCAGGATGCTGTGGTTCAGTGTGCCTTCAATTTTGAATAAATCCCCAACAGTGTCACCAGCAAAACACCCCTACACCATCACACCTCCTCCTCCATGCTTCACAGTGGGAACCAGGCATGTGGAATCCATCCGTTCACCTTTTCTGTGTCTCACAAAGACACGGTGGTTGGAACCAAAGATCTCAAATTTGGACTCATCAGACCAAAGCACAGATTTCCACTGGTCTAATGTCCGTTTCTTTTGTTTCTTGGCCCAAACGAATCTCTTCTGCTTGTTGCCTCTCCTTAGCAGTGGTTTCCTGGCCTGATGCAAGGCCTGATGCACGCAGTCTCCTCTTAACAGTTGTTCTAGAGATGGGTCTGCTGCTAGAACTCTGTGTGACATTTATCTGGTCTCTGATCTGAACTGCTGTTAACTTGCGATTTCTGAGGCTGGTGACTCGGAAGAACTTGTCTGTAGAAGCAGAGGTTACTCTTGGTCTTCCTTTCCTGGATCGGTCCTCATGTGTGCCAGTTAACCCTGATAAGGCACACCTGTGAAGTGAAATAGTATGAATGGGGGTAGTATGAATGGAATTCGGACAAACTACATCCGCCTTATTGTTGTTGTCACGTGTCACGCGTCGTCACAACAGCGCGACAATTTAAACTTTCAATAAGTCATCTGTTTATTTCGATTGTGTTAAACAAGTATAATTTAATCACAGTAAACAACGTTTTTTTTCCTGAGGTACGTACACTTGAAATAAGCCACGTCTCAACTTTCCGACATTTTTCGAATATTCCTCTCCCGGAGCCTTATGGGATAGGAAAGTGTCCATGGTATGCCTGATATAGAATTCGGGCGGAAGCAGTAGGTCATCCGGGTACTTCTTGCCCACTGAATTTCAAATGCTATGAATTCGGACATACTACTTGCCTCGCATATTGTTTTTTGCGTACTATATAGTAGGGAAGTAAGCGATTTCAGATGCAGCATACCTCTTGAAGCTCATTGAGAGAATGCCAAGAGTGTGCAAAGCAGTAATCAGAGCAAAGGGTGGCTATTTTGAAGAATATACTAGAATATAAAAGATGTTTTCAGTTACTTCACCTTTTTTTGTTAAGTACATTACTCCGCATGTGTTTATTTATAGTTTTGATTCCTTCAGTGAGAATCTACCAATGTAAAGTGAAATGAAAATAATAGGGATGTCCCAATCGCGATCGGCCGATCTGTTTGCGCGCTTTGTCAGTAAAGCCGAGCTGCACAAATCCACGTTGATAATGAACATGGTTTGCGCAGCTCCTCAGAGAACAACGGCTGTGTGTAGTACATACGGCTCAATGTGAAATCACGCACCTGATGGCATTTACCGCTGATTACAGAACCGGCTTTACTGACAAAACGCGCATTACAGATTCGGCCGTTCACGATCGGGACATCCCCAGAAAATAAAGATGAAGATAAAGAAAACACATTGAATGAGAAGGTGTGTCCAAACTTTTGGCCTGTACTGTATTTAATATATGAACACAACATATTTTTCTTGTGTGTGTATTTCTACATAATACATATACAAAGTACACATGTTATGCAGCCTACACAAAAACTTTTATTTTGGATGTGATTAATCATTGTCCAACACTAATGATACGAGTGTACATATTAAAATAATATAATAATTTCACTTTAATGTTCAAATATATGTTTTTATACAGAAAAAAATTATATTTACAATTTTTATTTCAATTTTTAGGTTACTAATCAAGCAAAACTGTTGTTACACTGATCACCAAGGACATGTGGAATCAAACGCCAGATCTTGACTCCTAACCTGGCTGTGTTTTATTTGCTCTGCAGATGTATATCCCAGAATGATTTAGCGCAGGTTCAGATTATTGCGGCCCGGGTCGTAAAGGGCAATTGACTGTGGCTCCACGATGTCCTAAAATAAAACCACCCGCACATCTTTTTTTCCTCGTCATACACGACTATTCTTTATAAAGCACTAAATGCTGGCGGAATGTCTCAGCCAGACAGATTACAACAGCCTTTAATGAAACGAGAGAGTTTTTACGATAATGACTTTGCGTTGTGTTCACGCAAAGGTGAGTTGTACGTTTCAGGAATAATTGTCCGATTCCTCGTAATCAATAATCTGAGTCGATTATGTCGGCTGGAGTAAAATCAATGCGGTATGAAATGTAGAGAAGGGTGTGCTGATGGGCGTCCGTCACCTGAGTCACATGCTATTTAATAACGTAATCCATTAAGAACGGCCAAGATGATGAGCTAAAGAGGAGATTAGAAGCTCAGGTCCTCTTTTTTTGTGCCTAATATTAATTTGACATCACAGTCATGGGGCAGGAGAGTAACTCACGCTGACGTGTCTTCTTTTTGCAGTAACCATCATTTTCCAGGTCCATTTGTCAAGCGAGGCACGGAGGACAGCTTGTGATTAATGGACGTTTTATATGAGCGAACACGTGTTTGGTTCCTTTCTCTCTCTCTCGTCGCGCTTTCGCTCCTCGTGCTGGCATTTGACACAGACACCTGTGTCCGCTGTGAGTTATGTATTTTTACCTCTTTCCCAATGACACCTAATACCCAGAGCTTCTTTTGATTTATGCCGTTGATTGTGGGGCTTCAATCGCACTGGCTGACAGATGCTTAAATTCTGACTGAGGGATTACAAGACTTGATGTGCCCATGATACAGTGTTAATTGATTTTCCCCGGAAAGTAAACAAAAAAAACGGAGATAAAAAAGGAAAAGCTTGGCTTCTGATGAGATGAGATACCACATGCCTTCCTATCTTTCCAAAACAAGACCGGAGAGGCTGCGAGCCACCCAGGAGACCATGTCTCTCGGTTTCATCGCTTATGTTCCCGCTTGACTCTCTCAGGCTTTTAAGTGCTTGTTCGCCACACCCTTTGACATATGTGGTGTAACCGCAGAAGAGATTATGGCAGCAATTATGAGAAACAGAAAAAGGCCAGTGCAATTTGTAACCTTTATTATTTTATATGCAGTTCTGTGATGCTTCTGTATGCACAACTTGGTTTATAACGCTGATAAAGAGACTACAATGACCGCCTAAAGTTGGCAAAGGGCACCGGGGATGTAAACTTTGTTGTTTAATTAATATTTGAGTTTCTAAATGTTATTGGAAATTCAAATCACTGTAGCAAATCAGTTCATGCTAAAGAATCTTTATGTAACATTAAAATATTTTGATTCATTGTAGTCTTAAATGATTCTTTCTCTCTAATATGATTTGGAAAATAATTTTGGTTAATTGTATTGTTTTAAATAGTATTTGCTTATATACTGTATGTAGCATAGTTATTTGGTTCATCCTAAACAGCCTTCTCATATAGATTCATTTTACTGAATCAGTTCTGTTTCTTATTCATTCTAGTGAATAAATACTGATTCTCATTTGTAGTGTTAAAAAAGATTTATTTATAGTGAATCAATTCTAAATAAACTCTCTTACATGATGTGTTAAAAAGTTTAATTTGTCCTATTGAATGAATTTTGTTTCTCGCATGTAGCATTTAGGGTTGGGTCGATAGATGATAGACGATATCGCTGATGGCCGATAGACATCACGATGCTGAGCCGGCAACACGATCCTCAGCCCCGCCGCAGCAGCAGCACCAAGCTCGCGAAAACTACACTTAATCTATGGTGGCAAAAGCGATCGCACCACTGATGCTGGCGAGCGCGGTAAATCATTTCCGCGAGAGGAAAACAGATGTGCATGTGAAGAAACGGGTCCACAAGCTCATTTCAAACCCTCGCACGCGCTTGATGTGTCATCCATCATCGTCCATCGCGATGTTTCACATTAGACATCGTACGATGCCAAATTGGTCAACATCGCCCAACCCTAGTAGCATTGGAACGTTTGATTCAATCTAGTGAATCAGTTCTGATTCTCATATGTAGAATTAAAATGTTTAATCCATTAGTGAATCAGTTTTCATCTGTAGTGTTGAAAGGTTTAATTCATTCTAGTGAATCAGAATAGTTTTTCAAATGTAGCACTGTAAAGTTTGATTCCTTCGAGTGAATCAGTTCTAAATGTAGCAATGAAAAGTTTGATCCATTCTAGTGAATCAGAACGTTTTTTCATAAGTATTGTTGGAAAGTTTGGTTCTTTTTGGTAAATTGGATCCTCTCACTAGACAGTTAAATTCATTTTAATGAATCAGTTTGTGATAAACAATACTTCTTACATGTAGTGCTGGAATCTTTAATCAATTCTATTTTTTTCTCTCTCTCTCAAATGCAGCATCAGTTTGATTCATTGCATTTAATCAGTTCTAATTCTCATATGTAGTCTGAAAATATTTGTAATATATCTTTTTGGTTTTTTATATGTAAGAGTTTTATTAAATCTTATTTGATTGGTTCATCATATAGTGTTAAAAAAGTTTCTAAACACACTCTCTCTCTAATGTAGCATAAGAAATAGTGATTGATTCTAGCTAGTGAATCTGTATGGTTTATCAAATGTAGTGCTCATTTTAGTGAAACAGTTCATCTCTGTACTGCATTTTGGAAACATTAAGTTATTATTTATGCAGAAATCTCTGCCAGTCTTCTGTTAGTGCTGCGTGGGTGTTGTTTGTCGAGGGTAAGCCAGTGTCCCATCCCTCCCATGAGTATACATGCATCTTGTCAGTATTTAGTGTGCTATTGAACAGTGCAGATGGCTGCACCTGGGCTTCCCCGTGTGTGTTTACCATTAAGCCACTGGCTCAGAGCACCGCCTTGCTACGCGAACAATCTCATTATCTCTTGCCATACTGCTATCGGAACACAGCAAACTTGAGAACGCAATAAATGATTTACACCGCAGCCGCATATTATGCAGTAATGGAGGAAGACGTGCTGCCCAGCGGAGCCGTTTGCTGAAAAGCAAAATGCATTTAAAACCCGCTGCAAAGTGAGAGCCGCTATCATTTCAGGAGTGAGCGGATACAGGCTGCAAAGCTTCCTGTTACACGTCTGTGTTTCTTTTCAGACCAATTAAACCTTGTTTCATGTGAAAATACAAAAAGTATTGAGATTTATACATGCGTAAGTAGCATGACTTCATGAGGAGGCATTCCCTATATGACTTCCGCTGCGTGTTCATGATTCATAGGTTTCGTTCACAGTATTTCTACCGTGCACGAGCCAAACTCTCCATGGTTTAGATGATAAATCACTTCCCCCAAAGACATGTTCACTTTTAATTCAGTTCCGTGGCAGTGCTAGGTCTATTTATTAGTCAACTATGCATAGCTGTAACTTAAAAGTGCTCAGGCAAATGGAACTGCTGAGTGTTTAGAGTTTGAAAGTGTATTTAACATTATGCAGTAGTAGCATCATTGCTCATTGATGATTAATTCAGTTAATAAATATATAAGGAGCTCCTGCAGTTCTGATGAGAAATGTGCAATCAGCTTCATCAGGAACCCACTGCATATGCAGCATCACTAAAAAAACATCTCACGAACACCGTTAGCAACTTTTTGATAAGTGGAGTTTCATGGGGATATTATTAAACACAGACCATCAAAAAAAAGGTGAGGTAATATGTACACATACAGTATCCATCTATATGTCTGTCTATATCTCTATGAAGTTAAATTTGAATATTACATATGTCATATTTCAATGTTTATTGAAAATTTATTAAAGATAGGCAGGATACATTTCACCAGCCATCATATTTAAGAAATCCAATAAATGTTTCTCACTAATTTTGGGGTGCCAACAATAGTTTTGTTCTAGGAATTCAGACATTCATACAATAAATGGTGTGCATTTTATAGCATTTTTGACAGAAAACCCAATTTTTTATTTTTCTAGGTTACATCTGCTAGTTCTTTTTTTGTCAATTTCATGTGTATGCATGATTCATAAAACAGCATTTTGTGCCTAATTCTTATTTTCAGGTTAGAATTATGGCCAGCGATGGAAGAAAATGCAAACATGGCCCAGATGTTCTCTACTATGTGAATGTTTTGCAAATAACAAAATTTCGGGAGGAAGCGCTGGATGATTTATCTCAGCCAGACCGCATTACCTAATCAAACCCCTCGTTATCCGGCCCATTCTTAGTATACATAAACCCTTTTTAACTTCACTTCCACATCTAGTCTTTTGCGCATTTCTCTCCTCCACTTCTCCTCCACTTATCCTGCTCGCGCCTTCCTGGGGGGGGCAGACGGGGAACGAGCCGGACGCTGAGCTCCGGCCCTCGCTAGGGTTCAAACCACTAGGGCTCGGAGTCTAACGTTCCCCCGGCTCGCCCCCTGGACAGCACGCCAAATTTGCTTTATATGATTATTAAGGAAGCGCGAACTCGTGAAATTAATATGCCGTGAGATGTGAAAACTGATGCTTTTAAATGTTAGCATCACACATATTCAGCAGGTTTTCAAAGACGTTAGGTTTTCTCTGTAGCTGCATATTTCCAACATGAAAAAGCATTAACTTTTAACAACCGATATTTGAATTCTGATCTGTCGCAATATGTAACTGAAGCAATGTAACAAAACACAGCAATACAGCTGTCAACGTAATAAAAATGTGTGAGGGTTCACATATCTAACCTGTGTGCCACTCATTGGACTTTTCTCTTTGAAACTGGGGCGAAACGTGCAGTAAGGTACATAAAAACTTGCACAAAATGTGCACAGAGGTACATATTTTTATGAGACCAGTTTCAAGTTTGATGTGGTCATTATAATTGATACTGATCATTTGATTAAAACCCCTCATCGTTTCCCCCCCAAAAAAACACATAGCCCTGATAAAATTTTAAATCATATGATTGAATATTTTTATTAAACAATAACTGTTTGCAGCTGGTAACATAACTAATAAGCATATGATTAGCTTGAGGCTTGGCAAGCTAAATAGTTTCCCAACACTGTCTATTTGACAGAATATAATTGTGGGTAGTGCATGGAGTGTGTCTGTGAAATCTATAGGGCGTTTTCTAAAATGATTCATCCGTGAGGATCTCTGGACAGTGACCCTTTCATCCGCCCACTTACATGGTGAATGATATTGGCTTGTGTGACAGAAGAGGTCAATCTGTGATAAATTGCACCCAATCAAATGAGTTCTGATCCCCAAACACATACAGAGGCATCAACAGAGCAACACATTTGCAATCAGTTTCTAATTACAGCACACTCCTTCCACCAGATGTCTCTTAAAACATGTGTTTGTGTGTGTGTGTGTGCATTTGTTTGCGTGTTAATAATGGCATTTGCCCCAAATCCTTTGTAATTAAGTTTTTTTTCAAGGGGACGTGAGTGACAGCTTGAAACCTTGAGACAGAAACCCATTTTTCAAAGGCAGAAGGGAAGCTGCAGAAGATGGAGAGAGGAAGAGAGAAAATATGAAAGCTATTTCATCATGAGGAGCTCAGTGAATATTTCATCATGTGATCAAAAATAGCTATACACTCTTTCTGCTGTTCCGCTTCTCTCCATGCTTCTTCATACAGCAGGGAACTTCCTTCAGACGTGTTCTGGCATGAAATAAAATGATGTGAACTTTCACCTTTCTATCTTTATCAAGCAAACAGATTTGTTCATATCTTTACATTGTAAGGCAGTTAATAGACTTTAAAAGAAAAATAATGACATTAATTCAAATTAATTTTGTGTGTGTATATATTAGCAGCTTATTATTGCACTAAAGTTATTATTGTAACAATTTAGCAATTCTTTTTACTGTGAAAGGTCATTATATGTGGATTTATCATAACTAAAATACAGAGTGAAAGGAAGAAATTCAAAAGCAAGATTGCTGTGATGGGAGCGAGTTATGTAACCTTCCAGGAAATGTCTGACTCCCTGCCCTCTGTATCCACCTATTTAATTGTGTTATATATTCTATTGCTAAGAATAATTGACTATAAGGAAGAGAAGACAATACAGTGCCCTCCACAAATATTGGCATGCTTGGAAATCTGAGCAAAGATTGCTGTGAAAATAAATCTGCATTGTTTATCCTTTTGATCTTTCATTAAAAAAAATCACAAAATTCTAACCTACCATTGAAAAAACAAATTGAAAATGGGGAGAAAATCTCATGATGAAATAAATGTTTTTCTCCAATACATGTTGGGCACAATTATTGGCAGCCAATTATTGCTACGTCCTTTTCCCGAGATAACAGCTCTGAGCTTTCTCCTGTAATGCCTGAAGAGTTTGGAGAACCACTCCTTCATCCAGAATCTCTTTAGATTACCAGCTCCATGTTGGTTCTCCTCTTTAGTTCACCTCACTCATTTTCTGCAGGGTTCAGGTCAGAGGACTGGGACAGCCATGGCAAAAGCTTCATTTTGTGACTAATTCTTGTGTTTATTTTGATGTTTGTTTTGGATAATTGTCCCAATGGACGACCCAACTATGGCCCATTATAAGATTTCTAACAGAGTACACATGGAGTACTTTTTATCCCTGTGCTCACCAAACACATCTTGAGTGATTGCTGCTAAAAAACTTCTTTTTTTTTGTTTCATCAAATCATAGAAGCCAGGCCCATTTGTAGTTCCAGTCCTGTCTGACAACTGAACATGCTGGAGGTGAGCGAGGAGAATTTTTCTAAAACTCTTCTGAACAACATGTGCTGACTATTTTTTAAAAAGGTTTTCTGACCCTGAGACTCAACTATTTTCTGCAATTCTCCAGCTGTGGTTCTTGAAGAGTCTTTAGCCACTCAAACGCTGTGTATTAGGATGATAAAGACACACATCCTCTTCCAGGCAGTTTCCTAACATTGTATGTTGATTGGAAATTCTTAATTATTTCCCCGATGGTAGAAATGGAAACTTTTCTCAGAATTAATGCCAATATTAGTGGAGGGCACTGTCGAAAATTTGAGTATCTAGTTTTTCACATTATGAAAACATACTCTCTAATTCAACAGGCTAAATAAACATACTAAACAATGTTTTATTAAAAATGTAAATGGTTTTCTGTGAGGTTTGGGTTTAGGGTTAAGGGATAGAAAATATAATTTGCTGCATGTAAACTATGCCTATGGAAAGTCCTTGTAATGGTAGGAGTACCAGTGTGTGTGTGTGTGTGAGAGAGAGAGATGCATGGGAGCCTGAGGCAGAGCCCTGCAGGTAGCTATAGGCAGAGTGTTTGATAGTATCCTGCCTGTGAACTGAAAAACTTTTGTTTTAGCAGTGTTTCATATCCCTAACACAACTGGCATTACCTCTATGCACCTTAGATATGCCTATCAATTATCAACATGATGAAAAAAATGTTGTACACTATCTACTACATGTCTTCTGTTGTCTGGTTGATATTTCATACTTTTAGCATAGTTCTAAAAGATATTTTAAAGTGGACACTAAATAAACTGAATCAACTTGATCATCCATCAATGCATTGCTTTTTTTTTGTTAAAATATCAAGCATCTGGGAGGTTTTGTAGGCTACTTCTCTCAGTAGTGAATTGTATTGTATCATAAAGAGTGGCAATTGACACGTAAATGCATTTTATGTAAATATGTAGTATATGGGTTTCTTATAATATTTTTTGACCATACAAATATCAGCAACAGGACTAAAATGTATATTTTTTACTCAGTTTGAGCCCCTCAATAAAAGCCTTTTTTCCTCTTTGTGAATGAGCTCCATATTCTCCTATGTATGTCACATGATCCAGAAGATTTATAAAATATGATACAAAACAAATACAAAAATGCAGTTTTTGTTTGTTTTTACATTTTAGTATTTTACGTAAAGGTTTGGTACACTTTTCTATTTTTAGCAGATATTTTCTTGGTCTGTTTTTGTCAGTAGTTATGGGTTTGACAGGATTAGGTTTTGCACATCATTTTTCATGTATCACATCTTTGCTGTAAAGGTCTCTGTTCTATCTCACTGCTGTGTAAACTTTTCAACAATTAACCTTTACAGTAATCACATACATACATAAATAAATAAATGTTCAAAAGTAATAACTACGGCGAACATGGCATGCCATCTTTTGTGTATATTTTCTCTACTTGGGTGCTCTAGCTCCTTATTTAGTATATTATTCAACTTTTGTTAATGTTATAGAGAGTAGACTGTGAAGTTCACATCATTTACATTCTTTGACTGAATGTAGATTGAGTCATCTTTACTTAATTGAATCTTTTGTGCAGTATTAGGACAAATTAACGCTTAGCAGAGTCATGGTCTGAATTGACTGCTGAGTTTAAAGTGATCTGTGCACAGCGGGAATAAGCTAGCTGAAACTAGCCTGTCTGTGGTTGTCACACAAACCGGATATTTGCCATAATTGGGTCATGTGATCAAAAGGTTCTCATAGCCTCAGCACGAGCCCTTCAGTAATGAGGGTAGCCAGCACTGTCACTGCGAAGACAAGCTACGGGCTTGGATTCAGGTTGCTATGGTGATGCACGTTCCATCTATAGTGGGTGCCGTGAGTTACCGTGGAAACTGGAGATGCCTGAGGGGGCCGGAGGTAATTGGCAGGAATGATAGTGGCAGCCACTTTCTTCTGTGGTGCAGAGAATCTCTTGATGGCTGGGAGAACAGCTTTTTTTGTTTGTTTGCTTTTTTGGTTAATCTCTGGAGCTAAAGGCTTTTTTTCCCACATGGATAACTCACAGCCGATGATGGAAGTGTGTGTGGGTGTGGAAGGGTCAGAGAGAGGGAGGAAGAAAAGAAAAGAGGCAGGAGAGGAGGCAGATATGTGTTTTGGCTCAGGCCAAACTGTGTCAGCCAGCTTTGGACTAAGATACATTTCAGATATATTCAGATCAATCCACAAATAAAACATACGAGTCAAATAGTTTGAAAACTTTGAATGCATTTGTGCTTCTTCAGTAAACTTGGTGTTTTTATATGTCATGCCATGCAGCAGTGATATAGGGCATATACTGAAATGTGTAACATTACATTTTAAATGACAATTTAACAAGTAGCTGACATAAATCCATGTCATTTAATAAAATATTCAAGTATCATTAATAAAGACAAATTTACTTCAGAATCAAAATTAAGATAATACATTTTTAAATAATACTTAATGAAATAGTTAATAAACATCTTTAAAATGAAAAAAATATATATATATGGTATATATATGATACATAAAAAAAAATCCAATGGGAAAAGAAATGTATTCTCAATTGTAAAGACAATACATTTTAGATATTAATACAATGTTAAATTACTTAAATTATGTAATGTTGACACAGATTTGCTTATAAATATTGTTTTTATATAACTGAATCATGTGAATGACCTTGTTTTAAATAAGCATACATTTTGTTACATTAGTATTTTAAAAATGTGTAATGATGAAAGAAATCTATCTCACATATTACAGTTTTTCTCGATTGCTTAAACACATTTCTTGAAACTATGCCTCATATTCTCACAACAGTTAACACAAATCCATAACATCTCACCCAATTTCCCAAACATCCTATTTTCAGGTCAGAATGAAGCTCTTCACTCAAAACCATTAACTTTTGCTGAAAAACCAAACTTTTCCCTCAGACATCAAACACAAGGCCTCAAAAACACACACACTGCAACATAGTTTTACACACTGGTGCAATTAATTCAAGACAATATTTTATGTTTATGTTGTTATGTTAGTCATGGATCTCCTCCTTTTTTAACCTTGTTTATATATTTATATATATATATGAATATTTTGATTAAAACTGATTATTATGTCATAACTTCGTCATAAGAATAACTTTTTTTAAGCAAAAAGAAAGAATAAGAAAGAATTCTCAAATATTAAGAATGTTTAGATATTAAGATAATAATTCATTCCTAAGATACAGTATATTCTTTTAAATGTATCATACATAATGTTGTCTTACAAGCTTTGCTTATGAATGCATTTTCTTTGTATGTTACTTTTTGACTAAACTTATAATTTAATCATATGAATAAACTTTATATTCTAACCACAGAAGAGCCTCAGGATGTCAATGATCAATGATCGCAAATGTCACTTCTGTTCCGAACAGATCCTCAGTAATGCCAGCCGTTTTTCACCCTCTGTACTCTTATAATCCCACTCTATCCAGTTTTATCTGATAATTCTATATTTCTAGGTCAAGCTAAAGATATCTACTACCTGTCACTCTGAATTACATTTCATATACTGTGCTTGATATGAACGCTCGCTGCATGTGCTTCTTAAACTTGCAGGATTTTGTTCTTGTTGCAGGGATGAAAAGGGAAACAAAACAAAAAAGATCCTGTTTAGGAGGCTCTGGGTTTAATCTGGTAACCAGGCAACAGCGGAGCCCGGATCCTCCGTTATAGTGAGCGCACGTGAATCCACCACACGTGCTGCAGCGTTTACGCGCACACACACACCTTCTGTACTGTACACACACACATACAGTACTGTTAATGAGCATTGGGATTATCTCATGCATAAGTGACTTCCACCTCTGTCAACAGCAGTGAGTTTTAATTGGGTCAGTCATCCAAACCTTTCACTGTGCTCCTGATCTCACCCAAGGAATGCCCATGCGGACCCCTTTAACAAGAGAACCAACCATCCGTAACATACTGCTCTCAAGCACAGGACACAAGCACGCACATATACTCTAGCTACACAGAATATATTAGGAACAGCATATCGCATTTCAACTTTTCCATGTGTTCCCTGAAACTGTCTCTTTTAATGTGAAATGATTTTGATTATACTTTACATTTACCTTAATCGTTTTTTTTCTTCATACACTGATTGTAAATAATTAGGACTTTATGTGCCTTGCTTATCTGCAATGTTTTGCATATATTGCATGTCTTCTTATATTTTATTCTTTTTGTCTATTTTCTAAAGTGAATGATTTGGGTTTTTGATATTACCTGATCAATAAGAACTATACTGCAAAAGCTGAGGTTGATTTGATGTATTTTGGAACATCATGTGGGTGAGTAACAGAATTTTTACTTTATTTTAACTTTAGCTGAAGGCGGGTGAAATTAATTAACAGCTTGACCAAGCTTGACCAGATACATTTACACTAAAATGTACTGATATTTACGTGCATTTGAATTAGCACTGTCAAATGATTAATCGCATCCAAAAAATGTTTTTGTGCTTATTTATTATGTATATAAAGACACACACATACAGTGTATATCTTGATATGTATATATAGTCAATTTATATAGTTTATATTATATATAAAAACATATTTCAACAACAATACTTATGCAGCAGTTTTTTTTATTAAAATTGTAATTATTAAAATCATGAGTTGTGTTTGTTAACATTAGTTAATGCACTGTGAACTAACATGAACTAACAATGAATGATTGCATTTTTATTACATAAGGTTAACAAATATGAATAAATACTGTAATAAACGTATTGTTAATTGGTTGTTCATGTAAGTTAATACATTAACTAATGTTAACAAATACACCTTATTGTAAAGTATTACCCACATTTCTCTTAAATGCATGTTTTTATGTATATATAGAAAATAATACACTCACATATATTATGAAAAGAAAATGTTATTTTGTTTGCGATTAATCATTTGACATATTAACAATTTCAGGGTCTTAAGTATTTTAAACATATTATTTATCCGAGCTACTGTAACACTAACTTAAGTTGTCCTTGATTGTAAGCTGCCTGTTTAATTTAGTAAACTAATTTGGGATGTGTAATATATTTTGTTCTGTATGGACATACAATTAAGTAGTAATAAAGTATTAAGTTTGATTTCAAAGCTCTACTTGGCTCTGTACAGTAAAAATAGCTCTTAAATTATTATTTATATGTTGCTTTATCTTCTTTCCCTTAATAAGTGTTGCTCAAGGCATAATCTGCAGATATTATTAGCTACAGAAAAGATAAAGAAGAGCCCGTGCCCAGTTGTGTAAATGCACAAAAGCAGCACATCTCTAATCTACCTTGCTCTTCTTCTTTTTCTTCCTTACTTACTACCTCTTGAGGGAGGGGGAATCCAGCCTCATGGCAGATTTTAAATATAGGTCACATGAACGTGACAGAAAGAGACAGGAATTCACCAGGTGCCAAGACAATCTCTGACTGGCAGCTTATGGACCACTGATAAAAATGGTAAGTGACTGTCAGTACCAATTGAGGTTGATTCAGCCCCCCATGTTTCTCTTCACGTTTTCTGGTTGCTCACATGCTTTACAGCATGGTCCAAAAAGTGGAGGCCTGGTCTCAGTCTCTCATGAGGCTATACACAAACAGGAAAGCGTTTGCTGAATTTAAAAAAGAAATAAAAAACGGACTAATTTTATCACCCGTGTTCCGTTTCTAACCGAGCTTATATTTTACGATGAGTTTCATTGCATCTGACTGAAAGTGTAACTGGGTTTCCTAGTCTGATAAAATGAAAACGTCTGCTCAGAGCTTCTTAAGAAAAAGTTGGGTAAGCAGTCAGAAACTTTGGTAATTAGACTGTGTTTTCCTACTTGCTCCTCTCCAGGGGGGAAAATCGGAGTCGGAGATCACTGAAAAGTTATGAAGGAAAAATGTGACAAACGATCTAGCTCAACTCTATTTTTTACCTGTGTTCATGTCTTCAGCGAGAAGAGAGGGCTGCTGTCCTGGGATGTACAGGATCCCTGTGGATTTTTAGAAATTGGACTCAATAAAATATTCTAAAAATTACCTTAATTTCTTGATCTTTTTTTTTTTTATTCATCATGTGTCAAATTTCATCTCTCTTAACAGATGCTGTTTTCGTTTTGACAAATATAGTAAAAAAAAAAAGTATAATGGGTAAAATGGTCGGTTGTTGACACCACAACTAAGCTATAGTCACAATGTCAGGATGGAGTTCCATGCAGCCCCCCTAGAGTGGACTCTATTCCCATCTCACTATCATCACAACACACCTGTCTGCCATCTGCAATCACACTCACAGCTGCAGTTCATCACCAATCTCACTCACTCATTATCAACAGTATTTAAACCACAGTCACACTTAGATTATTTGTTTTGTTTTTCCTGTTATTGCATGAGTTTAAATTGAGGTTAATGGAGTTGTATAACTACAGAGGTTATATTGGAAAAATACGTACTGATGTTATATTTGAATATTCAGTGTTAATTCAGCCGTATTCATTTTGTGTTGTTGGATATTTATTATGAAGGGAGAGAGGAAAGGAATTAAATAAGAGAGCTGGCATTAAGAGGAGCTCGTCTGTGTCTGAGGGTTTTATTGTATTAATCTTATAACTCCTTCAGCACCCACAAGCAAGTATTACATTATCACTTTAAACTGTTCATCTGTTTTCCTGAATGTTAGCTGCCCGCCCAGAACTCTGCCTGTGACTCCGACCTCGATTCTGTCTTGTTCCCGTTGATCTGTTTACCTGTGATTTGACCAGCCTGTTTGCCTCTAATAAGTGCTGCGAATGGATCCGCACACCTCCGTCTACTTTGTGACACACAAATTGAACTATATATATATATATATATATATATATATACTTTATTGGACTATATTGATAGAAATATTACACAGCATTACTTTTATTATGGATTTTCATAGTTTAGCTTTAGATTGAATTTCAGGGATTTAAGGAAAAATTAAAACAATAAAATTGACACATAAAAGACATTTTAAATAACCCATTGACTTAAATTCTTCCTAGCTGGCAAATTATTTAAACCATGTATAACATGTCCATTCACTGATTAATGACAATTGGCATTGTTGACACACTGAAAACATTTTCATTGTTCTTCACACAAATACTCTAAAGCGTTATTGATCAGTTGTTTCCCTCATCAGATCGTTTTGATCAGCAGGAGATGTTTCTTGGCTCAGTGGAAGAACACATTGATTTATTAGTGATTGTACTCACTCTCTTTCTTGCTGGACTTTTCAGAAAGGCATCATTGAACAGGACATGGACAAGTCCTCCGTCTTGCCTTTGCTGAAAACACACGTCAGTGACATCTGGGGCCAAATCAACATATGGCCCCATGCCAATAGCTAAAGGACCCGATTAATTCTGAAATACAGGAAGGTTAATGCTTCCCTTGAGCAAACATTTGCTGATCAAAGTTCTTTAATAACTAACTTTTGAGGTAATTCCTCATTTGCATTGATAATTTCACTAATACATGGATGTGAGCTTTTCAGGATCATCATTTACCCATCTTTCAATCTTTTTTGGTATTAACCCCCACACACACGTTGAGAGGCAAACTTGCTTTGTCTCAACTTCTCTCCACAGTTTCTGTAGTCGTGCTTTGTTTTAATAAGAGTCAGTCAGTAACAGGCTGCCAGCTCTTGCTCATTGATCCAGGCAAGCACATCTCCCAGCTGCCTAAAGAACGCAGGCTTGCCACATTGATTGGAGCAAGCGAGCCTTCAGCAAGCAGGCTGCCTCCTGAGGGAGCTTCACACATTCACACGAACACACACACATACGCCGCCTGTAATCTGCTTTTATGAGCTGTTTTCGAGTTATCAACCGGAGGAAATTTCAGAAACACAATGCAGGACACATGGCCCTAATTTCTGTGAGGACTCTAATGCTAATGTACTGACAGTTCAGTTCAGTTCAGTGCATAGCAGGATGAAGTAAATGTGTTACTAGGCTACTTTTTGTCATTTGTTTATGAAGATGGAAACACACAGGGAACAGGGTTGTTTAAAAAGTGTCTGTTCTTTTGGGCCTGTTGAATTTTAGAAATTAAAATTCCTTAAAATATATTTTTCAAACTAAGTAAAAACAATACTTTGGTAAATCATAATTATGACTTGTGAGATAAAAAAAAAATTAGATTACATGGTAAATAGGTTAAACACTTTTGTCACAACCTAGTTTCTTATAAATTATTACTAATTATTTTTTCATAATAATAAAAAAATTTGGGTCATAATTTTGGATTTTTATGTCAAAAATTATTTTCTCAAAATAATTACTTACTATAACTTCTAACTAACAACATCAGCTAACCTTACTTTGTGATGTTGATAAACACAATTTTGAGAGGAGCGTGCACACATGATTAGCCACAGCTGGAACCGCATTTCCTAATCAACCAATATCGTCCCGTCCAATCAAATTCTTTAACCTTCCCCTTAAATAAGCACACTTCCTCTCCTTCCTTATCACGTTACGCAATCCACCTCCACCCCTTCTCCACCATTGCGTCTTCCTATCAGGGGGCATGCGAAGTTCGAGCCAGACGTCTAGATCAGCCCTCGCTAGGGTTCAGACACCTAGGGCTCAGTGTTCGCCGACCTCCAGGCTTGCCCTCTGGACAACACGCCAAAAACGTCAAACACGCTTAAATTGTCATTATAATGAAGCGCAAACTATTGAAATGAGACAAATGGAAACTCTACTGTAGGCTACTGTGTGTGTCTTGAAGTTACCTAAAATCCATTTCTTTCTAGCAACAAAACTCTATAAATAGCTGAGAGTTTAAAAATGCAAATTCCAAGCTGTTACATCCACGCCAGGCACCACCCTCACTCCCTAAAAATGCTCGTGTTGTGTCCGAAATCGCATACTGCTTAAGTAGGTACTACATTTAAAATTGAACGTACTACCCGACAGTTAAAATGTAGGTTCTATATAGCGAAAATGTAAACTTTCAATAAGTCATCCGTTTATTTAGATTGTGTTAAACAAGTGTAATTTAATCACAATAAACAATGTTTTTTTCCTGAGGTGCTTACACTTAAAGTGAGCCGCGTCTCCACTTTCCGGCATTTTTTGAATATGACGCCTCCTCTCCCGGCGCCTTGTGGGATAGGAAAGTGTCCACGTTATTGCCTACTATAGAATTCGGGCGGAAGCAGTAGGTCATCCGGGTACTTCTTGCCAACTGAATTTCGAATGCTATGAATTCGGACATAATTCTCACCTCGCATGCTGTTTTTCACGTACTATATAGTAGGGATGTACTCAGCTGTCACCACCACCTGGATCCAATCATCATGCAATCAACAACCACATATAACCACACACCACTCTGCACTCTTTGTCCGAGCTCCGAAATGGACTAAAAGCTATCTCAGCTAATTCTGTCATACTTACCTAACCTCTCTTCATTTGCTCCTCGATCCTCTGTCTCTCCAGGTCCCAAGGATCTCCCTCCTCATCTCTCCAGCGTGTGTGGTTGTGGTCTCCGTCTCAGTCTGTGTGTGATTGTCTCCTTATCCGTTAAACCCCGAAACAGAAATGAGCAGAAAATGCAACTTGTCATAAAACATTGGCAAAACAAATTTTTATATAAATCATATGTTTGACCAATCATACTAAATTCAAATATTGAAGATTTTGAATGACATGTAGGTGAGTGAATTATGACAAAATTGCCAGTGATCTATGCCTTTAAGGCAAAAGATGCAACCAAAGTCTGTTTTTAAACCAACAAGCTGATCGTATGCAAGAGAGCCATGTTGTTAAACTGTGCTCCAGGACTTGTGCTTCATGATATGAGACAGTTTACACTGTCACCAGATTTTTACTTCAAAGCCATTCAAAATAAGAAGACGGGTAGAGCGAGAGAGAAACAGAAGGATGGCAAAGACACAAGGCAGAGGTGTCCTGTCTCCCACAAGGATCTCCCCCACGCTCAGAGAACTGTCACATCCCTGGGGCCTGCAGAGGTGGCACGAGAGACAGACGGCTTGCCCTACTTTTCCTGAAGCCTCTGAACAATAACTATTCTACCAAAAAAAAACTCTTACCCAAAACATCTCGTGCTGTAGATGGATCATGCTGCAAAATCAAAAGATTGAATAACAGACTAAAGAATAATTTCAGAAAAGGATGGTGCAAAACTTCAGCATCTCAATGTGTTATTGTACATTTAATAGTTTTCCAGTAGAGAAGATTTCAGAATGGAACCGAGATAAAGTCTTATACTTTAACATGTAATGGTACTATCAGGTTTTAAATTAGAAAAATGTAGACTGATTTAAAAATCATTCTAAATATTTTCCTAGTCTGTCTAAGCACTGAGAGATCTACATGAGTCTTTATATAAGTTTTTAGCCTGCCATTTCAAGTCTTATCAGCATAGTACATGAAACTTACATAACAGACAGCGAGGATCCAGTGGAAGACTGGCTGCCTGTGTGGCTCTTATTGCCAGTTTGCTTCTCTCTACCACAATAATTCCAGTGGTTTGCTCAAAGACCTCACAGATTGTATCAGAAACACAAAAGAGCAAGAGTCACTGTGGTCAACAGATTGTGATCTAACAAAGCCCAGAGATCTCTTCCTTTAGCTTGGTTGAATGGCGGTATCTGTTCACAGTTCTGTCAAAGTGAGGTTTTGATAACAATACAATTGCATAGCAATATTCTCTATAAAAAGAGCTTATAGGACTTATAAGCTTATAGCTTATTAGGTCCATATAGGATACAGTGTCAGCCAAAAACCTGAGACCACAATAAATGGCACCGAGACCGGCTCTCCAAGACCGAGTTTGGACAGCCCTGTGCTACAGGGCGTTTCATGTATGCAATATATGTTTGTTATTTCATCTACTATATGTTATTTGTGCAGCATCAATATTTTTTTACATTTCCCATGGCGAAAACACATTTCTATAAGACGAAACTCATATGGAACATATTTAAAGTTTAAACATTTTTCTTTTAAATGCTTTAAAAAAATAGATATATTCAGCTTCTGGTACACAATTTCTACTGAAAGCATGCTGGTGTGGTTTTCCCCGCCCCTGGCTTCTTCTGATTGGTCCACTGTGTAAAAGGACAATGATGAGCTCCACAAAACAAAAAAAATGGAAAAAGGTAATCTAAGGAAATCTGCATCTATTATCATTCACTGGCCTCAGCCAGAGTGGGAACATGATTCAGCTACAATGACGTTACATGCATCTGCTAAACTATTCATTCAATAATTCCCATTTTCTTCTTCTCTTTTTTTTTTTTTAATTTTGATAGCTTATGCATTGTACTGTGATGAATGGATGTTTCTCGGCAGTAGAAAGAGTCTCGCTCGTCTCACTCTTTTAATCCAGTCTACTATTGAGTCCAGAAAAGGTTGCCATGACGATGAGTTTTGCGCACTAGATGACAGTGCACGCTTGAAGGAAAATTGTCTGACTCATGTTAAAGAAATGCCAGAACTGATGTGCTCAAACATAAACATGTGAGAAGGTCACCTTTAGTAAATGTGATGTGTGAAATGGCTGGTTATTTGAAGATATGAAGATGCATAAAACTTTCCTGTGTCCTGAGAAGTAGTCATTTTGCGGTGTTGCAACATTTTTGAGGATATTCTTCCCCTCCGTAGCTGTACACTTATTATTTAATACATCTTTTTAATAGAGATGAGTTGTCCAAACCATAAAAAATAGGAATTTTGTTAAAGGGATGGTTCATCCAAAAATTTAAATGTTATAATTTCAACCATTTGCTGGTAGTTAGAGTGCGGATCGGGCCGTATTTTTCTGTCCGAGCCCGGCCCGCGTCTGACTGAGCAGTAACCGAACCCGACCCGAGCCAGACAGGCATTAAGATATTTATGTCCGAGCCCGATCAAATTTTTTCTCATACTAATGACACGTACTTTTTTTGTGTGGAAAGCCGATTTTATTAAGCAACTGTAGGAAGGCGTTTGGAAATGTCAACGGATGAGAGCATCAGCACGCAGGGGGCAAAAAGTGCTGTAACACAGGCGCACATTCACGCTGATGTGACCGAGGCCGACCTGAACCCGAGCATCCTTTCTAAATATCTGTCCGAACCAGGCCCGACCCATCGGGTTCCGTCGGGCTCAGGTCGGGTATCCATCCTCTACTGGTAGTATGGATTACTTGAGGGTTTTAGGGATGTTTTTATCAGCTGTTTGGATTCTGACGGCACCCATTCACTGCAGTGGCATGCAAGAGATGCAGTCTGAGTTTGTGTTTCTTTCTTGGCTTCTTTTCAAAGCTTTTTCCTCGTGATAACAGACTAAGAACATGTTGTGTTCTGTAAATAGTCAGTAGGAACCCCTCAGATACCCACATCTGTTAAAAACAGACATACACACTGACTCACTGGTCAAGAGACACAGTGGCCCAATTTTGCTTGAATGCATTCCAGCAGCTGGTGTTTGAGGGAAGTCCCACAGTGAGCTAATGAAGAGTGAATTATGGGTCTCACTGAGTCACAACTAAAATGTCATACATCATCGGATCAAACATATACAAATACAAAACATAGTCTGTTAACAAAATGTGAGGTTTGAGCTACAGGAATTTGTCATGAACTGACCTGACACATCGAACCAGAACAGATTTGGTGAAATTCAGCAATTTGGTGAGGAAGTGATGTAAAGCTAATTTTCCAAATTTGTTCTGAATAAAGAAAAAAACTCATTTTGCATGGCCTGAGGGTGAGTATATTTCTTTTTATTTTTGGGTAAACTATTCCTTTAAGAGACATACATTTTACTATATGTCGGCAAGTAATCATAAAACATCATTCTCTGCTATTCTCCAGTCAGTATGTTTCTCCATTTCTCACATTTGGGTTATACTGAACTCAACTGTAAGTTACTGTTCTGTTTATATCTGTCCTGCTCTTTTTAACTGCTATTAGGAGAAGAACATCAAATGATTTATTTTTAGCCTGGCAGGGAGGACAAATAAACAATACACATTAGACACAGCTCACAATAGCATATTTTACCCTGAGCAGCATTACTATAAATAGTATGGATAATTTGAGTTGTGAGAGGAGAAGGGCCCTTCTTTGCCCCATAGTCTTTATAAGACTGATCTATTTATTACTTCATCCTGAAGTACATTGGAGTAAAACTAAAGTGTATATTAGTTGTGGAATATATAATTAAAGGTGTATGTATAATATATGATATTATATTATATAATATAATGAAGTAATAGAGAAGATGGCAATACAACTTTTTCTATAGGCATTTTCATAGATGTTAAATTGTGTCTTAGTAACTTTTTCTATTAATGGTGATTCTCTAGAAATTCACAGTAATGAAGGATGAATGTAAGTCAAGTACTGCTTTGAGGATAGCGTTAAGGACTTACTGTATATATCGGCTTACTTCACCACTGCATACAGCATTCCATTACTGGGATTCCTACGGGATGCTCCCATAAAAGGATAATCCCACGATCAAGAATTATATCACTGTTTGAATTCATGAAACATCCAGATAAAGCTTCCTGTCATTGAAGGACAATGTTTAATTCCACCTCAGTCTCCTCATCTGCCTAGAATGTCATAGTTATGAATTGGAAAACTTTTTGCTTAAGAGTTTGCAAGGATGAATATGTGTGTGTTCCTGCTGAGGTATAAAGACAAACAAAAGATATCATAGATGTGCAGTATATGACATATTTTAATTTAACCCTACACAAGCCTAATATGTAATATACAGTACAAATCAGCATAAAATTCTGAGATATGAAGAACTGCACGATTAGATGTTTACGAAAATATTCTGAAATATGCATATAATTTTGTTAAAACAATTAACAAATCAACCAAAAATGTATATTTTATTGTTTATTAAATGGATGAAAATAATGTAAATGTAAAATAAATAAAATTTAATAGAATTTTTTTATTAAAAGATAATAAATGTCATCAAAAAATCAATAAATAATAAATAAAATGTGCAATTGAATTGAATAAACTGTTAAAATATTCACTCCTATATATATATATATACATATACAATTTAATGAAAAATATTTTTTATATTTACATAGGTGGCATAGTGTTAATATCATTATTATATATTGCCATAGTTTCCATTCATATTTTAAATAATATTTTATTTTGTATTACCTGTTTTTACTGTAATTTTGAAGTTTTAGTATTTTTTTGTTTGTGCCACTTTTATTAGTTTTATTTAATGTCCATATGTTTTTGTTTATTTAATTTTGTTTTTAGTTGTAGATATTTTAGTATTTTAAGTTGAAAAAAAGCTGAAAAAAGGGTTTACATTTTTAAAAAATATATTAGTTTTTTTAACTACAATTTTTGTTTTAGTTTTTTTTTTTATTTAAACACTTTTAAAAAACCACACGTACAGCAGTTATTTAAATTTCAGTTTTAATTCCTTAATTTCACATTTTAAACTTAATTCTGTATCTTTTTTGCAACCTCAAATTAAATCTGAATGGCGTACAATCCTGGTAACTATTGGCAATGTTCTCAGTAAACTTTAATCACAAAGAATTAATATAAATAAAATAAAGATATAACATGAAAGTTATTCACTTAAACAAACCCTGAAAAAAATCTTGTTTGCCTCTTCTTTGTTTCTCTCTCTCCTCATCTGACCTTTCTTATGTTCTTTGGATTAGCATTATCTGTTTTCACATACTCAGCAGCCTCTCTCCCATTCAGAATGGCCTAAATATTCTCTAATATTCAATCTGAAATTCAAACTCACAATGACATGTTGGTGTGTGTGAGTCAGCAGAGATGGTTCCTGCAGCGAGCGCTGGGTGTCCTGCCTCCTGGAGCTCCTGTCGTGCTCCGACTCTTCTTCTTTGGATTTGTTGCAGAGAAAGATAAAACGCTGCACCGTGCCGCAGCAGAACGCAAACTCTTCCGAGGCCTGCATTAATAAACCAGAAATCATTCATTTTTAATTCTCTGCTGAAATGTAACTTGTGTCTGTTTTAGAGCTTGATAAGAAAAGGAGCTTGAGGGTTTAGAATCTTCTGCGCTATACTTCATAGCCTATTACACACATTCTAGGAGGCATTCGTTTGGGTCATCATGAAAACTGATACAGCAAATAAAACTTATGAACTGAAACTGAACCTTCTTGGGTCAAGATTTGTGGTTGTAATACAGATGAAAGCACATTTGAACTGCTGAATGGGATTATGCATAATATGCAAATCTATTTAAAGAAATGTTTATTTTAAACCCATAGTGCACACACTTTCTGGCAAAATATGATTTCGTAGTATTTTCCATTTCAAAAAAACATTTGTAAGGTGAAGAAATAAAAGCAAAACTTCCACATAGGGATGATTGCCATTTTCCTCTGCATAATTATTCTAAAGTTATTATTGAAGGTTATAACGTAAGGTTATGAAAACATGGATAGAATGGCTAGTGACAGAAGAAAAGGCAAACATGACCCAGACATGTGCATTACTCTTAATGTTATTTATATTATTTTGTAGTTACCTAAAACAAATATTTTCTCTACTAGCTTACCAAAAACTTGAAAACGGATAAATTACTGAACAACTATCTCCCCTGGCTATTGTCAAAAGGGTCAATTTGGACACACTTTTAAATTCAAAACAAATGCCACCTTCCTGTTCCTCTTGCTAGCTTAAGCCTGGATGGAAGAGTGCTCAATAATGGCTTATGTGCTCTAGTAGTCGTGTTTAGCTCTGAGGGATGTATGGATATGTGTTTTAGGTGAGTGGAATTATGGGAACAGTTAGGCGGCTTCTGTAGCAATGTTTGATTAGACAATACCATAAAAAACAGCTCCACATGAGCTCACAATGGAATATTACGGATAACGTTAGTCATCCCCTGATGGAAGTAACAGTTACCCTTTCAGTCGAATCACTTCGACGTTACA
>JAUYWG010000064.1:11610166-11630332 GCA_034779775.1 Enteromius afrohamiltoni | reverse complement strand
TCTTGTTTTCTTAAGACCTGGACTGATTATAGACTTCAGTGGAATGAAACTGAGTTTGATAACATTCCTGTCCTACGCCTGCCACCAAGTATGGTGTGGTTACCAGAAATTGTTCTTGAAAACAAGTAGGCTCCCTTTCTCTGTCATATTTTTATTCCTCAGTAGTTATGTATTTTACATTCATTTTTAATATCATGATTCTTTAAAATAGCAATGATGCCCAGTTCCAGGTGGCCTATTACTGCAACGTGTTGATCTATCCCACTGGATATGTGTACTGGTTGCCTCCAGCTATATTTCGCAGCTCCTGCTCTATTAACGTCAACTACTTCCCTTTTGATTGGCAGAACTGCACTCTAAAGTTCAGGTGCATTTTTTATGTCTATGGAAATTATGAACTATACTATATCAAATACTCATATATTTTATTGCCAAATGACCCCCACAACACTCATTTTGTCTCATCAGCTCATTAACCTACAACGCTAAAGAAATTAGCTTAAATCTCAAAGAGGAGGAGTACGAGGAGGACAAGAAGATAAAGTACTATAAGGTGGAATGGATCATTATTGATCCTGAGGGATTCACAGGTGAAATCTGCTGCAGTAATATTTATCTGTATTCTCTGCTGTTTCAAAACACAAAATCTATCATTGCATCCCCCCTTGCAGAAAATGGAGAGTGGGAAATTGTTCACAAGCCTGCCAGGAAAAACACGTATAAAAACATCCCAATGGAAAGCAACAAGCACCAGGATATCACCTTTTACCTCATTATTAGACGTAAACCTCTGTTCTACATTGTGAATATAATCATTCCCTGCGTTCTCATCTCTTTCCTGGCCTCACTCGTCTACTACCTACCTGCAGACAGTGAGTAATCCTGCCATTTATAGTATTTTAAAGCGTATTGACCTTGATGTATTTCTGAGAGTATTGAAATTAGCAGTCAATACATTTGTTAAATACAGTATATCAGTATATATTGTTTGCTACATATATTAAAGTCCATATACGGCACAAAGCGGTATGTTATAACATCTTTTTCCTATTTCAGGTGGTGAGAAGATGACATTGTCCATCTCTGTGCTGCTGGCTCAGTCTGTGTTCCTGCTGCTGATTTCTCAGCGTCTGCCTGAGACGTCTATGGCTGTTCCCTTAATTGTGAAGTATGCCAATATCAGATAAATTCAGTATCACTCATATAGTATAAATAGTATTAGATTAAATAGTATTGATTTTAAACACTGCATAAAAGTAAATCATGCTTTGTAAAAAGCAACAGTAAAATAGCAATAAAAAGAATGTTTATCACTTTGACAGGTATCTGATGTTTATCATGGTACTGGTCACTGTGGTGGTGCTGAATTGCGTAATTGTGCTTAACTTGCACTTTCGGACCCCCAGCACCCATGTTATGACTGAATGGACCAAAGAGGTCAGGCTCTCACTTGCCTGTGCAATAATCAATCATTTTTGTTCATTTAAACCTTGCTGATAATCTAATGCATGACAAAACTTTTCCCAAAAATGTAGGATTTTTTTTGGTTGATGGTGTGTAATTGTAACAGCATATGCATAGAGATATTTTAATTTCATTTTTAATGTTAACATTCTGTAGTATTTTGTCTTAACTACTGTAAATAAAAAAACGCTAACAAAATTAAAATCAAGTATTTTAAATACTCGAATTTTGATCTCGCACCATTATGCTGTACAGCATGAAAAATGGGATTGAGATTATTTTGCAAAAGATTACATTTATTTGTTTTTACTTATGCATTTACCAGATGATTTTATGCAAAGTGGCTTATAAAAAGAAAGAAAAAGCTATTTATTGAAATTTTATTAATTATGCATTTCACAGATGCTTTTATTCAAATTGACTTATAAAAGAGAAATGAATGTCATTAAAAATTGGCTGAAAATCACCAAAGGATCCTCTGCAATGAATGGTGGCCATTAGAATGAGAGTCTGAACAGCGGGTAAAAACACAATCCATAAGAAATCCACACAAATCTAGTCAAAATTATACAAATCCAACCTTTGTTTCTTCCTAAAAATCCTATATCCATAATACTGCTTTCTCCAGTGAAAAAGTTGCCTTGTCTGAATCAGAAAAGAAATATGAAGAGATCAAGCATTGTTAACGGTCCAAAAAAGTTGAAAAAAATGTTGGTGGATTTTGATGTGAGAGAAGGATAAGCTTTAATAGGGATTTTGGCCAGAAACTATTTTTAAGATGCCTTAATAATGGATTTGTTTCTTACAAAACATGGCTTTTTACTGAACAAGAGATTCATTGATGGCCTAAAGTCTTGTGGATTAGGTTTGTGATTATTGTGATGTTTTTATCATTATTTAGATGTTTATACTCTCACTCTGATGGCACCTATTCATTGCAGAACTCTCCAAAGAATACACCCATTCTCCAAACAAATTCAGCTACATTTTGGGGGGATAATTAAAGCAATATTTCAGTTGATCTTTATTTAACGATTGCCCAACGTATCTGCTACAGTTCTTTTTGGAGAAACTGCCTCGTCTTCTGCACATGTCCTGTCCAGACGATGACAAACCCAGCCTGGAGGGGGCGCTGCCGCGGCGTTCCAGCTCAGTGGGGTACATCGCCCAGGCTGAGGAGTACTATAGTGTCAAATCACGCAGCGAACTAATGTTTGAGAAACAGTCTGAGAGGCATGGCATGGCTGCTCGCCCCACTCCCAAAGCCAGTAAGTCCCATGTGATCAGCATGACAAACTCACATTGCAATCATATTTAAAGTGTTATTTACAGTTTAAAACCATTAAAAGAGTGAATTCTTCACAGCGTACACGTCCAGTAATGACTCTGAGGTGTCAGAACAGCTGTACAATGAAATGAAACCAGCTGTGGAAGGAGCCAATTACATCGTTAAACATATGCACGACAAAAATGACTATAATGAGGTAAGAAGTTTCATTGCATCTAATATTTATAAACCATTTGTAGTGGGTTTTCTTCAGCCTTGTTTATAAATAAAGAAATTTAAAAAAAATATATATAATATTCATATAAATAATAATTTCCTCTATAAATATATTTTATATAATTATATTTCAGTTTTAACTTATTTTGAATACAATTGTAATCCATTTTATTTAATGATGAATTGAATTACTAAACACATTTGTCTTAATTTAGGAAAAGGACAACTGGAGTGGGATTGCCAGGACAGTAGACCGACTCTGCTTCTTTGTAGTCACTCCTGTTATGATGTTAGGAACCATCTGCATCTTCCTGATGGGCATCTACAACCAGCCACCAGTGTTGCCCTTCCAAGGAGACACTTTCACTTATACAGAAGAAAACAAGCGCTTTTCGTGACCTCTCTGCACCACACCAGTGTGCTAGATGAATAATAAATAATAGCTCCAACACACTCATAAATGTCATAAAGGATACACTGACAGAAATGCAAAGCATGAATATAAATTACTCTCCATTTAGGCTGTTTATGCAGGCATGATTACTAATATTATGTATGTGGTTTAATAAGTGTGCAGAATGAACCTCTTCTGCTGTGAGAAGGGGAATAAAATAATAATGCTTGTGTTTTCCTCCTGGGTGTAATTGCTGTTTCAGTGGGTAAATAATCAAGAGAATTTCCTCAGCCATTTTTGCTGTGTTGTTATTGCAGAACAATCTCACTGGGACATGTTCAGAATAGAAACAACCTAATCCTTCGAGAGGATCCTGGACATGCAAGAAAAGTAGAACCCACTATTTTAAATTATAAATACACTTACAAATGGAGCAGCTCTTAAAAGGGCCGTCTGTCTTACTCAATTATATAAATAAATCATAAATACAGCAGTGCAATCTTTCACCAGTAGGGTTTAGTATTGCACTCAGAATCTGTTCATCATCCTTCCCTTTCATAATTAACAGTGTTGTGTTATTGAAGTACTTGAGCTATTATACAGCACCACAGGGACAGGAGAAGGAGAAAAGTGACTGGAGTGAAAAATATAGAGGTTTGATTATGCAGAGTGTAATAGACCGTAGTTGATTCATTCAACCTTTAGGTCTAACTCACATCCTGCCATTAAAATACATAAATCTTTCTTGGTGGTGGAAACACAGTGAAGCAGACACAGTAAAAACATGTTTAAAATGGAGAAAACATGACATTGTAAGCAAACCAGCCTTTGCAAAAGTTGCTGTCATGATGCAAGTGTGTTGCTATGGAGTCACTTACTGGCCCCAGTCAAAAGGGCCCTCCTTCACATTTTTCCCTACTTTAATAGAAGTGTATAGATGTATTTATTTTATTTTATTTTTTTCATATTTTGTCTGGCAGGTGAAAAAAGATTGCTTAGAAAAATATGTCTGTCCTTGACTTGCACAAACAGTACAATATAGCACTCTCTCAATTTCAGTGCACACACCATCTTGTAATTTATGTAAGCCACTGCTTGGAGGCCCTAGTAAACTCAGACTGTCATTATCTTTTTTAACAAAACATGTCAAAAAGATAAAGTCAGATAGGAGGCCACACGGTCCTCTCTAGAGTGTCTTTGCCCCATTTAGATGAAATTAGGATTTTCCCGCCATTACAGTCCACAGCCCTTACCTCCAGCTCAACCCTGGCTGAAGTTGTGAAATGAATAATTAATAGTCCACATGCTGTGGGTTATTAAGTGAAAATAACTCAGCGATCTGTCGTGTCTGGAAAATGATCTGGAAGTTGGTAGTAACTTTGATTGATTAACTCTTTTAAAAACCTTGTGACTGCGGTCCACACAAATTGGCCTTGAGACTGGATCTGAAATCTAAACTGGAGATTAATCCAAAAGTTGTTGACGATGGGGGTCTGAAGAATGGATATATATCCTCACCACAGGGACCCCAGCTCCTCTAGACAGTTGTCCATTGGTCTTGATAGAATGGCTTAATGGCCTGCAATCGGTCTATTGGAGAGTGTTTGTTTAGCTTTGTGGAAACGGTCATCCATCAGCCGAGCGGTTATGCTATTATAGCGAGAGAAAGAGAGAAAGCCCAGACCAGCGAGAGCAGCTTCAACAAGGCTCATCAAATAGACATTGTGACTACTGAACCAAAGTCACCTATCAATCTTTAGTTAAGCAACACAGATGTAAGAATTCAACATCATACTAAAAGCAGTGAAGTCCATCTTTTTTGTTAAAAGGTATTTTATGAATTCTCCCATTTTAGAGTTGTAATTACGTTTTAGATTCTTTGGTATTAATTATTCAGTTGGGTTAACAAAACCATAAATGTTTCACAAAAACTGGGTCGTGACAGAATCTTAATAATTTTGGCGGGAATGCACTTATCGCTAGTTTGCCGTGAGCCAAAAGAAGAGAATCATTAGGGCAGTTCACTCACCAACTGAACCGTTTGGACTTGGATCGTTTGTCATTTAATATAGCTCAGAGGAACACCGAGAACCAACAGCGATGGATTAAGTGAATATTCATAATCTACAGTCAGTTGAAACACACCTGCAAACCGTCCTAATGCTTGCCAGCCACGAACACGTGTAACGTCTCGTGAACGACTCAGGTAAACATTTTTTCCAATCAAAGAGCATAGAACATCGACAGTAACCTACTTTAAAACACCAAAAGTACACGTTCATGTTTCAAGCATATATGCAAATACATATAAATGCAATATGATAAGAAAACGCCATAGCCTATAGGTTCAAATGTTTAATGTAAATGGTGAATTCCAGAATGTTTATTTTTTTGAAAAAACTTTCGCATCGCATCGTCGTAGATTTGATGTTAGCAAATAAAAGGACACCTACAATCATCTTAACACGTTTTTGTGCATTTAACAGTATGTATTCTAAATATTATTATTTTTTGCATATAAAACTTTTTTATTGTTGTATTCTGTAGTAACTGGCAGCATGATACTGACCATTTCTTTTAACACCATGCCTCCTAAAGGAAATTCTGGCTTAAAGGGAACAAGCTTCATACTCTGCACCAAGATGTCTGTGTGTACTGAGAACAAGCCGAAGTTGCTTACTTGAATGATGCGACTTCTCAGCTTGTTCTCAGGGCACACAGGTATCTTGGTGCCACACAAACATATTCCACCCAGTTGTGTTTATTATGGATAAGCAGCCCTGTGGCAGCTGTCAGACAGCACTGCTAACCCACTTCATTTTCCAAAACAGCATACGCTCTCTTTTTTTGCCATTTGAGAAGAGTAGGAGCAGCACGGATGGGGGAATAAATTTAACGTCTCCACTACATCTAGGCCGGCAGGAAATAAAAAAACCCTAGTTCCTCCCACTCAAAAGCAGCAATGCATTCTGAAGCCGATCCCCCCTCCATCCATCTGGAGGTGTTTGTTTACCACCCTGTTTGCACAGCAAAAACAGCATAAGGAAGCAGAGCTGACAGAATCTTTCTATCTGACGTTCCATTGCCTCATGGGAAGCTGTGCTTTCCCTGCTTTTCATAACACTTGTCTCAGAACAAAGGACAAGCTTTTCCTTTGTTTCTAAACCTATCCAGATCTCTTGTGATTATTGCAAGATAGCAACTCATATATGCATGTATCCATAAACCTTCCCTGGCTGTACTATTATAGAAAATATACAGAAAGCCTGAGATCGGTCCTTTCTGTTTTGCTTGAAGCTGCTAGAAAAGGACTGCAGATTTTGCTCATGTCTCTGGATGGTCAGAAGGGGGCACACTATCCCAAATATGCAAGAAAAAAACTATAATGTCATACAATGTGACAAAGATCAGTTTCAAAAGCAGTTGCGGCCACACACTGTTCTCCTAAAAGAGCACGCTTAGGGGACAAATATGAAATCAGGCACTAAAAAAGCCCATGAGCCAGACTGTACTGCAAATGAACTTGACAGCTCCAGTTTTCCTGCTCTGATTCTTTCCTCCCCGTGTGATTAAGGATGCATGTTTATGGGGCAGAGCCCACTGATCACTGAATCTCTATCGTGAGGTTCCACAGAATCTGTTGTATGATTCATGCTGACATACTGGGGCCTGATCTGGGCCCGACTCCAGCCTCATGGCTCCATCTGCTCTGGTTCTGAAGTAAGGATGAGTTGGAACAAAATCAATAGGCATCCAGGATGAAGGCCAGGGTTGATGGTGAACTGGTGAAACTGTCCATGTTGTATGAGTTTGCTAGACCAATTTATAAAGAAAACACTCATAAAGGTTCTGTTCAAGCATTATATGACAAACTTTTTTTGTCAGAAATGTGTTTGACAAAGTATTTAATTTATTATATTTGTGTTTCAGTGAACCGGTTAAAGATGTGTAAGTCGGAACTCCTGAGGCAAAAAAGTTGTTTTTTTTTTGCACACGGCTGTCAAAAATAATAAACCACATTAAACAAAGTTTTTGTTATTGTTATGCTAAAAACATATATTCCTTTTGGGGCTCCTTTTGTGAATAATAGATGCTGTTTACTTAGGAATATGATTTGGAGTTTAATTTTCAGATGTTTTTAAGCATAGTCCTGTGTAATGAAATGCCAAATGGCTCTGTTTATGAGTTATGTTAGATAGTTGTTTTATATTTTAGCTTCAAAAACCTAGTTTCTTTTGAAAGTCAGGAATAGTTTTCATTACATTTTTGGGCCAGAGTCAACCTTTCAGCCCAAAACAATATTTAGAATAATGTTTTTGCTGTTTTTTTTTTTTTTATTAATTCTTGTTTTGTGCTCCACATGTTTTGAAAGCTTCCAAACGAGACAACTTATCAAGTTATTTTCACCAAACTTTTTAATGAACTGCACATTTTTATGTATTCACAAAAAATCTAAATGTTTAATAGCTTTTTAAGACTTCAGGGCATGTTCTTCCAGAAATTGACTTTCAAAAATAAACCTACCCTGAGAAATATTCACTAGAGTAAAATGTGTGGCAACTAGCACCTCTTATTTATGAATATTTGAGTTATTTCTGTCACTTTTATGGTTTATGCTACCATAGTCCTCCATAATTTTGGTTTAGACCATAACATTAGCCACACATAGTCAAAAGTGGTCAAGTCTCATGCAAATATAGCCCCTCTGTAAGCATCATTACATATTTCAGACAAATGCTTTGCGTTCGCTGCTTTTACAGAGTTTCTGAAGCAGGGCGAACCAGCGTGCCCTCATTAAAATGAATACGGCCGAAAGCCTTTTATCCCCGTGGGAAATAAACCGAGCGCGCGAGTTAAATTCACTTTGCCGCACCACCCACAGGAGGAGCGCGCGCCCAATTGAATCAACGCTCGCCGCCGCTTTTGGAAGCGACGTTCACTTGAGTCCCCGTGGGTACACCGCTCATTTCTCTCTGTCTTACTCTATATACCCACTAGTACACCTCTAAAGGTACAGAGCCCTAAAGAGGAGAAGAAAGCGAAGGGAGGGGAAGGGAGAAACAGGAGAGACTGCAGTTGGTGCATGGCATGAAGACGCGACTGTTGGGGACCCGGCTGAGCATGGTACATTATGCCAGGATCTGAACTGAAACGGGCACCGGGTTTGGGCTCTTAGAAATGGCTGTTAATCATAAGAAAGCCTTGAGTCTGCAGGAGTAAAGGGCTTGAAATGTGCTTGATGTCGTTCGGTGTGACGCTTTTGGATGCGCAATTCTGGATGGGATGAAATCGCGTAACCGGGGGCCAAATCCAGGCGCTTAACGTGAGACCACCGATCTGAGCTCCCCAGAGCTGCTTTAAACCACATCTCCTGCCCCTCGCAGACGTGCTGAGGGGACAACCACAGAAAGTTTGGCGATGGCTCTCGTCATGGAACCTGTTAGCAAATGGAGCCCCAGTCAAGTTGTGGATTGGATGAAAGGTACGTAATGCGTTTTCCTTCCTAAACCCGCGAAGTCCTTCTAATCGAATTGCGCAGTATCCAAGAAAAACGATTATTTGATATGTCATTATTTATATGTTAGTTCTTGATGTATTTTCCCGAAGTAGTGAAGCGTACAGGTGTCTGATGTTAATAGCGGCAACCAGGGTGTGAATTACTGTAGGCTATGTGTTGGAGTCTGATTCTCATTATAACGACTTAAGGGAAGTCTTCAAAAAGTCAGTATTCCTTTACCTGTTACTCTTTATAAGTTTGCGTGTCGATTAGCTTTTTCAGACAGCGTCCAGGATCCACAAAAAGTATCTTACAAGTTACTCGGAACGCACTGTATAGCCGCTAAGTCCCGCCTGAGGAGGTAACCATAGCAACAGTTCGCTGCTCGAGCGTTTTCCGTTATGGGATGGCACGACAAAACACTGTTAATACAGTAATCTCTTTATCCTACAATATTAACAAATGTATTGGTTTGTGTTTCAAATGTCTTGATTAAGACATCGTCGACATTAATGTACTGACTGAAATTCCTTTAAAAAGTCAACCGCTCTGAAAGCTACACATTAATACACATCAAATCACCCAATTCAAGTAATTTAGCAACTTATCTACATTCATGAGAATCTAACTTTGTTTTGGCAGACGAAATAGCTTTCGCTCCGAATCGCTCTACACGAGCAGTAATGGGACCGCTGGTCACAGAACATCAAAAACCACCTTTATCGTTATTAGACGATTTTATGAGGGTCCTTAAATGTGATGTGAAGGAGCTTCCTCGCGTGTAGCTGAAGAAGAGAGGCAGAATCTTTGATGCGCGGAGGCGGAGGGGGCAATTACGCACCTTCTCTGCTCTCGTGGGCGTGGGCGGCGTGTCCAGATTCGTCATCACAATAACAAATCGAGCAGTGAGTTATCGAGGTTGTATGACAGGATTCGAGCGCGTCCCAGTGGGATAATGATTCACAGATCTGTGATATAAGGCTTGTTATCAGATAACAGACATAAAATTGTTCTTCATATCATGTCTTCGGGCGAATATGCAACGACGAAGCAGAAATATGCGAGAATTGCATTAGGCTTTCTGCATTTGAAAATAATGAAGGTTAGGAAAGCAGCTTATTGTGCTATTTTATTAGTTTTTTTTTTTTCACAGGCTCCCTGGAAACCTTGGATGAACTAGGCCTACTATAGACTTTGGGGAGTAACATCCGCCTATATTACTGACAGATTCAATTGGCCCACCAAATCCCGAATATGTGGTTGAAGCTTTAATCCTCTCATTAAATGATGGACTTTTGCATGTGTACTAGAATTATGCAGTGTTTGTGTCTTGTCATTTGTGCGTCAATGTGAGCATCTGTGAGGAGCAGCTGAGAGACTAACCATCAGAGCAGGACTGTAAAAAAGGCATATTTGCCCTCATTTTGGATTCAAATGGTTGTGTATACCACATTAAGGGACTGTAATTACATTTATTGCTGTGCTCTCTATCAATTTGTCTTATCATTTATCTATTCAGACTCATTGCTTATTAGCTATAATATCTACCTAGACACCATTAGCGGCTTGATACTGACCCTCGTTTACTATCCCAATTACAAGCACATAACCTGCAAAAGATAGAGCTGCGGTATTTTACCTGCTTGTGAAGAGCAGATTAATTTAATAGCGCAGCTAATGCAGCTTACAGAGAGACAGGATGTGGCTGAATCAGTCTGGTTCAAGCTGAATTGAAGTGGAGGCTTATGTGTGTGTGTGTGTTGGAGGGGTACATATGTACATGAGCTTTAGGTCAAACTGCATCTGTGACTTATACCAAATCTATTTTTCAGATTGTGAGTCAGTGAGTGTTTTGATCGATGCCTGTACATGCTGCGCACACCCCCAGGCCTGCACATTACACTCAGCACACCCCCTCTATGGCCCTTTCTAAATGCCATTATTAAAGTCTCCCTAATGCTGGAATGGTGTATTGGTGCTGCCTGGAGTGGCACAAAGCCATTTACTTTAGAATCGGGAAAGCATTTGGAAGAGACCGCTGAACGGTGAGAGGGACGTCTCAATAGCTTTGTCTGTTTGAGACGACATTTTAAAATGATCGTGTGGACATGATGCCATGTTGCAGACAGAGCCAGAAATGACGTCCAGCACTTCAAAACAAAAATCAGACTTTAGGCCAGTTCACACCAAGAGCGATAACTATAAAGAAGGACTTAATCACAATTAATCATGTCCAAAATAGAAGTTTGTGTTTATATGTGTGTGTACTTTGTACGTTTATTATGCATATATAAATACACCCTTGCTTGCATATACTTAAAGTAGTGCTGACCAAATCCAAAATAAAAGTTTTTGTGTATATTTATTATGTATATAGACATACATACACATAAAGTGCATATTTAGAAAATATTGACATGTATATAATTACATTCATATAATTTATATTATATATAAAATAGTGTTGTGAAACGATTAATCGTGATTAATCACATCCAAAATAAAAGTTTTTGTTTACATAATATATATGTACTGTGTTTAATAATGTACTTATTACATTCAGTATATATTTTGAAGGTATTTATATGTATATAAGTTTAGATTATTATATTTTGCATTATATATATATATATATAATGCAAAAACATAATATATGTTTCTTAAATATATACATATGTGTTTGGATGTGATTCATTGCAATTAATCGTTTGACAGCACTAATATAAATATATTTAATATATAAATTAACCAATTTTTCTTAAATATATACATACACGTGTGTATTTATATGCATAATAAATATACACCGTACACATACATGTATTATTTACACAAAAACTTTTATTTTGGATGCGTTAATCACGATCATTGCCCAACACTAATTTAAAAATAAATGTTAAATTTACACATAAAATATTTACATTTGTATATAATATAAATTCTATAACTATTAATGCACAACATGTAACATGAGTAAATGATGACAGAAAATATTTTGGATGTACAGTATGGATTTTGGTCGAATTATATGTCTTCAGAAATCTTGCTGAGGAGAGAGTGGCGTTGTATTTGATTAGCCTGAGATGTGGAATCTGTCTGGGGTCATTGAGATCAGACTGTGATTAATGTGCATTTAATAAGAGGTGTGAAGCTGAAAGAGCAGAGACGGAGAAGGGTCATGAAGATAAAGATGCAAGCAAGTGAGGCGTACTGCCAGGATTGATTTTTGTCAAATTGAGGATTCCTAAGACTTGCATTTGTAATGCTTTTTAATGAATATATTACTTTTCCATGTTTAATTGTTGTTGTGTCTCAGAGCCATGCTGTGCCTTTTAATAAACAGTGGTTTGGAAAGATGAGGCTGAGGATACAGCAGGACATTTAACGGCACATCAGCCTGTACCCTGGAGACTTACAAGATTTAACAGAATGATTTGCTCTGTTCTGAAATAGCTTGGGCTCAGTGTTGCAAACCAATAAATGGCAATGTGTTTGCTTTGGTGTGTGTCTGCAAGAGCTGCACAGTTTGGTCAAAAAGATCTCAAATATTATGTTAGGGATTATATGGCAATAGAGTAAACCTTTAACGTACCACTGATGCTATAATCAAAATCATATCATTTTCATTAACAATAATTGTTAATGATAATATATACATATAGTAATTGTAGTACATTTTGTGAATTATTCATCACACCAATGCTGTTTTGACTAGAAAGATGACTAGAAGAACTATGAATGTAAAAAAAAAAAAAATACATATATATATATATATATATATATATAAGCTGTTGAGCTATATAACAAATATGAATAATGTATTTTTTGTTTAAATTTTTAATTATTTTAAATGCATAAATATTTTAATATTTTTCTATAACTTAGTTGTTTCAAGTATTGATTTGAATTAAGTCTCATGTTCTGCTGATATTTTGCTCTCAGTGAAAACTTGAAGTACTAATTTTTTGACAGAATATCCCAATTTGCATAGAACAACTTAGAATTACTTAAATTTGTAATTGTTATAATGATGACAGATTTTAGTTTATGGAAACATGACCTTTTAATTGTTCAGTCAAAGCATCTCTTTGGAAATAATTAAGCCAGCTGTGCCCTTCATGTCCTCACTTTTTAAGGATCAAACACCTATTTTTATATATATTAGTTGTTTTTTTACAGGAGTACAACAGCTGGAAACACAGCTTCAGGGTGTCCGTGGGTGTGTATGACTGCTCCTTCCTCTTGATTAGCTTTCTGACCGCGGGGCTTTAGTTCTAATCAAGTTCTGTCACATCACTGCAGCCTCACAAACTCTGATAGACAGCAAGTCTTCTCTCTCCATCTCTCTATCTCCAGTTCTTACTTTGTTTCTCCTTTTCTTGCTCTTTCCCATAAGTACTATGTATAATCAACTCCTGCGGCTACCAGTGTGCGTCACTTTCCATGAATACAGTATGCTTATTTAGTAAAAGCATCAGAGACACAAATCCCATATTTTTTGTGCGTGTGATTTTTTAAGAAGTATTAGAAAAGTTATGCAACAAAATGAACCTAACATGAAGCTATGAGCAAAATGTTGGTGTTGACTATATTCATTAAGCTCAACCACTAAATCCTGTTATCTAAATAATTGTTCGAAAAACTTTTTGCAGGCTCTTTTTTTTATATGTTTCAGACCCTATTTATGGAAAGCGCCATGTATCTGCTATGCTAGCCAACACATTCCAGAGAACAGAGAAGTAAACATCAGCCTCTGATTGAAGGCCCGCCTCTGATGCCAATGCCTCCATCTCTGTAAAGATTAGGGTGGAGCTCTTTGGCTGAACTACTGTAGAACCAGCATCTGTGGTTTCCCAGTTAGACTGTGGTCCTGGTCCTGCTGTGCTTTTGTGGCTTGTGGTTTTACTAGGAGGCAGCAGTGCTTCAGATAGAGTCATTGAGGGAGTGTTCAATATAACCGACCGACACTGGGAGCTGTGCACTAGAGCCTATAAATCTGCTGACGGACCATTCGAGGCCTGAATCAGTACCTACTGAGATATTTTGGTATAAAATCAATTCGACTAAGAATTGTTCAGCACACAGATGCAGTGATGAATAAATAAAATGACTGAGTCAGAGCTCTTTTATAGTTCATTAGACTCCGTTGTGCTCATTTATATATCAACTTTGTCGCAGATTTTCCTTTGGAGAAATAAAATGAATGAATGTGTCAAAGGGGTCCCAGCTGCCCCAATATTCCTTGATTTTATAACATTTTAATAGATGTCTGACGGTGTTATAGTCGTTTAAATATCAACTTTGTTTTTAGAATTTTTTTTCTCAACTTCTTTGGATATTTTGATATTTCTGTATGATTAGAACTTCTGTAATATTATTTAAAATATAATTAAAATAAATGGCAGCTTTGTTTCAGGTTTTCCCTCAAATTCTGTTTGAAAAATATAACTTGAATATTTATTTATTTATTTATTAAATAATAATGATTTATTACAGTATATTATTAAACAAAAAGAAAAAAAGACACATTGAATATATAGAATATACTATATAGCAAAATGATGGATGGAGAAGCTAAATACAGCAGTATATCCTGCCTGTCTTTGGGAAACAATTGAGATATTAGAGAGACAGCTTTTGTGTTTTCTTCCCCTTTACCTGCTACATGCACATAGATCTAATGATTATATATAATTCAGAACGCTTCAAGAGTTTCAGTTTATTCGCTTTGAACAAAAAAACCTGAACTCATTTTCCTTCCCAGCATTCTTCGCTTAAACTTTTTCTTTTTTACCAATGGAGCAGAAGAAGAATCGCAGCTTCAGCTGAAATTTCTTGACAGAAAGATGAAAGACCACGTAACGGCACGTCTCCTCTCTCCCCGCTCCACACCGTTGTAATTGATTGTCATGTAGAAAGGTGCATTAGCTGCTTTTTAGGACGTTTGCCTGAAATGAGACGCTGTCGATTTGTGGTGTACAGCTCACAATGGTCTGCTGCTGTTTTGGATGTTAAAATTGAGTGGAAAATGTATAGCACGCACTTATGGAGGTCATCGGAGCATGTATTCACACAAACAACTAAGGCATTTTGGGGATTCCAGGCCTGTCTTCGGGGTGTGTCTTAAGGGAACATGAATATTGTATTTCATATGACATGTGGCGGAGTTGGGGAGGATTGACTGCGTGTGTGTGTGTGTGACAGAAATACAGAACTGGTAGAGAGCGAGAGGAAGAAAGCAAGGTTAAAGACCTTTGAATAATAATACACACACACTCACTCACGCAGAGCTGTAGCGCTGCGTCCTGGGCTGCAGCTTCGAGGGGCGGGTGTGTGGGTGTGTGGCTTGGCTCGGGGCAACTCTTCCCTCCTGTGAAAAAGTGTAAAAAGTGTGTTTGTGTGCTGTCAGCGGGTGTGAGTCATCTCTGAATCACTTTATAGAACTGAAGAACCACAGTATAGAGAGAAATATTCAGCAAAACACTCCGATACAGTATGTACTCGGTAAGAGACTGTACATGCTGCGCTGTTTCCCGTCTGTCAGAGCTCACATTTGTCCTGGACGGTGATCTGAAGATCGTCTAAAGGAATGAAACCACAACAACTCTTCAGAGGCCGCTCGCAAAAACAGGCCAAAGCTGCAGAGTTTTACAGATGGGAGGAAAACGGTGGTGCTCGCTATCCTCTTGAACAATTGTTTCATGTCTGCAGGGAGGAGAGCATCTGTTAGGAGACAAACTGACTGGGGAACACCTGGGCTCCTCTGCTGATGCTCTGGATTCAGATCGTTACTCAAGAGTCAGTACCTGAGAGAGATCAGAAACAGGCTTTTAGGCAGTTAATTTGAAAATGGGATTCGTGAGGAGGTGGTGTTGCTCTGGATCCAATGCGGAGTCTGTCTGTAAAGTTGTTGAGTCTGTGATGCTCCAAGTCAGATTTGGTATCATACTCATAAGAAAGAGAAGTGGCAAATGCGATTGTAATATATTCTGAGTGCAGAATGGAGGCCACAGTGATGTTGTGTGCACTTAAATTATGATGGACTATTTAAAAAACATTTAAAATGATTGAGTTGAAAGAAAGCTTTGAATTCATTTAGGCGAAGTGTACTTTATGAATTGAATAAATTAAAGTAAAAAAGATCTTAAGGTCTACATTTGGTAGCGCTTGGCAAATAAGCCCTATTAATCCTAATACAACATAACATTAAACATTGATAAATCTCTGCAAATACACACAAAATAATACTTTCAGCATTTGCTCTCCTTATACAGTCTGTGTCAAAGCATGCTGGGAATATTACATTTTCATCTTTCTTTGCAAGTGATTGGTTAGTTAGAAAGGGTTAGTTCATCCTCATGTCGTTCCAAACCCGTAAGACCTTAGTTCATTTTCGGAACACAAATTAAGATATTTTTGATGATATCAGGAGCCATCAGACCCTCTATTGACAGCAATACAACTGAATAGTGGCGATTTCTTTAAGACTGCAAGGGAAGCTCAGCTTCCCCTATAATGTCACAAAATGAATGGTCAAATTATGTACTATTGTATTAACATTTTATTGACTAAAAATGCATTAGAAAACGTACTTCTCAAAGACGAGCTCGTTCAGAATCAGTTAGATATAGCAGGTCGGCTGACTTGATTTTCTTCTCATACATTGCCGTAGCGTCAAAGTGCATTTCCCCGTTGAAGCCCAGCGTCCATTGACGTTTTTTTTTCAGTGCTTTGAAACTAGACGGTCATTGGATAAACGCTACGATTATGTCCCGCCCACGGACGCTCAGCATCTCTGGGGGTGAATGAGGAGCTCTGACTCCGAGCTTCTGCGTGATGATCGGAGGGTCTGTCGAAAGATTGCATCTCCTTTTGACTGAGGATTTCTCAAGTTCAGTCGAAATAAAAACAGCTGCAACCCATTTCTTTATATTTGCTTGGCGAAATTGCTTGATTTTCATCATACATTTCACACAATTATGGACCACATTCCTTGTTTCACTTTTACAGAATTTAATATTTTATTTAGATCATTCCATTCAGTCACTGGAAAAGACGCCTAGATGGTACGACAGGGTCACAGACCATTTTCTTGAAAAGGAACGTAGGGCAGAAGTTACTTTTAAATAAATGGACAATTTTATGATGTAGGCCGAAAATGAGCTTCCCCTATCCCCGTAGAACATGCTGATCTGAAGAACCTATACTGTAGCCGTAAGAATGTCATATAACCTCAAGAACATAAAGAACTAGTTATATTTTCACAACCACGGAGAAGAAACCAATCTGGAATAGTGTGTTTATTGTAGAAGACTTTATTTATGAACATTCACTGTTGGTCCAAGAACCTTCAGCCCTTTATCTCTGCTACTCCAGCAGAGGTTTGAGGCCCAGCTCTCAACAGCTGGATGGCTCATTTTGAGTCAGGGTTTATTTAACTGATGAATTTCTCATCTCCAGAAAGTCCCCTATGGCTTTGAGATTAAGTGATGGCAGAGGAAGGACTATTCAGTGATGGACACACACAAACACACACTTTTAGAGCCTCATCGCAGGTGGTGTCATGACAGAACGGCAAAAAGCCTGTGTAGGAGTTCACAGCTGATTCATGCGTATTCTTATCCCATCTTTAGCAATCTGTGTTCATGTTTCTTTTTAGGGATGTCACACATTTTTGTAACCATAACTAGGTCTGCATTCACACTGAAAGAATTAGTATTAATTCTGATTTATTGCTAATATTATTTTTTGTTTTGTTTTGTTTTTGGCCGCTCACATTATTAAATGTGGCCAGCATCAGATTTGAGTGTGACCTGGTCACAGTCCTGAACGGCAAAAGACCAAATATATGCAAAAGTGGCAAGTAGCATGCTGTCATACATGGAGGTCAGTGTTTACTTTTCATTTATATGGTGACATGCCGTGGAAGGCAGCAATTTGGCAGGATGAGGAGAAAAGTTATAGAAAAATATATTTTCCCCTCAAGTTTAGCTTGTATAGAGCTGTCACTGTACTACTAATGAGTTCTAACAGCTTACTGTACCAGCGCTGAGTCTTTCCAGCTGACTTCCATACTAACCGTCTGATGAAAAAACTACTGGTATGTGAAGTCTTTGGAGTGACTCCCGTCATCTAGAGTGACAAAAGTTGCATGAATTCTGATAAGACTTGCAAAAAATGAATTGCAAAGCATATGTAAGTGGCCCAAGTCGAAATACTAGTTGAGAACGTAGCGCAATGTTACTAACTATTCAGTAGATTGGTAGTGGCGTAGTGTATATTCTTTTTAGATGTTATCTTTCCCATCGAGCAGTTTTGTAACATATCTCGGTGCTACATCACTGCTTTTTTGAAGACAGTCTCTTCTAGCTTTCAAAAGTCTGATTCATTTCAGCGAATTAATCAGTTTTAATTATTCAGTGATTTGTTTGAGTCCTTGTTAAAATACAGTAAACGTGAAAGATTATTACAGTTTAGTATCATTTAAAATGTAATTTATTCCTGCAATGGCAAAGCTGAGTTTCAGCAGCAATTATTTAATTTTTCAATGTCATATGATCTTTCGGAAACATTCATTTTTGTGCCCGAGAAACATTTCTTATTACTAACACAGAAAGCAGGTGTTAATAAATTGCAACTGCTTAATATTTTGGTGGATTTTTCAGGATTCGTTGATAAACGGAAAGCTCAAATGAACAGCATTCATTTGAAAAGATTAATAATGTTATTTAAAAAAAAAAACTTCTTCTAATTGCATTAGTATGGTTATCTTGTCTTCTTTCTAAATTTGGGTGTAGCTACTGTCACTAAGAATTGTTTTAAGTGTAGCTTGAGAATAGTTGAACTACTTCAAATGATACATGATCTGGTAGCTTTGAAATCAACAGTTTTGAAGTAGTTACCCCATCACTGCTATCTGTGTAGCATTCAGTTGCACAAATCACCACAGTAGGCTTAAAACAAATCAGGGAAACACTACGAGTTTCCCACAAGCCCTTGAGCACTTTGTGGCCTTGAACGGTTGTCACGACAACCCTTTCAGTGGTCACCAAGTCTGCATAATGCACAGCACGGATGCCAGAAATGAGGTGAAGAATGAAGATGAATAGAATATAGAAGGAAGAGCATGACTAAATGACATTACATAGACTGAGCCTAGGAGAGTTGGGAGGGTTCCGAATATATCAGTAACTCTTTGTACCAAATCGTTTTATCTATCATTCAATGACGGGAAGCCAGGAAGGTGTTTAATATGTGTCATATTTTAAGTGCTCAGGCTAAGCTTTTTTCTTTATATCCTTTTGGCCCATTTTCCAGCATTTTCTCTCTCTGCCTGCATTTTTACTGTGCTACCTGTCAGAGGAGCAGGCTGTGTGCAATGAATAATGCACTGTAACAAAGCACAGCTATTCTAACACCCCTGTATGACTGAAGGACTGAATGACTGTAGGACTGGAGACTGGGGGTCTGTTCAGGACAGAATATATGATCTGTATATAATACCACAGATTCGTTAATAAATCCAGTACAGTGATGAATTAATCGCAAGCTGCTTGAGTGTAAGCAGGGGGCACCTTTGCTGTCTGATAACAGTGTGTCTTCACTGCTGCTCTGTGCATCTGCTCATTTAATTGTGCTTTTCTGCATCTTTTTCTCAGTTTTTCCATGTACATTTGAATGGATATATATTGATGGAAACTGATTGTTTATATATTTTTTATTTTGTTTTTTTGTTACAGTAATATTTCTGTTTTTAAAGCAAAACAGAAGCCTAATTCTTTAGTAATATGATTTTAAATGGGCTTGAGAAAAAATTTTTAAGGAAAAACAGGGTCTCTGGAATCCCATTGGCTATGTTCACACAGCAGCAGAATATGGTTGTCAGTCCTGTATTTAGGATTGACAACAGAATTTTTTTACCGAGTCTTGAAATGTTTTCGTTCACACAGCAGCCTTCAGTCGTGTTTAGAATTCTGTCTGTATGAACGCGCAACTGGAGTCAAGCCCGTATTCCTTACCAGTAACCATAGCGACAGTGACCGGAGTAATATCAAAGATGACGACGTCCATAAACTGAAAATTGTATCACTTTCTGAGCTTTTAAATTTGAGTGGAGAGAGGAGCATTTGAATCGCGAGGTGTGTGCAGAACACCAAACTGCGGGGGTGCGACTTCGGTGAAAACTGATGAGATAAAACTTTCAGATCACACGCAGCATATTTCTGTCACCTTAAAGGGTTAGTTCACCCATTTAAGACATGAAGTTGTATGCAATCCTTACCAGCACTACAGTGTATACACACTGAC
>JAUYWG010000064.1:11589888-11610066 GCA_034779775.1 Enteromius afrohamiltoni | reverse complement strand
CGCTGGAAGTTTTTTAAGAAAGTAGTCCCGGTTAGTTTCCGGGGCCTCAAAACGGTGCGTTTTTATGTGAAAAAATTGCACTGACCACAATTGAAATGTTTCAGGGGGACCTCAAAAAGTCACGAACGTATCTGGGACCTGATTATTTGAGAATTTGTTCAGTGGCTTTTGGTCAGAGCAGAGATGTTGTCGCTGTAATAAAAGGTGAGTTTTTTTGTGTTTATTTGAACAAATAAACAGAGCTCTCTCGGCCACCGTAGAAAACACACATGAAAACACCCACTGAATGGTAAACGCATGTTTGTGCGGCAGAGCGGTTCTCTTTATTTCTCAGTGAATGATGGACAACGAGTTGTCCGCTCCTGTTCCGTTTGACATAGGGTGTGTGTTCTGAGAATGTGGTTGTGAGTCCGGGAAATTTACTGGTGTGAGTTCGGTTACAAAACGCGTAAATAACCGAACTGTGTGTGAAGGTAACCGTATTAAGGACTTATTAAAGTTGAGGGGCTGTAATTATTTTTCTTTTTTTCTTTTATATTCTGCAATAATGCATTAAATCATTCAAAAGTGAAAATAAATACTTTTCGTTTCAAATAGATTCTGTTCTTTTGGGTATTCTGTTCATCAGAAGTCATTTCTGTTTATTTCCATCATATTCATAATTAAAAATTAAAAAAATCAGCAGCAAATCAGACAATAGAATAATATCGGAAGGATTATGTGACACTAAAGAGTAAATTTCATGAATAAATTATATTTTAAATTATTTTAAAATAGAAAACAGTTCTTTTATATTTTATTTTATAATAGTTCATTTTATGATGATTCTTTGGTATTTTAATCAAATTAATGCAGCCTTAATGAGCATAAGAAAAAAAATTAAATAGTTTTAAATCTTAAAAGAACATAAGGGTTAAACGAGGAAATATACTAGCCACAATATTATGAATAATTAGTGCTATTAGCCTATAATGTTTTTGTGCCTCTGTGCACCCTTAAAATTATTAGTTCATTTTCTGCAAAAACTAAAATTCTGATAATATTCAGTCATTTTGTCCCAAGTATATTCCTAAGATTAACAAAGTCTTCAAGTTCTCTCAGCCTTTATTACCTTCTTTTCTTTTAAATGACTTCATCCTGTTGCCCACACATCATTATTAACAACATTAACTAACACATAATTGTTCATTTCACCTGTCTGCTACTGTATGTGAATCAGAGTCACGGCATCAGCAGAAGTTAGTCATCTCATTTTCATCCTCAGCAGTCCCTTCCAGGTTAAATTCAGCCCTCAGATCACCAACTAATGATCTAACGAATGAAGCAGTCACTCATTAATGAGTCGGATTTTGTTACTGAACAGTAATGACAGCTATTGTTATTCTTGCTGTCTTGGCCAATGAGTTTTGGTCCGTCCTGTTAATGAGCTGGATGATGAAAACTGCATTAGATTTAATTATTAAAGGGCAGCTCGTGAGATTAAAAAGAGTTGCGACCTTCCTTCTTCCATACGCTATGATAAACACATGCTGTAAGCAAAATATGTAAATCCTGCAGTTATGCACGTTGTGTCGAACAGCAGCTGCTGTGAAACGTGCCGTTGGGCGGCAGAATGCTCTAGACTGACAAATGCAGTCCAACAAGTGTGTGGCATTATGGAGAGTGTGTGTCGTCACCTGTTTGATAGTGACAGTTGTGAATGGTGGTGTTTTCGAAACTTTCTAGATCGCTCATTCTTCATTAGTCTATTTCTCTGTATTTATAGTCTTAGTAGCAACATCTATCCCGTACGGCTGACCGTAGCTTTATTATTTTGATTTATGTGCACATCCTATCAGTTTTCAGAGGCATTACTGTAGACGTTGGAGGAATCATTCTGATTTGATTTAGGGCGGTTTTTATTCTGGACACGGAGCTTTCTAGACTGATATAGATCTCAAAATGGCTGAAGTTATGGTTTAATTTAATTTAAACAAACTGTTTCTGTCCATCACAAATTCTATTTACATGCAGCTTTTTTTTTTACGGTTATGTTTCCTTTCCATGAACTGTGCTTCTCGCTCAAACATAGGAAGGATGCGATGTGGCTTAGCTGTCATTTGCTGTCAGTTTGATGGATATGCGACATAGTTAGGGCGGAATACAGGGTGTCAGTCATCATGTGTAAGTGTGGCATCCATTGCATTTCTTAGTTGTCACTGATTTTGGGGTAAACGGAGAAGCAGATGCATTTATTAAGACTTTGCGCTGCACGGATATTTGACATGGATAAACCTAATGAGGTTGTGATTCATTATCAAACACTGCTGCTTTAAAGGAAAAGTTCACACGAAAATGAACATTTGCTGAAAATGTACTGACCCTTACTGTAGGTCATCCAGAAAAATTTTGCATTGCATCACATGCTCACCAATGATCCACAATAACTCCAGTCTATCAATTAACACACTGTGAAAAGCTGCATGTTTTTAAGAAACTAATCCATCATTGCTTCTGGCTAAAATATATAGTCCTCTATCCATAATATTGCTTGAAAAAAGTATGAGATCTACAGTATATGTATTGTAGTAATGAACAGGGTTATGTTTGTAAATATACAAATATGTACTGTACATGGCAGTATTTATTTCTGTGTTAGACAATGCGATGACTCTGTTATTGCATAAACAATTAAATTGAAATTAATTAACAGAAAAACCATAAATATTTGTTTCAGAAACCTTGCACTCGTCCACTATTACCGTTTTGATGAGCAAGTATTAAATGTTCAGCATGACTCATGGGCTCTCAACAGAAACCAGGTCAATGCTTAATTTACCAGTGTCTTCACGCAAGGGCGTGTGGGTAATATTAGATATTTTTGCTATTACTTTTGTGATATATAGTAGGGCTGGGGATTTGGCCTAAAATCAAAATCTCAATTGATTGAACATTTTACCGTTTACGATTAATGAACGATTATTTATTTGAATAGATTTTTTTGCCCTCATAGTTCACTGACAGGTTTTGTACAGTAAATATGCTATGAAATAAATATGGCAGTGTATCTTTTGTCCAGAGTTTTAACGAGGTTTTTAAACCCGCTTCGCTCCGCTGTAGCCAAGGGAGTCATATCTTTTGCGATGAAAGAACAAATAGCGTCAGTTATTTCTTTCCATCTTATTGAATTCTGCTCATAATGTGTGACATTTGTGAACGCTTGTGTTATTGACATCTGCTTTGCGGAGGCACTTGTAGCTGGGCGCTTGTCAGTCTCTTTTTTGTTTATGTTTTTTGAGCCATGCACTGTTCATATTCAGAAACGTGATTGTGCTCCAAGTGTTGAAACAAATTGGTGGTGTTGCCTTTGGGCGTCAAAACTGTTATTCTAAAGTGTCTACATCTGACTTTATTTTGTTCGATGTCATCCTTACTGAAGCCAAAATGTGTCCAAATGACGGAGACTATGTTTTTCTTTGTACAAGCTGCTCTTTTTGCTCAGTTGTCTCAGTGTTTAAGTTCTCCATGCTCAACATGTCGGCGGTAGTGTTTTTAAAGGGAAAATAATCGACCTGTAAAAATTTTATTGATTATAGGTTTCAGAATTTCGATTAATATATAGCCCATATATATAGTCATCTTTTACATCCTAAACTCATCTCTAAATCTTCCAATATAGTAATTTTGTACACTGGACAAATTTTCCCTGTTATCCCCTATAGGGTTGGGCGATATTGACCAAGTTGGCATCGTACGATGTCTAATGTGAAACATCGCAATGGACGATGATATCCTCGTTTATAGTTTTTGTGAAGTTTAGGCTTACAATCAGTGTTTGATGTTTGTACATCAGTGTCAGTCATCTATCATTTCCTCTGATTTTAGGCATTACTCATGGGTAGGGTTAGGTTTAGGTGTGGAGATCTGGTCAAAACTAAAATTTTGGAATAAAATATTGTTCCGGGGTCAACAAAATATGTTGACCCAGGAACACGCCTAACTCAGCAAAATCAGGACGTGCGCCGGCTCAGCATCGTGATGTCTATCGGCCATCGGCGATGGACGATGATATCGTCTATTGACCCAACCCTTATCCCCTACCATTTGGGCATAAAATCATAAATAAATCATAATATGACATAAATTATAAAATAAAATCATAAATCTCATATACTTTGGGATGTTCTAATTTTGCAGATGCAAATTAGAAACGAGCCTAGATTACTGATATTTTCTTGATGTTCCTACAGGTCTGGATGACTGCTTGCAGCAGTATATAAAGAACTTTGAACGGGAGAAGGTAGGAGGTGACCAGCTGCTGAGGATCACCCATCAGGAGCTGGAGGATCTGGGGGTATCCCGCATTGGACACCAGGAGCTGATCCTGGAAGCTGTGGACCTGCTGTGCGCTCTGGTGAGAGTCTTCACGCTCCTTTATGTGCCTGATCCTTCATCTGCTGTTCAACACGCCGTCAGCTGGCGGACACTGAGTACCCTACTGCACCATGTTGACAAAGATATCGAGATCGTTTTGAGAAAAACAATATCACATTCTGAAAAGACTACAGTTGCTGAAATTGAAAAGGACTCGATTTACTTTTTTAATAACTTGGACAGGTCTTATTTTACACAATATAACAGGAGAAAAATAAAAAAATATATGAAAACCCCAAAGAGCAGTAAATGTGAAAATCTAATAACTTAAAATAGAAATAATAATATAAAACATTCAAATAATATGAACAAATATAAAATATAATAAAGTAAAAAGTTGCCTATTTCTTATTTCACATAATATATATCATTAGAAAAAGAAAAAATATATACTTAAATTTAAAAATAGTAATATTTAACTTTTTAAAACTGTATGAATACATTTAAACATTAGTTGAATAAAAAAGGCAAAACATAAAAATCAACGGCTTAAAATTAACATTAAAACTAAAATAATATGAATAAGTATGTGTAAAAAATAAATGAACTGTAAATCAGTTGAAAATATTCCTCTTTTTCAAAATCCAGTCAAATTAATATTCAATTTCAGTTTGAAAAACATCACTTAACAGTGGCGAATTAAATTGCAAATGTCATTTTATGTTCTCTTAAAAGTCAGCCTCAGCTTTATAATAATATTGCTCTCTTGAGAAAGATTTCAACAGATTTGTTCTCAAAATGCCACTCACTCAGTATTTAAATGTGGCTTTTTGCTAGGTGGGTTTGTTCTTGTGGCCTTAATCTGTATCTGCTCTGTGTGCTTGTGTGTGTGTGTGTGTATATGTCTTGACTAATTTTTATTGCTGTGTGATGTTACACGGCTTGAAAATGATTTTCAAAAAGGTACCAAGAGTACAGACAGTGTGGGAGATGGGAAAAGGATTTAAGCTGAAATTTGCTCTGCACCGCTTGAGCCTTTTACATTATCTAGTATTTAATAACTAGCTTTCCATCTAATTCTCTCTCTCTTCCTCTTCCTCTCTGTCGAATCTCTCAGTTGAGGTATTAAAACAATGACTTACCAGCCCACGCTTTCAGAATGTCAGCATCATGACGGGAGGGAACAGACGACAGGAGGATGTTTATCACGTCTCACGTGTCTATCCTCAACCTGTCCTTTTGCTCTTTTTTTTTTTTTTTTTTTACTTAGACTTGTCTTTCTAAGAGATGTGTTTCTGGTTGTGTTTTCCTGAGATTGAATTTCAATGCAGAGTTAACGTAAGGTGAACTATAATGAGTTTGAGGTTTTGTGAGGGACTGTGAACCACTGGCCTGTGCTGCTGACATTTAGGAGAGCGTTAATCATAAATAGATGACTTTGCTGTGCTCTCTATCTGCTCTGAACACTGATCCCAAATCAGAGCTGATGACATTCACGTTACACAGCCCATGTGAATGACACGTTCCTATGAAATTAGCCATATTATATGTATCGGATTTCACATGAATGCCCTTTTCAATTGTAAAAAATTACGATTTCTTGGAGCACAAAACGAGATATTTTGCAGAATGTTCCTTCTGCTCTTTTCTATAAAGTGGACTGAGAATTCTGTTATAATTTACTGTTCTTCATGTTATTCCAATCCTGTATGACTTTCTTCTGCAAAAACCAAAGATGATGTTGATACCCAGTAGTTTCTTTTTTTATAAACAAACAAAGAAAATCATAAATATTTTTTTTTTCCACAGAAGAAAAAGTCAAATATATGGAAGCCTATTGCCTCCACTGAATAAAAATTAAAAAAAAGGTTATTGCGACTTTTTATCTCACAATTCTGACTTTTTTCTTAGAATTGACTGATACAAACTCGTAATTCTAACTTATTTTCTTGCAGTTGTGAGATTTAAAGTAAAAATTGTGAGACATAAAGTCATATAAACTCGCAACTGAGTTATAAAGTTAGAATTGCGAGTTTGTATCAATAACCTTTTCTATGGAGAACTATCCTCAAAAATATGAACGAAAGAACAATGCCGTAAACTTTCTTATTCAAAAGAAAAGAAAAGAAAAATACTTGATAACTATATCCACATGGAAAGAACCTATATGAGCATACTGTATATGAAACCTATTTGCAGTATATATGCACATACATTATATAATATATATGCTGCAGTATATTATATATAATATAGGAGAACGGCCATTTTTATATATGTCACATATATTAAAAACCTATACCAAAACCTATATTAAAACATATATGATTATATAGGTTATTTCCGTGTGGGTAAACAAGCATCCTGCAGCACTGTCCTGTGAGCATGGTATTAATTCATTAGGGGACCGTTTTGCAAACAGTTAGGTGTTTTTGAAACCATCGCAGACCCAAACTCACACATCTGTTGATGGAATCCAGAGAACTGTTGAGTCTTTATTGTTTGACAGCATATTGACCTCAGAGACACAGAGCTGCCCACTCTCTCTTTTTCCCGCATCTCTAAACTCTCAAACGCTGTCGTTCTCTCACTTATTTGTTTATCTCGCTCTACCCCTCCATATTGCTTTATCTTTCTGTCATTGTGGTGTGCGTTATCTGCTGCATTCATGCAGAGAGCTTCTAAACAGATTAGCATGGAGGATTCTGAGCGTCGAAGCCCCCCCCACATCGTCTGCTCCCCTCGTCTCCCTCCACTCACACGTTGATTAATCTGTCTTTTGTGAGTCTGTGTGTGTTGGACAAACCTGTTTTAGTGTTCCAGGTGTGTGTGTTTATTACCTGTACTGGTACTTTGTGAGTGTGTGGGATTTGTTCTTCAGACAAGATGGAGCACATTACTCTCATCGATCTCCTACTGATGTTGGAGGAGATACTGAAATTGAGGCACACTTTACACACACGAAAACAGGTTTTTTTCTGTCATGGTGTGCACATTCTATTGACTTCTATTGTTTTATGCTGAATTAATGACATATTCAGCCCCTAAACAGCCCTCACAGATACCTTTCACCATATGTTTTAAAGGGGTCATACGGCGGTACATGCACTTTTACATACACTTTTGAAATGTGTGTTGGGAGTGTGTGTACACAACCATCCTACAATGATAAAGATCCACAAGTATTTTCGATCAAATTAAAAGAAGAATAAGTTGCCCCTTCTGAAATCAAGCCATTCTCAAATGCATGTCGGTGTGACGTCACACCGACAGAGGCCACTCCCACGATATTTGATTGACAGCGGCGTGTCACACAGACTGAACTGGTGTCTTACCTCAGACCCACCCTGAGTGAGCCGTCATCAGATATTTTGCTATCATAAATATAGTAAAACATAATTTTTGATTAGTATGCATTGCTAAGAACTTTATTTTTCCAGATTCCAGATTTTCTAATGTTTCAGCCAAATAAAGTCCTATCGAAATAAACCACACATCAGTGGAAAGATTATTTATGCAGCTTCCAGATGACAGCTCTTAAGCTTCAAAGTGTAAATTTCATTTTCAAAAAATTGACCTTTATCACTGGTTTTGTGGTCCCCTGTTGAAAAAAACTGCATATGCTGGTTAGGTAAGTTTTGAAGCTGGGATGCTAGTTTAAGCTGGTCCTTAGCAGGTCATGCGCTGATCCTAAACTGGTCCTGAGTTTAATTTAAATTTTTTGTTAGAATTTGTCCTATGTTTATATTTATATGAGAAATGTGTATATATAAAATGATGTAACTATTAATTATCAGGTAAATTATAGATCATATACGGTGCAGACACAATCAGTTGACGGATTTACAAGACCGTAGGATGGTAAAAATGTTTTATCCCTCTCTGATAAATAATGCCAGGTTGATATTATGACTCAGGTGTGTTTGCGCATTAAGCTTGCGGTCATGAGAAAAAAATATATAGTTTCCTCAAAATAAGAAGTCATGGCCACGAGAAAAGGATGTTGTGGTCACAACACATTATCATGTTTCCACAAGTTAATATGACGTTCCCACAAATTAATTTCTTGTGGCCACAACATGTCACGTTCCCATGAGATGAACAGAGCATGTCTCTGTATGCATCACCTTCCAATAATGCAAAAATATTTCTGTGAGGGTTACAGTTAAAAGTCAATGGATTAAAAAACTAATTTGTGTTTGTGCTCTTGAATGTATGTGCATAATGCCGCGTTTGATCAGTCACTGCCCCTTGATCAGTGCTCTTTATGCAGGAACAAGGTAATTTGGTTCTCTGCCAAAGGCACCTGCTATGACCTCGCTCCAACACAACCCAGACATCAGCAATTTCGATTTAAGATACGCCAAAGAGGCCTATAGAAGTAAACGTTCATATGTGAAAACTAAAGCGTGCTCTGGCTTTGTTCTGACATGTTTTTTGTCAGATTTAGATATGTAGATTTGTCTGAGCTGATTGCGTTATCTCTGCGTGGAGTGTGGCGTGTGTAAGCTCCTATCAGCTGGCAGCAGAGACTCTAAGTGCATTATTCATAGCCTGAACTTTATGTTCTGTCTCCACCCACTCAACGCACCTCTGCATATGAAGCACTCACTCTTTCTCTCTCTCTGCCAGGTGCTGAATATTCATTTGGGATCTCTGAGTGATCTTGAGGGTGTGGGTGAGAGAGAGAGAGAGAGAGTCTCTGCCAGTGAGAAATGCTTTGTGCCTGTGTCTGACTGTAATCCATTACAATTATTTTTTTCTTTTTTAGTCTAACTGATCCGATCCAGTCCAGTCTGATTAATTTAATTTAATTAACTTTTATTTTATTTTATATTATTTTATTTTATTTTTATAAAAGTAATGCCAATTTGCATTTATTTTATTTTATCTAATTAGAAATGTCTTTTTAAATTAGTATAAAATTAATATATTCTTTAGGCAAGTGACATTCAGAACTATTTTTCCTTTACTAGTTTTACTTGCACAGTTTGCACAATTACAAATGTACAATTTCTGCCATGCCAATAAAGCACAATAAAATTGAAACTGAAAACAGAAAGAGGAGAATTGTAAATGTGAAATGGAGACAGAACAGCGGGGATACGAAAAGCAATTCTGATTGAGTCATTCCTGCAATTGTTTGCCAAGCACTTTTGTCACTAAAACACTTCATTGTCTTTATCTCTGTTTGACAGAACTACGGGCTGGAGACTGAAAACTTGAAAACTCTTTCTCATAAGCTCAATGCCTCTGCCAAAAACCTGCAGAACTTCATCACGGGCCGCAGACGCAGCGGCCATTACGACGGCCGGACAACCCGCAAGCTGCCCAACGATTTCCTCACATCTGTGGTGGACCTCATCGCTGCTGCTAAGAGCCTTCTGGCCTGGCTGGATAGGTTAGTCCCGCTAAGAGCCGCATACACACCAAATCAATACATGATTTAATACATACTTAACATAAATAAACGCATATTCGCTACAACTGAATTCAAATTCGACCCTTACTTGTTGGAGCGTAGCCAAATACAGCGCCCTCATGCTTAGAATTTGACTCAGTATAGAAAAGGTTCTTTGATATCAAAATAAAGATTTAAAGTATTATCTTAAAGGTTAACAGTGGGCTTATTCTGAGCTTCAGAGTTGTTGATACTCAGATGAATGCTGTTGTGATGTGAGCGATTGACTGAGATTTCTGGTGACTTAATAGTGACAGCTAACTAGACTAGCTAGGTTATTAAGCGATTAATCTGATATTTATATATTTAAGTAATTAGATCTTTCACTTGAATACTACAAAGGTTTGGGGTTGTGATAAAAAATTAAGTTAAATTCAGCTAAGATGCATAAAAAAGTCACAGTAAAGACATTTTAATGATATATGGTTTCTATTTCAAATAAGTAAAATAAATATTCATGAACAAATCTAGAAAAAAAAATTCATACTGTTTCCCAAAAATGTATTAAGCAGCACAACTGTTTTTTTTTGGATTAGTATGGATTTAAGATGTATTACTGAGTCCAGACTGGCTGTACTCCAGTAATTTTTGAGCATTTTAGTCTTGGTTTTTATGGATCAGCATGAATTAAAGATGTATTCCTGCATCAGCATCCTTTGTTGTTCCTTCCCAGGCCGCTGATTTTGGGCTTAGGTTCAGAGATTCGTCTGTGATTGCTGGAGTGTTATTCCTGGAACGGTAGAGGGTGTTGATCCAGGAACATTTCCTGTTTGTGTAAAATCATGTCATGCACACGGTCTTCCCTCGAATCAAGGGATGGCACTGAGACCTGGAGTGACACTGGGTGTGGCAGGGTGGGCAGAAATAACAGACTTGGGGTCTCTTGTGTTGTGTGTGCGAGGTCAGCTTTTGTCTGCTCAAATTCAGTCATGTTGATTTGTGTTCCTCCCCTCAGCAATCAGGTACAAGTAAGAGTGAAGAGGTCTTACATAACACAGACTCTTTCTCTCTCTGGAACTCAGCTACTTCTGGTTTAAGGTTTTAACCACATGGCTTCTGTTCATGTCTTTAGATTGTGATTTCTTTATGATGATCAGCAATGTTTCAGAGAAAGCAATGTTTAAGAAAATTGTACATTTCTTTCCAGCAGTTGTAATTTTACTTACAGGCAGGTCCACATGGAACCTTTTTGTGAGGTAAAAACTGCAGGAATGCACTGAAAATTTCATATTCATTGATTCTCTATGTTAGTGCATCTCAAGCTTTTTGACTCAAAAGCCCCCCCACTGTCCAACACAATATTTGAAGGCTGCCAATATAGTATTATAAAATCTATCTATCTATCGATCTATTGATCTATCTCATATTAAAAGAAGCTTGAGTGTCAATATAGATAGATGAATTAACAACTATTTTGTTTTATTAAATTCTATTGAATTCTTGCTATTTGTAACGCATAAATCATAAATCTTAATAGCTGAGATTTGGCATAGTAAAATGTGTTAAACAAAGCTGAGAGTGCACAAATTTGGTGTGTTTGGACTGCGTCACTTCACATTTGCTGGAAATTTCTCCAGCTCTCATTGCAAATTAATCATTTCCAGTGACTTTGTTGCAGCAAATCACTGTCAGTATTAAACACCTCATGAGACACTTAAGCCATCTAGTGCTGCAGTATTTCGACTTTTTCATCTCGAAATGAAGGTAAATCAAGAGAGTGGTGTGTGCTGAATGATCCATTTGGCACCCAGCTGCTTGATTCGGTCCAACTCCCTCTGGTACTGAGCCTGGCTTAAAGCTCTGGACTGGGACAGCACTGCACAGTAGGACCCTTTCCATCAGACGGCATTTGATATCCTCTCAGCTTCACCCTGCTGAGAACGCCATCGCTCTATTGCTGTGCCCAGGCACCCGCCACCTCGCTCTCTGATCCTGAAGCTGAGAGCCGTCCATATCACAGTTCACATTGGCCCAGTCTGGATTGGGATCAAGCTGAGAGGACTTATCCACATCAGCTTGCTGACTAAGGTGAACTTGTAACCAGTCAGTGTTTGGGTTTGGGGGGATTTCAGAGTTTCAATGTCCGTAATCAGGAACGTACGCTGTAGGAACAAGGCCACCAGTTGGGAGGGGTGCCTTGTTACCCTCGTTCATTAATGCTGGCCTAATTACACTCCCCGGTCTCTCTTCTCTGCCAAAAGAGTCCCCAGTAGAGCTGTCGTCTCCCCTGCAGACATAGTAGAAGAACAGAAGGAACTCTGAGAGAGAGGGAGGAATGGAGTTACACTAACACAGGTGAATGGATCTGAAGCCAAGAGACATTATGACTGACTTGAGAGTCTCGGTCCCTTAAGTGTTATTGGTTGACATCCATCCAGCCTGACACCGACTCTCCTCTGCCATTTGCCAAGTAGGTGATCATCATTTGGTCTCTGGCTGCTTCTGTTTGGTTTGTCTTGGGCTTTCCCTCATTTTCATTCACTGTGGGCGTAGCTCCTAGTGGGAGGGGCTTATTGAAATGCAAAGGAGGTTCCATCAGTTACATTAAGAGGCATAATACAGTAGATCATAGTCAGAGCATAAGCCATATTGACTGTTGATAATTCAGGCAACTAAACGTCCATGTCTTTTTTTCCCTATTTGAAATGAAAAAAAAACTGAACGTTCAACCTCCAGGTGTACTGAACACACTGTGCTTATATTCCTCAAATCCTCATTTTCATTTGTTCCACTTAAAAATTGGCATCTACTCTAACTAAGCCCTAAGTTTTTGTCTTTAATTCAGCTCGGCTAAAAATAAACAGATTCATTTAAATGGTAGTAAATTTATGTATTAGATTCATTAAAATTGAAAATTTCAATTTTCAATCAAATTTCATGAATAGTGCACTAGTCACTGATATTTTATCTTGTAAATTAATGGTGTGATTATTGTTTATTAGATGAAGGTTCTTAACTCTTTCTTGAAGCTCATACTATAGATCATGGCACTAGTGACACCAAAGTTGTGGGTTTGATTCCTAGGGAGTTTGTGAACTGCATAAAAGTGTACGTTGAATGCAATGCAAGTCGCTTTAGATAAAAGCATCTTCCAGATGCATAAATGTAAATGCCCTGACATTAATAGTGCTAATGCATTTTCATTGATTTGTTCAGATGGGAGCGGAAAGTATTCTGATTCTCTCACTGAGTGTAAAAGGATCTTTGAAATGAAGATAGACAGCAGCTCATAAGCAATTACAAGCACACACCAGCTCTCAGACTCTCACGCATTGATTGAAAAACTGGAGCAGGGTGAGGTGAAACTTTAAGGCCTGGCTATTTGGAGATGGTAGTGGTCTTTTTACCCAACTGACGGATTTCCTGTCAGCCTGGAGCCGTCGTGTCCAGATGGCAGCATGTGCTCAAATGCTTCAAAAGAGCAAAGGTTGGATGTAATGAAGTCTACTCAGTCCTGGAGAGGATTGAGTAAGCTGCATAGATTTAAGCATCTCTCTGTACTTGGATGATTTGGTTTTGAACGTTATCTTTTCTCTCATATTTAGTCTTTTCTATCCCTCCCGTTCTTGTTCTCCATCCCCTCAGGTTTTTTTTCCAGACATTTCTTGTGAAGTCTCTGACCACTGCGTACATGCTTGCTGACAGGTGTCCTTGAAACAAGGTCAAATGCTGTCTGCTTATTTATTTACCACGAACTGATATTTGGGAGTCAAGTGAAGCCGCTGACATTTAGGAGCTGAGTTTTGAAGGGGGATTTGGTATTCGGCGAGAGCTGCATCCCAAATCCTGTTTAGGAAAGCGATTTTAGTGTGTTGGGGTAGTGTAAGAGTGCTTGTGAGGTCTTTGAATTAATGTTTTTTAGCCCAGCGGTGAAAGATTGTTAGAGTTTCTTAAATTGTGAGGGGCTTCTGGGCGTGCGTCAGCTGGTGTTCCCAGCGGTTTTAGAGGAATATTTAGAGACAGGATGGAAACGATGAACCAATGTTCCTACAGCCCTGTATATATAGCACACAGCCTCAATACACACGACCCACATTCACTTCGTCACTCACAGGAAGAGAGAAACTGGGTCTAGAGTACATTGACGGTCAATAGGGATAACATATACACATCTACAATTTGCAAAAACATTTGAATTGTCCATCTTGTGGGTCTGGCTATAAGAATAATCTAATGGTTAATTTCAGGTGTTACTTCTTTTGCAGGTCGCCATTTGCTGCCGTAACAGATTATTCCGTGACCAGGAACAACGTGATTCAGCTGTGCCTGGAACTTACTACCATAGTACAGCAGGTAACGGCTTTCAGCAACCAAACCAACTGGAGTAACACTTTGACAGCCTTGAATGAGATGTAACATACACACTGAAATGGACACTTATGATTGAAAAAAAGAGTCTAATTCACTGAAATATTTTATGTAGGTCATATATTGCTCTACTCTAGGCATGGAGATGGACTTGTAGAGTAGATTTAGCTGACGTCGAGTTAAAGGAATAGTTCACCCAAAAAATGTGACAGTTTTGTCATCATTTACTCATGTCGTTCCAAACCTGTATGAAGTTTAAAACTGAATTGTTGAACATAAAAAAAGATATTTTGAAGAATGCTGGTTTTTAAACAATTGATGTTTCCCATTCAATGGAAGTCAGTGGGGACCAACAACAGTTTGGTTGTTGATTTTGTTCAAAATGTATTTTGTATCCATAGACATTTATACAGGTTTGGGAGGACATGAGGATGAGTAAATAAGGACACAATTGTCCTTAGAATTGTGTTAGTTTATGTTTCCAAAATTGTATTATTTTTTATTATTGTTACAAATTGGTAAATTACAGTACTTAAATTACATGGAAATTTTTTATTAACACTTATATACAGCTTTTTTTATATATTTGCCTTCATATTAAAATCTAATGCAATCTAATGTAATAATCTAAAGCTATTTTTTCATTAATCAAATAGTTTCATGCCTGTCTCTTACTATAAAATTTGAGTTTGTGATTTTTTTGATTGTGAATGCAATTTAATACAAATACACTACTGTTCTGGCAATTGTTTTTATTTATAAATAAAAATATACAATTTAATATTCCTTAATATCTTATACTGACCAAGCCTGCATTTATTTAACCAAAAACAAAGTAACATGAATATAAATATATATCATGAATATATTACAATTTACGATAACGGTTTTGTCAATTTAATACATTTCATACATTTTTAACAGAATTTTCAATTGTCTTCAATGTCACATTATACTTCAGAAAAAAAATCTTACAGACTCAGAACTTAATCTAAGGAATATTTTTAATCAGCTGACAGCAAGACAACAGTGTTCTTGGCCGTTATACCTGTTTGAATATAAAATAAATTTCTGATGCATATTTTATGACAATAAATTACTAAGTGCATGTATGAAATGTTATTTAAACCTCTTTCTCACACATCTGCTATTCCCATGTTCTTTCACATTTTAAAAAGCCTTTTAGAAAGTTTGAAAGGTTTTAGAATGCAATCTGAGGATGTCATGAACTACATCTCATTTGCTACAGAGGCAGTGTGCATCGTGGGTAATGTAGTCTTGTAGAACAGAACTGGAACAAAAAAAAAATGATCAGTGTAAAATAACCATGTCAGACAAAAGAGAAACATGAGAAAGGAGAAGGATTCAAGGCCCCTTTACTGATGTGCATGTGTGTTAGTGTGTATGGGTTTGTGCACCCAACTGATTATTTCTGGTAGGGTCAGAAGATCATGGCCAGCAAGAGCAGCATTAAATGGATGAGTCTGTCACAGCCAGCTCAGCCTGAACGCTGCACACAATCTCTCTCTTAATCCAGGACAGATTACAGCATTGAAGCCAGAGATCTGGGTCTAATCTTAACTAATGCAACTAGTATTAAGCACTCAGGACTAGCGGGGGCCCTTTCCCTAAATCTGCCCCTGAGAGATTAGGCCAAAATGGAACGGATTCCTCTCTCGCCTATTTTGCAGGTGTGTATTTAGCTGGTTTCTACCTGATCCAAGCCGGTAATTAACTGATCCAAGATAATCCAAACTGGTTTATCTGACCAGATGGGCCACCAGCTGGTTGGGACCTGACTGAGTTGGTAGACAATCTTGTACCAGCCTAGCATGTTCCAAAAACCTGCTTGACCATCTGATTTCTCCGCCAGGGCGCTTGATCAAGATGGTCGCTGGTATTCTATCATTGGCCACAAACATCTAAACAAGAGCTTTGATGTCCCATTTCTATACTATTGCATTGCAACTAATGGATGAGCGCCGTCTGGTGGCATCACTATCACCTCTATCTTTAGTTTGCCTCTCTCATTGTCTGGCTCTGTGTGGTGTTTACTTATCATTTAAAGTAATATCGCATCCAAAAATGAAAATTTCTCATTAATTTTCTCCTCATGTTGTTCCAAACATACTTTCTTTTGTGAAACCCAGCTGTTCTTAATTAAGTTAAAGTTAACAAGGTTTGTGGCTGTTCCAAGCTACAAAATAATAAAAACAAACAACAGCAAAAAAACACCACAGACGTGTGCATATGACTTGTGCACATACAGTATATTCCAAGTGTCCAAACCAATACTAAAAATTTTAAAGGGATAGGTCACCCAAAAATGAAAAAACAAAACCTTTTGTAACCTTTTGAAAAAAGTCACCAAGGCTGCATTTATCTGATCAACAATACATTAAACAGTAACATTGTGAAGTATTACAAGTATTATTACATAAGAAAATAGCTAAAACCATTTTTATGATCATTTTATTGTGATTTTAAAGCTCGACAGCTCCAGTCCCTTGTCCGTTTTCTTTAAAACTCTTATTTTGTGTAAAAAACAAAGTAATTTGGATTTGGAGCAATGAGAGTGAATAAATTATGACAGAATTTCATTTTTTGTGTGAACTTTAAACACCATACTGTGGCATGAGAATGCATGTGTCTTATGGTCGCCTCCAGTCACATACGCACACACACACGCACACTGGTGTCCTGCGTGATGATCCAAGGCTTGAGTGACAGCACTGGAGAATGGTACAGAGATGCTCAGAAGGGAAGTGAATCAATGCGGTTTTATTTGCTGGGAACACTCTTTTCTTCGCTCTCTCTCAAGGCTTTGGCTGTGCGAGTGTCTCAGGTGTGAGGGCTGGTTATTACTTTATTGTGATGAAAGAGAAGAGGTGCAGGTGAGAGCACCAAAGACGATGACAGAAAATAAGCCCTCTCGGTAAGATGCTGCAGAAACTGAGACATATAGGTTCAACGAGCAAAGAAAAAGAGAATCATGTCCTCCTGCTGGGCATTGTTAGGTTTGGGGGTCAGTGATGGATACAGGAAGCAGAGTAGGTGTTGCCATGGTGATGGCTGATGGCCAGAGATCAGTTTCTTTAGTACATCTTTAATATTTCAGAAATTCTTAATTTATCTGTTTACATGAAACAAGGGTTTATAATCTTGTTTGTCTGTCCTTGGAACATCCTCTGTCTGTCCTCACAATGTCACAATTTTTTTAAATGATAAAGCCATTTGCTTCATGAATAGAAAGCTATACCATATTCTTGGTTGATGTATATGATGCATTGACCATTTGTGAAATATTACAGGACTGTTGAGAATATTAAATGACTTACTTGGCTCCCACAAGGAAAAAACTGCTTCACAACAGCACTACATTATGCCTTATTCAGTACAAATGTCAAATGTCAGTTCCATTATAATCAACTACTAAACTGCTGCACATTGCATTGTACCTTCAGCCAAAGATGATGTTCCTCATATGATTAAAATAAAAGGATTTTATTGATTTAATTGCTCTGCATCAATTACATAATTGATTAAGTCTTTTATTTATGTGTTATGTATTTAAAATATTGTTTTGCATATATGTCTTGCAGAAGTATTTCATTATTTTCATGTTTTGTTATGTCGCTGCCTTATGTTAAAGTTTTTAAAATTACTTTTTTCCACATCAGTCTACACTCCAATATGCCATATTGGGAAAGTAGAAAAGAGGTTTTTTAATATCTTTGCGAAGGGACAGTTGAAATTAAGCTCATATTGCTTGTAGATGATACTGCACTTTGAGTAAAGTTAACCTGTGGCAAGTTCAATTGAATGAGTATGATTTGGAAAGAATACATATCAAAACAAAAACCAAACCTTGAGGTCGAAAGAACTGCCTGTATAGCTCAGAAACAGCACCAAGCCACACATCTGTGGAAGAATTTAGAAAAAGGGTTCATTGAAGGGTCACAGAAGCATGTCATGGACAGGAGAAATCTACAGAAGGACAAACATCACTGCAACACGTTTCAGATTCCTTCACATTTGTCCGCTTGTATTGTATATCTCATATTATATGACACCTGCACAAACACAGTCACACTGCAGGTTTGCTATTTCTCAGTGAACTTTCACAGCAGTTCCGGCCCCTTATGAGCTCCTTGAAATGTCTCCATCAGAGCCTGAATGTTAAATTGAGCCCGGGGCTCTCCTCTGTTCAACCTTCCTATATTAGATCAGCATCTGAGAGAGAGAGAAAGAGAGAGAGACATTTCTGAACACAGTGACCCAGCTGTTTGGTAGATTATCCCATCTGCAGAGATACTTTGCTCAGTAAATGTTTTCTCAAGCGCTCTGTGTGGGTGAGTGTGTACGAGAGACCTAAACTGTTTAAAATGGCAGTAATATCTTATTCTTTCCTCTTCGCAGGACTGCACCGTCTATGAAACCGAAAATAAGATCCTCCATGTGGTAAGTGTTTCTTTTCTGGTTTACGCTGCAATATGAGGCTGATAATGAGCCCTAATGTTTCTCCTGTGAGCTCTGCCCCCATTTCTTCATTTACAGGAAGTACTGTGAGGATGCTCATACACTCTTGCTGCCTTTTATGACCACACAGTGACACTATAAATGTTCATTTTCAATGAACCGTTTACTAAACAGATACTTTTGAGTCATTATTCAGTAGCGCCTGCATTTTTGGCCCCAAAGAATCTTCCTTGATATTTTTTATAGTAAAAATAAATCTATTTTTAGATTGCACTTTACACCGATACAAGTTAGTTGTAAATTAAGGCTTCAGTTACTGTAAGTGCTGTTCATCTAATTTTTCCCCCAGACAAGGACCATTTTAAGACCATTAAATCTCTAATATGATATAATATAATTCTTTACAACCAGCTCTTTTTCCCCAAACAAAAAACAGTTTATTATTATATTATATTTAGTGCTGTCAAATGATTAATCGTGATTAATCACATCCAAAATGAAAGTTGTTGTGTACATAATATATGCGTGTGCACTGTTTATAATGTATATAAACAAATACAAACACATGCATGTTTCAGAAAAAAAGTTTATATATTAAAAATATTTATATATAATATAATAATATAAATATAAAAATGTATATAAATGTAAATATTAGGGCTGGGACTCTAATTAAATAATCTAATTTATTAGAGGCTTTGTAATTAATTAATCGAAATTAATCGCATTTTAATCGCATGTAAATATTTGACCTGAGAACAGTGAGAAGTTTTTTCATATGGATTTTTAGTATACCATTGAATAATGACTGAATACATAAGCTTAAGCAACAAAATATTGTTTATTTTTGTTCAACCAAGTCCAACAGACCAGTGCAATATTGCCATTAAGTGTAGCAATAGGATATTTAGAAATATAGTAGCCTACATTTCAGAAATTCAGGAACCCTATAGGTAGGCAGACCTTCTGTAAACTGTTTTTTTTGTTTGTTTTTTTTGTTTTAAGTAAAACATAATACTTCAAACTTTTGCTAAAACTTGAGAGCCCTGTTGAAGTGAGATTTGTTCTTCAGCCCCGACCATCTTCGATCACAGGCAACTGATTTTGTCCAGGAATCATAAAATTAAGTAATACACATAAATAAATAATGATTGGATTACCTACCACATTCGTCATTATTTTTTAATGACGAATTTTGCGCATTAATTCAATTGAATTAACGCGTTAAAGTCCCGGCCCTAATAGCAACAGATAAAGAAGGTGCTCAGTGTCATTCATGAAAGCACTGAACACCATCATGGTAAGAATTATTAAACTAAAATGGGAAATAAACAACATTACATGTGTTACAAACCGCTCCTCCGTGGCCCTCTCCAACCGTCAGCAGTGGGAACCCTCGCCCGAGTATTGATGTTTCCACCCGGACTTTTATTCCCCACGTACCTCGGCGTTTTTCACGCCGTTTCTCTCCACTCCAGACTATTTAAACCCGGACTTTTACCATGTTAAGTCGCGAAGTCTCGATTTGCCATTGCTGTCATTTCTGAGCGTTATTCCCTATTGTCTTTGTTGGTCTA
>JAUYWG010000064.1:11507626-11589788 GCA_034779775.1 Enteromius afrohamiltoni | reverse complement strand
CCAAAATATTGTGTCATTCTATATATATCTATGCATTCAGAGCATTAGAAACGGTAATTGGTGCTCCAGTATAATCGTTCTGCCGAAACTCAAAAATAAGTGAGATTAAAATGCGTCAAAAAAATGTAACACATTATTTTTGTGTAATTAATTAATTAACGCCTTAATTAATTAACGTCCCGGCCCTAGTAAATATTAAAAAAAAGTACTGTATATGTGTGTATTTATATATATATATATATATATATATATATAATATTTATATTATAATAAAATACATTTGTTGCTGTAAAGTCCTCAGGTTACCATTTTGTGAACATGTATTTCACTAGTTCCAGCCCTGAGGGTGAAGTTCCCTTTGCAGTCACGGGAGAGTCACAGCTAGGATCTTTGTGAGATACACACTCGCACACAGCAGTGTGTGTGGCAGGTCCTGTTGTCGCCACAGACTGCTGGGCTGGGCACAGCTGTCATTCTCACTGAGTCCCACAGCTAAAAATACCTACACATTGCGCTTGCTAGCAGCCGATTTCATTCCCCAGCACCACCCCACCTCAGCTACTGACTGTAGGAGGAGAAACAAACACACCAATGACACCAGATGAAAGCAGAAGCAGAGAGAGAGAGATGAAGCCATAAAACAAAGTCAATTAAAGTGCTACACAACCCTAAAAAGCAAATACAAATAGCAATATAATAGCAGTCATCCTAGTAAGAGAAAAAGGTGCATGTTTTGCAAAGTGAAAAATGCCAAGAATTGTGGTATATACATTTTAAATGTTATAGCTTCAAAGACAGTAACACGACAATAGTGTTTCTGCTTTACATATATATATATATATATATATATATATATATAGCGATGTGGTATAGTTTTCACAGGTAGGCAGGTACATAGATAGATAGTTTTCTTAACACTGTTTGCTGCTTGCTTACTATATTTGAAAAGTTTCTTGAATTTCTCAGCAGTTTTGTAATTTACTTTACAGTCATGCCAGTAAAAAGCTTGTTGAGAGAAAAGTGGAGAGCTGAGGAATAGCGCAGTGGTTAACAGGAAATGAAACAGCATCGATTCCTACCTCCTTCACCTTGAGTGAACTACAGCAATATCCCAGACAGGTGAAATCTGATCATAATCGCTGAGAGTTTGATATATCACGCTGTCGAGATAATGAACGAAAAGGGGTGAGAGCACAGGGAAGACTGCTAAACACATATGGGGAGAAAAAGAAATGACTTAAAAAAAGGAACTCTTCTAATCAAGATGAAACTTTGTAATAATTCATAGAACATATTTTCCAAAACAAATTATCACCATACCTGACCAAACCATAGCTTTCCTAGTATTCTTAGGCATAACAAAGTCCTTCCCAATGGAAATGAATGTAGAACCGCACCTGTTTATTAAAACTGTGCCCCGCAACAGCTGAATATTGACTTCAGCTAAAGATGCATTCTGCGGTCACGGGACATTAAACCTAAATTTGATCATATCTATGATGCTGAGTTGTATCTAATAAATGTTCGCCCAGTGCTGCATATCTGTGGAGGTAATAATTGATATGCTTTCTCCTTCTTTTTCTCTCTCTCTCAAGTGTAAGACATTGTCTGGAGTATGTGACCACATCATCTCACTGTCGTCGGACCCCCTGGTCTCCCAGTCGGCACATCTGGAGGTGGTTCAACTTGCTAATATTAAACCTACAGAGGGTCTGGTAAGATTAAACATTATTATAATGTACGATTGTGCTGATTACTGCTGTATATCATTATGTTTTAAATTTCATTATTAAACTAAAAATATCTAGTGTAAATGTTCTAATAATTAATATCTGATAATGTATTCATGTATTAGGTGCTATTTATTGTTTAATATAAGATACATAATTATGAGTAATATATAATCTTTCATTCAAAAGGTTGGGGTTAGTAAGATTTATTCTAAATAAGTTCATTTATTAAGCAAGCATGCATTCAATTCATCAAAAGTAACAGCTGCAAAGGATTTCTATTGTGTTATGTTTTCCACACGACTGTAAGCACAACTGTTGTCAAAATGATTGATGTTGATAAATAATGTTTCTTGCAAACCAAATCAACATATTAGAGTGAATTTGTGAAAGCAATTTCAAAGTAACTTCCTCAACGTTGATCTTTGTCCTAATGAGCAAGTGTGTGTGCATGCTTGTGTTCGAAAATCTCTTTTATTAAAAGTCATTTTCTTTCTCTATATAGACATGAAAAGACTCAAATCATTTTGAAGTGTTCTTCTACGTGTGCATGAGACAGAAAAAAGAAGAGATTATTCATTAATTTAATCTTTTATATCTTAAGGGAATGTACATCAAATCCACATATGATGGGCTTCACGTTATCACAGGAACCACAGAGGGGGTAAGAGCCAGTCGGTGTTAATGTGTGCGCTCTAATTCATGTGTCTTTTATAATGTCCTGTATGCTTCAGATAAAAGTAATGAATCTCAGCAATTGATTGTACGGCTGTTACTGCACACGCTCAAATTAAAGAGCAGGAGAGAGAGAGAAAGAGAGAGCCACAGTATACAGACAGGAGTGCTCTAAATAAAGACCCACCGATCACGTGACTGAAAGCTCTTTCTTTTTTGTTGTAGCTCTAATAGTGGGTGGAAATCACACACTATACTGCAATATGCAGTACCCATAGAAAAGAAGCACCTCGATATGTATTTCATATGTCATATTTCAGTTGCATATCCTAGACCACACTGAGATTAAATGAACAACAGCTTCTGTTTTCAGTCAGATTTTTTTTAATCATGTCTCCACTTGGTTTGGAAGAGATCTGTCACAAACTGTGCTCAGGTTGATGCCAAAGTAAGCAGATGCAGAAGTTTGAGATTTTAAAAAAATCTTAATTTTCATCGAACTCTTGCCAGACCAAATCATCTGAGCTATTCTATCCACATTAATTTTGTATCTCTGCTGAATGCTATTTTTTTTTCTTTTTTAAAAAGATGGAAAATGTAACCATATCATAAATTTGATCAAGTCACATGATTAAAATCTGATGCACAAGTGGTGCCAATGTAATTCCTACAGAATGCATAAACTGATCAAATGTACGCTACCAGTTAATGATTTGGAATATTTCATATTTTTTTAATGATTTTGAAATGTCATACTGTCTCTGATGTGACTACTGAATAGAAGTATGAATTTCTTTAAAAAAACACTTACCCCAGACTTTTAAGTTAAATCCAGTGTGTCATGGTTTCCACAAAAATAGTAAGCAGCACAAATGTTTGCAGCAATGATGATAATAAATATTTGGTGAGCACCAAATCAGCATACTAGAATGATTTCTGAAGGATTGCGTGACACTGAAGACTGGATAAATGATGCTGAATAAAAATATCAAATCTGGATAAAGGCATCTGTGTTAATAAAATCTACTTTAGATTTCTCTATTTTCTCGTCTCTTTCTTAGTCTCCAGCAGATCGCTGTAAGAAGATCCACGCAGGTGACGAAGTCATCCAGGTGAACCATCAGACAGTGGTGAGTGTCATTCTCTCTTAGTCACGCAATCCATTTAGCCCATTTATTTTTCTATTTCATCATCCATCCATCTATCAGTTTTTCCCTATATATGTAAGTCCCACTTGGCATTCAACAACAGTTGTTCCTTTCCTATCTGTTTGTGAATTATGGAACTGAAAATAAGCATTTGAATGTTTGAGGGCTTTAATGTGTCCTTGTGAATAGCTTTAGACCATATTACTAGATGTATTTTTATTCCAATTTGACTGAATTCACAATGCTGATTGAGTGTGTTATACTTTAAACTGCATTTCTGAGTCAGACTGTGGAGTGTTTAAAGGGCATGAGAGGCTGTAAATGTAATGAAGGGCATTGGAGTGTGTTTTTAAGGATGGTCGAATCTGAGAGATTTCTTTGCGTGCATATGGAGTGCGTCAATAGCTACTCCAATGATCGTACCCAGTGGAGTTCCCTTCAAATAATTGATAAAGAGCCTTTTCTGCGTACAAGTAACTGCGCATGGAGTTTAGCTTGTGAAATCAATTCTGTTTGAAAGGACTTCCTTAGCGTTTGATGCGCATAAGGTGCTGAATAATTTGTTGAAGATTTGAATTATAATCTCAAGCTGTGGCATGTTTTATGACGGTAAAGAAGCTGCTGAAAGCTAAGTGTTCCCTGTTCACCGTCTCTGATCACGATGATTCAGATTTTAGATGGATTTTTGCATGATGGTTTTACAGTACGCGAAGGCATCAGAATTCAACTTTAGCTTAGTTTTTTTGTTGGTTTTAAGTCATCTTGTCACTGTGGTGCGGGATGCTGAGCTGGTTTTGTGATGAAACATCAGCAACAGTAAGGCCTCATTAATCCTTGTGTAATTAGATTGTTGTCACCTTCATAATTGGATAAAAGCGCTTCTAATATGTGATAAGCGATACGAATTCGGCTTGTAGCGGAAAACACACAGACAAACAATTACCGTGACAATGAGCGCTTCATGCTCAAGAACAACCGCAGCGGGCGTTAAAGAATGGTGCATTGTGGGAGCTGCTCTAGATGTAACCCCGTCAGGATCAGGTCCGAAATATCCAGCCCATCTCAAAGTGTGTGTGTGTGTGTGTGGTTGTGTATTGTGGTTATTTCTGTCTGGGAAGGACATGGTTAGTGTAAACTGTGTGTGGGTCACATTTTGCCTACACCGTGGGAAATAAATGTCCCCACAAGGATATTAAAAGATAGTAAAACCTCAAACCAACTACATTTTGGGGACCAGCCAACAGTAAACTGCTTAATAAACATAATAAATTATGTCTTAATGACAGTCTAAAAATGCTAAAAGGTTTCTGTGAGGGTAAGGCTATAGGGGATAGAAAGTATCATTAGCTCAGTATAACTATAGTAACCAATCAAAAGTTTCTTGTATGATATCAAATAACAAATGTTTGCGTGCATGTGCAGTACTTAATTTCACCTCTTTTCATAGACTGGCATTGTAGTGATTTATGAGGTTTTATTATAAAGTTAATATTTCTGTTGCATATATGAACTAGCAGTATAATTGTTTATTGTTATTATTAATTACGCTAATTATTGATCATCAAATATTTTCAACTTTTAGATGCAAATCTATTTTTTTTTCAATATTATAGCAGTTATCTTTTAATATTTAAAGACAGTTTTAAATGTAATTTAATTTAATTTGACTTTATTCCCTGTTTTATAATGTCGCTGTAGTGGTTAACTGGCCTTGATTCATCTATCTGCATCTTAACCACGGTAAAATCACTTGTGGTACACTGCACAGCCTTAATGCTTTGCTAAACTGTGAAATGTTATGAATTTATGTAGTTTAATAATTCATCAGCAATGTAAACATCTTTAAAAATGTAGAGTTTGCATATAGTGTCACGTTATTTTAGAATTATATTTAAACAGTTGCCTCCAGCTATTAACTTCATTTGCTGGCTCAGTAAGCATTACATTTATAACAGTGTAACATAATTATCTCAACAATAAAATATGTAGTCGGCGTATAGGCTACTTGTTTATCTTTAATTTTGTTTATTTTTAGCTTTAAAAATATAGTCAGTATTGTCATGCATAATTTATATCCGCAATAGTCATTTGGTTCATTTTTCATGCTACAGAATTCATGATTATACATAATTTATGAAGACCCGAAATGCTCAAATAATGACATTTACCGGGAATGTCAAGTTCTTCCACAGACTGTAATGTGGAATCACTTAAATGATTAGCCAACATCACACCTCATTAGTGTACACCAGGGCTGTCCAAACTCGGCCCTGGAGGGCAGGTGTCCTGAAGAGTTTAGGACCCTAATCAAACACACCTGAAGCAGGTAATCAAGCTCTTACCAGGCATGTTAGAAACTTCCATGCCTAGTGTACAGTCATTTCACATAGTAAACTTAATCAACACGCACTGTGTGTCAGGAAGTCTGTGTGTGTGTGTGATACGTACAGTATATTCTCTCCATATTCACCAGATATAGAGAGGCTAGAGTTAGCGGTTCCTTGTTAGGTGATGTCTCTATGTGGCGTTCTTGTCGAGTCTGTGTATGTTGACCCTGTGTTTGTTGCTGTAGGTGGGCTGGCAGTTGAAAAACTTGGTAAGCTCTCTGCGTGGGGACCCTGCCGGTGTGACATTGACCCTGAAAAAGCGTCCTCAGAGCACGCTCACCTCCGCCCCAGCCCTACTAAAGAACATGAGATGGAAGCCCCTGGCCCTGCAGGTAGGATTCAGATCGCCCTGTCCCAAAAGCTTCATCGTTTTGGGCTGCACTTCCCTCCCCTTTATCCGCCACCCGCTCCCTGGCCTCATCTTAGATAGACTCCTTTGACTCCATTTCCCATAATGCACCTGCCTGCTTACATGTCGCTTTCCATTCAGATTTTGCAACACAACTATAATTTAGGACTGTTGGATGTCGGAATTGTGTTTGTGGGTCTTACGGTGCTTATTAAGTCGTTTGAAGTAACATCACTAACCTGCCTTAGAAGTGTTGCGAAAGTGCGCGCCAGAGAGAGCAGATTAGCTTTAATCGGCTTTCGGTGAAGGATTCAAGTTTGGCTGACTAAATTTTTTGCTGTTTCCCCAAACAGATCTGTGTACGTCTCCATTTTGGCGGCTGTCATCTCACATGCTCATTTCACTGATTATATTCACGTGCTTCTTTGTGCATGTCATGTCTGTGTCGCAACCCCTGTTCTCAGGCATTCAGCTCACTGGAGACACTAATCACACATCTATAGTCTCTGAAGCCATTGTGTTCTCTGGAGATGCCACACATGTTTCCATAGACTCCCACTCATTATGTCAAAGCATCCTGACCCAGAGATCCCAGTGAACTGTTTACTGCAGACAGCACTGCGGAGGGACTACGCTGCCGCTTTGCTGCTCGGGGACCTATTAATCTCTATCCCTCGCCCTTGTGACTGTCTGCAGATATCAGTGTCTGGGTCACGTCCTGGAACAGAGCTCCATTATTACAGTTAGCTGTGCCCTCAGACGTTTTACCAGCTTATAGTAGATGTGAACTTTGATCTTTAATCCAGTGATCTTGTCTGCCCAGCAGCCAGTCGTGCCCAGGAGTCCCACCAGCAGCTCGGCCACACCCACGAGCACAATCAGCACACCCTCCAAGCGTGATAGCTCCGCCCTCCAAGACCTGTATATCCCACCACCTCCTTCCGAGCCGTATACACCCAGGTAAGCTCATCCAGTAAAGGTTTTTGGCTTGAAATTCACTTGAATTCTTAGTCAAGGTGTCTTGCGTCAAAAAAAACTTGTATTCTGTCCAACATCAGAATGAAGCAAGCTGCTACTTTTGCTACAAAACACCCCCACAAAACCCTGGACCACAAAAATTGGAAAGATACAACAATTTGAAAATTTGGATTCTAAGGGTGCAATAAAATCTAAATACTGAGAAAATCGCTTTTTATATATATATATATATATATATATATATTTATGTTAGGAAATTTGCAAAATATCTTGATGAAACATGCTCTTTATGAATACAAAAATTTATAATTTCGACCAATACAGTGTATTATATATATATATTTTTAAACTTTTTATTCATCAAAACTATGCCACAAAAAAGTTAAACAGCACAGTTGTTTTCAATATTAATAGTAATATGAAATGAATTTTTTGGAGCACTAAATCATGATTTCTGAAGAATCATGTGAGTAAATAGGAGTAAATAACATTGTAAAATATATTAATAGATATATATATATATATATATATATATATATATATAAAAAAAAAAAGTGTGTACATACAGTAAAATCTGAATGTATTGCTGTGCTTTTAGAGATGAAAAAGGCGGTCTCCTTGGTGAAAGCGGTGTATCTGTCGCGAAAGGGTCAGAATCTCCAAACTCATTCCTGGATCAAGAGTACAGACGGCGGTTTCCTCTCATGGAAGAAGAAGCCGTCCTGTACTGTTACGAGTATGACCCCAACCACGGAGCCACAACGTCCCGTCGAGACAGCACACCCACATACGGTACACAAAAAGTTTTGTCTATTGGCACATTTCAGTAGCCTGGGCCCGCCCATACTTCCTTTGACGCTACATTCATTTCGCGAGCAAAGTTAGTCTGGCCAAGCTGCCGTTTTAGAGAATTTCTGTTCCCAAAAAAGTGGGAACCAATGAGAAATGAGCTTTCCCCCATTGGAAATTTGGTTCTTCCTTTCTGCACTTTGTAAAATGATTAGTTATTTTCTGCTAGCTTTTACAGCAGATGCCCAAGAGACTGAATATTGACCTAGCAACTAATTCAAGGTGCAGAACAAACTTCTATGAATATCTGCTGGTTATAAAACAGCACGTAATGACGAAAAAACACTATTTACCCCAGTTCAGTTAATAAGAAAGCACTTAATAAGAAATCAGTTTTTGATCTAGATTTCTTTTCTTAATATGTTCTGAAAAGTATCCTACATGTTTTGCAAAAGCGATTGTGTGTTTTCCGAGGTTTATAAAGCAAGCATGTCTATAACAAGTTTCCTGCATAGGGGAGTTGGTTTCAGATTTTCTGTAATTAAACTCCAGGGAGCTGGGCTGCATTTTGTTGTGAATGTGTGTGTGTGTGTGTGTAGCATTATATCCAGAACCAGATAACTCAGCTCTAGTCGTTAAATGCCAATGTGAGCCTCTGCAGTGGCACAGAACTGCTGACACACTCCATGCCCGCTGCTTCCCTAGAAAATGAGAGGACACATTAACTGTGACAGTTTGTCTTACACAAACACACACTCGCACAGACTTACCTTGGCATCTGTGGAGAAAATGGATTGTGAACTGTTGTTCTGAACTGTTGAAAATGATGTGTGTATATACCCATGTCTTTCAGGTCGTCTGAGGCCCATCTCCATGCCTGTAGAGTATAACTGGGTTCCTGACTACGAGGACCCAGCTAGAATGAAGAGAGAAGGTCGGCGAGGTGAGTTTTTGTCAGTCACAGTACTGTAAATACAAATGCTTATTCTCTTGCTTTTATTTTTTTTATTTTACTCCTTTTACTACTTTTTACTCTCAGGTGTTTTTCTCTGGTTTGGGGTATTTAACACAATTTTTTTAATTCAATATCAGGATTTTGAGGTTTAATAACATTATTAGTAAATTAAATATTATTTAAAAATATTTTATTTAAAAAAATACTTTAAAAAGAAAATGTAATAATTTACAATCTGAATAAAATGTCATTTTATAGATAGGCTTTTCATAAAACTTATTCTTATCCATTCGAATTTCACATTGGTTCTGTGGTCTGAAAGTATCTAAAAATTCTCATATATAAATCACTTATTATTAGTTTGTGGTCTTTCTAACCTGTCCAAATACTTTTTGTCATAATTAACTTTTTATTGCTTCATTTGAAGTGGTTCTGCAGTGTGACAAATAAATTTTTAACAGTACAAATATTCCATGTAATCTCTTAATTAAAATGATTGCAAAGCATTTCCTGAGCTACTAGTCTAGTCTTGTGTTCCCTTGTTTATTGTTCTTCCGCGACCTCAGCCTTGCCTTTGATTATTGCTCTGTCTTGCCCCTTTTGGACTCTGTTTGCCGATCGACCAACCCTCGCTAGCCTTAGGACTGTGTGTGTTTTGCCTCCTCCACTCCTGTTTGCTGTTGTATTGACCCTGCCTGTTTGACCCCGCTTACTAATAAAAGGGTCTTTGGGTCTAATATAATGTATATATTCATCCAGAATATCTTGTTTTCTTCCAAATGCATTTTGGTTTTCCATCTGTTGATCTCCCTTCTCGTTTTTATTCTCATTCTGCCTGGATTTCCCTTCATTGTTTCTCACTGTTGCTGTGTTATTACATTCTCATGGCCCTTATTCAGGAGTGATGTTTAGCTGAGTTATTTTCCATGGATCTAATTCTCCTCGCTACACGGTGGCTCTGAACTGTGCTGGGCATTGCTGATTACTTCCTGTGGCCACGCTGCATGCAGTGCCAGGATAACAGTGGCAGTCTCTGAGCACCAACACAGAGCTAGTGTGCATTAGGCCTGAGACTGTCTCTATTGGCTCCTGCTTTAGAAATACAGTCCAGAACTCCCAACAGAAATAATTGGACTGCAAGAACGTAGACAGATAATATCAAAGAAGCTCTTTCATCACTTTTACTTACTGTGTTCTTTATTTTTAAGTTCATGGTGAAGTTTGGCTGGTCTTCGTCACTTCCTCATCACCATCTTCATTGAGGCTGCGGGGGCAGCATCTTTTGTTTTGACTCACTCATGTCGTGTCTTACTGCTTTCCCACGCTAACGTGTTTGTTTTCTTTCGGTGGTCTCCTCCAGGACTTGCTGTTGCCCAAACCGTTCTTTTTTCTCTTCTTTGTGGCACTTGTGTGTCTTTATATGTGTGTTTTTGAGCGAGAGGGTGGATGATCACCTGGCTGTGTCTCCTGGCTGCTATTTGATCCTGTTAAGCAGCTCTGTCTATCCGCATTGTGTGGAGATTAGCGCCTTGATAGCTCTCTTATTTCCTCGCTTACTCCGGTTCCCTCTTTTCCTTAAAACTCCGGGGAGAAAATGCTGGTGGAGAGGCTGCCAGATGGTGTTTAGCTGAGAGTAAGAAAGATGGTAAAAGATGAAGGAGGCACTCGAAGGAGATTGCAAAAGTGATGTAGGAAGAAGATTGTGATACAATGCGAGAGTGGAGGGAGGGTCAGAAAGGATAAAGATGTATTAAGGTCGCCCACAACTTGGAAATCTTGGTAATTTGTCATTTCTGGGTAACAGTGACAGTTTTTTTACTGACAGAATGGGTGTTCTACCAATGGCATCCTCTGTATTGTTGGCAATATGTTCAAAAGGAAGAAAATTTGTATGTTTACTTTTGCGGCTAGCTTTTCAAAAAACAAAGATAAGACGGCTGCCGAATTTTGGGAAAAATTGAATTGTGTTTTTGGGGGGATAAAATGTACAATTGTGATTTAAAATGTTATTAAAAAAAACCTAAAAACCTTCAGACATGCTGAGCTTGTGTGTAGGGCTGACGATAGACAATTCATTTTTTTACATCAAGGTGTATGTCGTCCATACCTTCTTATTTTCTTACTCTTGTCAAATGTTATATATTGTTATGTTATACATTTCATAATTATTTGAAATGTATTCATTTCATAATTATTTGTTCCTCATGCTTTACTGATTTTTAGTTTTGTATACCTATTTAAACTTTGTGTAAGTTGTTTGTTATTTTGTATTAGACGTACAGCATGGTGTATTTTTTATTTGTTTTGTTAATAATAGTAAGCCACGCACTGCGCTTACAGGCTATTTAAAACACCACCGTGATCACGTCGATTAACCAGTTAGGGTTGGGCGATATATATTGAACCATATATTATGCGCATCTCATCAGTAAAGCCGGTTCTTTGATTGGCGGTTAATCTCCATCAGCTGATTTTAAATGCAGCGCCAGTTTATGAACAGAGCCATAGATCACTGACAAGCTACGCGTTGAGTTTTGCGGGTGATAAAATGGCGCAGCTTCTCAGTGATCTACGGCTCTGTTCATAAGCTGGCATTCCTTTTGAAGACAGCTGATGGAGATTTACAGCTAATCAAAGAACCGGCTTTACTGACGAGATGCACATAATATATCGCTCAATATATATCGCCCAGCCCTATAACCAGTGAGGAAATTTCCTCACTGTCACAAACCTAGATCTGACCATGTATGGACAGCAAAGCAATTCAAGGTCCAGAAAGATATTAAGGTTATCGGTAAAATAGCATGCATCGTGGTGCTTCGCAGATGTGTTGTAAACTGATGTGGGAGAGAAGAAACTGTTGAATACAGTCGTTATTTTTTTTCTTTCTTTCACATGATTATGAGTTATTAATGACAGAATTTTCATTTTTGGGTGGACTATCTATTTAAATTGTGCAGGCCTACATAAAGGTACATTGTTACTTATGGATCATCCAGACTGATATTTTGGATCCTTTCACTTCTTGTCCAATTTAATGAGATTTATGCTGCAGTTCATTCAATTTGTATGTCTCAGGAAGTTACAATTAATTAAATAATGATTTATAATGACTCTGCGAGGTTGTGTACCCTGTCTATATGAACATACTGTATGCAATTTAAAATATGCCACCTCTTCAACTTTTCCATTAGCATGAGGGAAGCGAAGCCGTAAAGAAGAGGGAACTTCTTCTGGAAGCATGTTGTTGCCATGGAAACTCTGACAGGAGCTCTCCTGAGTGTTTCACGTCCCATTGGTTGCTGCCGGGCAACGGTGGACATGGGCGTGGGAGAAGGGAAACCCAACAATGGCTGCGGTGGTTCCTAAATCAAAGGACGAGCTTAAATCAGGACTGCTGGGAGCCAGTGGTTTGGCTCGCTAATATGGCTATGACCAATTGGCTTGTTATGCTCATTAGGCAAGAATAAGCCTATAGAGTTTGATTGGATTCGACTGATTTGGGAAGAGTGCACAGGCTTAAGTAGTGCTAATGATAGACCTTTATTGAGGGAATGAATCATTGTGATTGGCCAACTGAGGTTTGAAGTATTTCGAGAGGGGTTTGGGATGCGTGATTGATGGAATACTGATTAGAGCTCATTCAGTGATTTGACAGCCTGGAAAATGGGCGTACTGTTTGAAAAGGACTGGATGTAAAATGTAATTTTGATTTACTGAACATGCCAAAGAAAATCTATAATGCCCAATTAACCATAAAAAATGTGTTGGAAAAAATGCATTTAAAGGGACAGTTCACCTCAAAATGAAAATTGTGTCATCATTTACTCACCCTTGTGTTTTTCACCCATATGACTTTCTTTTTCTCCTTCTTTTCAAGTTTGGAAGACTTAAGTTGAGACTCGCAGCTACTGTTATTGTTCTTTCTCCCGCTTTTAGAAAACTCTCTGTTGCGGTATGTAAGTGATGAGAAGGCTGCTGATTTGGCAGGGCGCAGCATGAAGAGAGAGACAGGAAAACGCGGCAAGAAGAAGAGTGAAAAGAGTGGAAGCCCCACCCACTACTCCCTCCTCCCCACCCTCCAAATGGAGGTGCTCCGTCAGGAATCCATGAACACGCCCAACCCAGACTCCACCTCTCTTTACCATGTGAGTAGTATGTTTTTGGTTAAAGTCCTCTGAAGGGAGTTGGTTTATTCTGTCATTTTGGCGGTGATGTTTGTAGCCATGCTAGTACTGTGCGTATCATCTCCAAAAATGTCTGCCAAGCTTATGTTTCAGTAACAAAACTCACTTATTAAAGTGATTTGCTTTTTAGATTTTAAGTTGGGACTTTGTTTTTTGCAGAGTTGGACTGTAAATATTTTGTATTGTTTTTCAATGTGTTTCCCTAAAATATAGTTAATAAAGTAAGAATAAGAATTTTTCTTTAGCACCAAATCAGCATATTAGAAAGATATCTGAAGGATCATGTGACACTGAAGACTGGATTAATGACTGCTTAGAATTTAGCATCGCCATCAAAATAATAAATTACATTTTAAAGTATATTGAAACAGAAAAATTATTTTGAGTTGTAAAAATATTTACTAAATATTTTGATCGGCAACCTTAAGCGTAATAGATCTCTGTTTTAGGTAATTAATTAATAAAAAATTATTTATTTAAAAAGAAAATCCAATATCTTTTTGCTTCTCAGAAATTTTGCTCTTGTTTTAAGGGTGTTACCTGCAAAACTACAAAAATACTGATTAAGAAACTTTTTTGTTGCTCTGAGTGATTACAAAAGTTTCTTGAATCTTTTCTATTGAGCTGAATGGTAGTATCTGACATGTCTCGATCAGGTTCTTTGTCTAAGAATGTCTCTTTTTGAGTTTCACAGTCTTGATCGGGCTAAACTCAGAGATTGTGTGGAATATAGCACAGTATAGTATCTGTGTTCATTTTATTTTCTGTTGCTCAAACAAAGTAACAAAGAGTCATTCTTCAAGGCCTGGCTGTTTCCATCGGTTCTCTCCTCGATCAAGGTCTCTGTGATCACTGCAGGTAGAGCCTTACATAAAGTGTTTTCATTGAAAGCACCAGGTCATGGTGTGCAGAAGGAGAATGTATACTTGCGCCCACACATGCTAGGTGAGTGTTTGTGTGTATGTGTGATTTTGTGCACATAATGAGTGTGTTAGGCCTCTACCTTTAGTCGGCGTGTGTGTGGGTGAGTGGGTTTTCTCCAGCCATCCTGTGTATGAAGTTATTAGGAGTGGAGGTGAGATTTACAGTAGCTGTCATTTTTAAGAGAGAACGTGGCAGCTGATGTTCTTGAGCGCACACACACAGATACCGCCATAACCACACACACAAACACCAAGGGAAAACTAATAATCCGGGGAAAAGTGACTCGCAGTGGTGTGTCACAGTGTGCATATGGATGCTGAGTAGGCAGATGGTGGTTCTGTGGGGGTGGGCGGGGCTAAGTTGCGTTGTCATCTGTCACCGGGCACGGAGTGACGTGATTGGACGCGCTCCATCTGAAACAGAACTGTGATTGGCCAAGACTGGGCCATGTGCTTTCTTCATGTCAAAATGCTGTGTCAATATGTATGTGCTTGAAATGTCTGCCAGACCATGAGAAGTTATTGTGTGTGTTTAGTTCTCTATCTTTTTTTATTCAGTAATGAGGTCTAATTATAGGTTCTCATGAAGAAGTGTGAAAGGTGCCACTCTGGGATCCCGGCTGGGGTGTTACAGTGTTGCGTAAGAGTGACTTTCACAGTGTATCTTACCTGCGGCTTCTGTTTATAGACACCCTCAGCAGGGTGATGTATGTGTGTCCGTGTGTCCTCTGACATGATCTGGGATAAAGGGTGTGCAGGGGTGGGAGAACTTTGCTGACCACTCCATCGCTCTAAGTTTGGACCAGAACCAACTTGCTGGTCTCAGCACTCTTGCTGTTGTTCTTTCTCTATAGCTCGTGAACTTTGCTAGAGACTTCAGAAACCTATAATCTGTACATGATTATTGGGAAGTAAAGAGACAAGATGAGACCAGAAGAGAAACAACAAGATGAAACGGAACAAGATGAGAAAAGAAAATAAGATGAGACCAGATACCACAAGATTAAGCATTAAGAAGAATATGGAAAAAGAGGAGATATATGAGAAGAGTATGCAAAATGAGAAGAGAAAAAGCAAGATGAGAAGTGAAGAAATAAAATGAAATGAGAAGAGAATGTACGTTTAAGTTAATGTATGGGTGAAACAAAAAAACACAAGAAGAGAAGAGATAAAATGAAAAGAATCCATACATTATAAAAACAAATGAAAATATGTAAAAGGAGAAGAGAATGCATGATGAGTTTGAGACGTGAAAAGACAAATGAAATGAGAAGAGAATGTAAGATGTGAGAAGAAGTGAGATGAAACTAGAAGATACGATATGAGATGAGATGAGAAGGGATTGAAAAAGGAACATTCAAAATTAGTTGAGTTAAGAGGACCTTAGATGAGATTCAATGAAATAAGAGAAGATGGAAAAGATGATACAATCGGAAGAGGTGAGATGAGAAATGAAGAGACTAATAAAATTAGAAGAGAACCTAAGGTGTGAGAAGAAAAGACAAGACAATATGGGATGAGATGAGAAGATACATGACAAGACGGAACATGGAGAAGGCAACATTCAAAACTAGAGATGAGAAGAGATGAGATGAAACTCAATGAGAAGAGGCAAGATGAGAGGTGAAGAGACTAAATTAAATAAGAAGAGAAATGAGAAGACATGACAAGACAGCAAAATGACAAGAGAAGCTAAGATGCAGGATGCAAGATGTGAAGAGAAGAATAGAGACGATTCAAGGAAAGATCTGAGAAGAGGTGATGCAAAGACAAGAGGAGATGAGATAGCAATATTAGAATGATATTAAAAGAGAACGGTTTAGATGAAAGATGAGTAAGAGGCCAGATGAGAAGATGCAATGAGATGATGAAAGAAAAACAGAGGAGAAACTACGCTGTATGGAGTTGATTTAATAAGTCTGCAGCTGCTGGTATGTGCAGTGTAACTGCATTTAGCGCTATTGTTTACAGTGGTGTTTTATTGCCTGCACTGCAGTCCGAAAAGAGAGCTGCAGTTTGTCTGCACAGTGCCAGCACTTTGACCTCATACTCAAGGAGAACGCTCACTCACTCTGTCCACTGGACACACACATACACACACAAAAGTGTTTTGTCTGACTGTCATAACACTTTAGACACAGCCCAGTGCCTTCAGTCCTATTTGAGCAACCTACTGCCACCATTACATCACTTTGAAAACTACAACAGCCTCCAGAGAAGGCAAGGTTTGGTTTAGGTTAATGCAATGCTTTAAGGCCATCACATGGAACATATGTCAGCATATGTCAGTTGTTGATATCACAGCGGAAAAGGTTTGTACCATATGCCATGTGAACTGAGAGCCTGTGTTGCCATGTGGCATTCAGTTGTAGCCTGATGGCAGATCTTAGCATGCTATCTAGGGCAATGTGTTAGTGAACAATAGTAGAGAGAGCAAATTCACTAGTTTCTGAAAGTGGCCCTCGACATCAGAGACTGAGAGAATTGATGAACAGAACCGTTTCACCATAGCAGAAGGCAACCACAAGAAACTGTAGGAAGCAAAAACCATATTCATACCACATGCTGAGATAAGATGTAACCACTGTGTTTATTCAAGACACACGCGTCATAGTTTTCCCCTAATGCGGTCTCTCTCAGAAGATTGTGACCCCTGAGGCATAAGAAATGAAGTTTAGAAGATCTTTGGGCTCAGTTTGCTGATGCACATCTCATGTACATGTCTTGTAAGATTAGCTGAATTTTGCCAACATTCAGACTTATTTGTGAAACACAAGCAAAGATCATTTCTGTGCACATTATTCCTAAAAGCTTTCCTACACAAGAATGACTGACAGATATTGTTCTGCTCATGTTTCTTGAATGAGGCTTGTTACATGATCCTCAGCTCAGTCACTGTTGAAGTTTCTCTTCAACCCCTACATATCTTCAGTGATTACCAGTAATCATTTCGGCAGGGCCATCAACTATATAAATACCCCCCCCCCCCCTCCCCAATGATACTGCAGTATTATTTTGATTTGTTTATGTTTAGGTATGGAATCCTTAGGGAAGTTTTTCTTTCTGCGTCTTAAGTGTTTCTCACAACTTGCTCCAATTCACACACACCAAGTGTGATTCACACCTTCTGGGAGGAGATTCCCACAGCACTTTGAGAGGGAATTGCTTGACATTGACTTGTCTCGTGAGGTGAAATGCTGGGAAAACAATCTTTTTTTATGGGAAAGTTAAGTAAAAGAGATCCTGGACTCCGACTTCGGTCTCAGACAACTACCAATTTTATTGATTAACCGATAAGGGCACTCAAACAAACAGAAAATTGTCTTCAAGAAGTGGACACATTATATTCAGAAACTCCTGAATAAAAAAAGCCGTTGTATGAACCTGTTGACTGAGTTTCTAAACATGCTCCATTAATCAATTTCTGTTATTCCTCTTGGGCAACTTCCCTCCTCAGGCACATATCAATAAATCAATTAGCTTGACGCTAGTCGTGTAGTGTTTTTCATTCTGTTGCTAATAGATGCATGGCAACACAAGTGTACCTCTAATTTAATGCTCAAGCTTGCTGGAAGTTTCTTTACAGAAGAGAATTGCCACAGGGCAATCATAAATATGTTCTTGGTCTGGGCATGCTCATCCAAGAAATACTGCTCAATAAACACACGGGCCAAGGATGTTAGAAATCTTATTTATTTTTTCTCTATGCCTCTTCCTGCCTTTGCTCTCTCTAGATGTCTGGGCTCTCGAGCATTCATCTGCTCAGATGTCGCCTCTGATTTTAATTTGTTTTGCGATGGATTGATGCTCAGAGATCATTATGTTCACACATTTCCTCCATGTGATTGCACTTGGGAGAATTGGATGCGCTGACCGATAATTTAGTCTAGTTTCACTTCCTGTTGCTGCATTTCCCAACATTTCTCTGTTTGTATTTATTCTTAAATCTCATATAAATATATTTCATTGTAATTAAAATTTATTTATATTTATGTCAGTTTGTCTTTATTTTTAAATATGTTTATGTTGTGTATTCTGTTTTTCTTGACAGACATTCCAAGGATCCTCTCTGCTATCCAAGACCAAGAAAAAGAGTAAAGGTGATCACTTATCTTTCTTATTCTCATGTTTGGGAAGATTGTCAAAAAATGGCACTTTAATGCTCGAAAGAATTGATTGAAATAGTGAGAATCTCACTATGATCGAGAGCTTTTAAACCAAAGTACAACTAAGATAGCACATAATTAAGTAACTCAATGTATTTCAGGAATGTTTTCTATTCTAATTAGTCTGAAATCTTCTGCCCATTTACTCAAAACTATTTTCATTTGTAATGCAATATAGTAACAGGGCATATGAAAGAAAAGTTCACCCAATAATAAAAATGGACATTTATTTTCCTGACTTATGTTCTATTGTCAAACACAAAATGAGAAGTTCACCCTGTTTCTTATCCATTTTATAAAAGGGAATACTAGTTTTAATACTAATTACTAGGTTTATATAACCATACTACGTTAAATCGTCATATATTGTACACCTTCTGATATTCCAAGCCAGATTTTAAAGCCATTTTTGTGAGTAAAAGACTAAAATTGAAGTCTTTTCACTTTTCAAACATCTCCAATCTCATTCACAAATATGGTGCATAGACACTGTAATGCTAGTTCTGACATAATTGACAACCAACGTTTCTTCTCATGGCTCTCATAATCAGTTATGACAAGCCCAGTTTAAAAGTGGGCTTATTCAAAAAGCTGAATGAGAGTTGAGAGCTGGGTGTGATTGGGTAAAATGTTTCAAAATTGTCATAATTTTTCATACAAAGTTATCATACAGCTTCAGAAGAATAGTACACAAGTCAAACTGATTGTCCATTTGGTGTCCATTTTGGTGTTTACTAGTCATGATCCACTTATCATATGTATAAAAGCAGCATGAATCCCACACATGTCTACAAATGAATGAAACTTCTACTGATTTGAAACAGGAAGAATGAGTGGACAATGAGTAAATGATCCCTTTAATACAGAAATTAACTGATGATGCTATTATACAATAGCTTTACTCAATCAGGATTGGGAGCTATTCACTATATAACAGTTATTAACACATGCTGTTCTCTCATATGACATCCAGCGGCTCCACTGTCCTCCATCAGCAAGAGAAGAATCTCCTGTAAGGACTTGGGTCGTGGAGACTGTGAGGGCTGGCTTTGGAAGAAGAAGGACGCAAAGAGCTATTTCTCACAGAAGTGGAAGAAGTACTGGTTTGTTTTGAAGGACGCCTGCTTGTACTGGTATATGAACGAAGAGGTGAGTGAGTGTGTGTGTGTGTTTGGCCAATACAGTTGTCTTTGTTGTTTTTCCTATCCACCAGCGCAGCAGAAACTGTATCGATCTAGAGATGAGACTTTAATTGGTGCCGGCTTTACCCTCTTGTGTGGAACAAGATTAATGCTCATCTACCCTAACAAAACAGTCTTCTACACACGCTGTTGCTGTAATGAAGATAAGGAACTTCTCCCAACAAACACTCCCGTACTTGTTCCCTTGCTCCTTCACTTTTGATTAATTACCCTCAGTGTTTTTGCTTTTTATCACAGCCTGGGTGTAGGATACGGCTGCCGTTCTGGGGGTTTCGGAGGAAGTACGGGGAGGGGAGGGTTCCTCTCGGCCTGGTTTTGGTCCACTGAGAATGCTGCAACATAGTCCGGCTCTGCTATAATTGATGATCTTCTACTGTGTGGGTTTTGTAAACACAGACAGGCTTACAGAGAGCCGCAACAATTTATGCTTTTCATTTATTTATGCAGAGCTCCTGTCAACGGTGCCGCTGCAGTTTAATGCTGCAGGAAAAAAATAATACATTGTACCAAGAAAGAGAGAGAAGAATAAAGAGATGTAACTCCTAACGAGGATGTAATGACATTACAGATAAGTGTAAGTGGGGTGAAATGTCTGAACAATCCTCTCTCTTTGTTGTTTCCACCTTGTAGGATGAGAAGGCCGAAGGGTTTGTCAGCCTCCCTGAGTTTAAGATCGACAGAGCCAGTGAATGTCGCAAAAAATAGTGAGTAACTTTACAAACTTTTGAGTGATGCGATGATGCTTGAGGAATTCTTACTGTGTCTTTGCTCCCTATGCAGTGCGTTTAAAGCGTGCCATCCTAAAATCAAGAGCTTCTACTTCGCAGCAGACGGGGTGGACGATATGAACAGATGGTTGAGTCGTCTCAACATGGCGGCTGCCGGCTACGCAGAAAGAGAGCGAATCCGTCAAGAACAGGGTGAGAATTGCTGTAGTTAGAAAGGTTATGGGTTCGATATCAAGGAAGTATGTGTCTTGAATGTAAAGTAAGTCACTTTTCTTCATTGAATTTGAGTACTCTGTTTTAAAACGTTCTTCGAGTAACTCATTCGAGTAACCAGCAAAATATCCACAGGCGAGAATCCATGAAACACATTACTAGACTGTTTCAACTAGTCTACTAGGCTGCATAAATATATTTACAGTAGAGTCTATAAAACGCATTGGCAAAATAGATTTTATGATGAATTTTTGACTTAAAACATTTCCTACATCATCTTCATAGGGTGTTGAAATAGCTTTTCTAAAAAACAGCCTTCTATCTTTCTCCATTGGTCATTCAAAACTGCCAGGTAAGATTGTTATTGATTTGTTGATGATTTGTTGAATCAGTGGAATGTCTGAAAGCTCTCAGATTTCATCAAAAATACCTTACTTACTGTTCCAAAGATAAACAAAGGCCTCATAGGTTTGAAACCACATTTAGAATTTTCGTTTTTGGGTGGATCTTCTTTTCCTCTTTTGACATGACAAATCAGGGTAGACTATAGTGAAGGTCTGACTAGACTGCAGGTCCTCATTGAAAAACCTGTACGTGTCTTTGTGCCCCACATGATCTCCGAGGGTTTAATTTAATTATTGTTTACTTTATGGAAATGTTTTGCAACAAGCTAATGACTCCCTACGTGTTCCTTTCTCTCTCTCTCTTCCAGCAGACTACTGGAGTGAAAGTGAACACGAAGACAATGAGACGCCCTCGACGCCCAAGCAAGACAGCCCACCGCCCCCTTATGACACGTACCCACGGCCACCCTCAGTGAGTCAGCATCCAGCACACACACAAACACACAGAGACACACGCACACAGCTCCCTCTCATTGTGTAATCCCACACAATAGCACAGCTTCATAATGCTTGACATTTGGCATTGGTAAAAGAGCTGTTTTGTAGTGCCGTCCCCCAGACCTGGCCTTACCACGTCACAGTTACTGTGTGTGTGCATGTGAATGAGTCACACCACCTCATCTCTGAGTCCACTGTAGAGATTCGATAAGATTAAGTGTTATTTCTCTGTCTCTCTACGTATCTCTCAGTCGTTGTGAGTAACTATTACGTTTACACTGTGGTCATGATAAACAGTATTGGATATTTATTTTGGCAAGTCAACTCTCAAATTAATCATTGAGTAATATTTCCCCCAAAATCAAAAAAACAAAAATGTTCACTTGTTTTATGAACAAAACAAAGCCTGTTTTTAATTTTATGAACCATGACAATTCTTATTACTGTGAACAATTATTGCTGTTATATTAATATTTATATGCCATTATATGTGTATGCATTCCTGAATGTGTGTGGTTTCATTTGTGTGTGTGTACTGGTTCACAGTGATTTGTGTATTTTCAGTGCAGGACTGCAGGGTAGGTCAGCCAGAGGCCACACACAGCAGCAAAGCTTTTATTTAAGAGCAAACAAAGACACATGAATTAAACGTTTTTCTTTTTCCTTCAGGTTTTCTTTTTCCTTCCTCAAGGCCCTTCCATTTCCCCAACACACATAGAGAAATTAATTAGGTGATATTGACATGTTAAATATCTATCTATCTATAGATATATCTATTGTTCTATCTGTCACTCTATCATTCTATCATTTAATCTATCATTCTGTTGTTCTATCCCAAATATAATTAAACGTGTTCTTTTGGAATATTGCCAATTGGTTGAAAGCTGGAAGAGCAGTTGGCCCATATTCAGAGTCTAATTTCACACTAACACAGCTTCAGGTTCTCCCTCCTCTCCCCTGTCCCCTATCCCTCCATTTTTCTATATTCGGCAGTTTTTACTGAAACCAGAGCTCTCTCTCTGTTCATTATTCATCTGCCTGTCTTAGATGAGAGAGGGTATTCAGGGGCCTGGTCTACTCTCTGAGTTTCTTCATTAGCACACTTTACTCTTTCTTTTTGCCAGAAGTTGATACGTGCAGAAGAGCAAAAGCAATCTGTCCATTCATGATTTTTTATGCCTAGTGAATTTTAAGGGGCATAAATGATTTATACTTTTGAAAATGTAGTTACATGATAATCAGTCGTTCTTTCCTTTCCTTAAAGTAATTTTTTTTACTTTGGTACCCCAAATAAGAAAAAAGGTGGCTGGTTCCCTTGGGAAAAAGAGTGATGTTGTGTAAAAGCTTCCTACAATATAGTAGATACTTGGGTTTAACCAAACGTTTGTGTTTTTCTCTCACACAGAATCAGGTAAGTTGTGCGAGTCCTTACCTAGAACCCAAGCACGGCCGCCTCTCATCAACAGAAACTTCACAGTCTCGCTCATCTCACGAGGAGTACCGCTCCGAACCGCAAGGGGGCAGCAGCAGTGGAGGAGGTTCCCCAGCTAGGAAGTCCGCCAGCCAGCGGCGCTCTTGGCAGGACCTGATTGAAACCCCGCTGACCAGCTCAGGCCTCCACTACCTGCAGACCCTGCCCCTAGAGGACGCTGTGTTCTGCGAGCCAGGGGCCGGCCTTTCTCCGGAATATCGCCGCCAATCCACTCTTCCTGCCCAACGCACACTGATGCAGGAACATTACGGTCCCTTTCCAATGCTCGAAGGGGAGAGGCTCCGAGAGCCTGTTAATGCAGCCGGGAAACCCCGCAGCTTCACCTTGCCTCGGGATAGCGGCCTGCATGCCCTCCTTACACCCTCCTCCAGCATGGCAGAACAGCGGGACCCCAGCCGCAGGGAGCTCAGCCGTTCACACTGCATCAATAACGGTGGGTCAATGGTGGTTCAAAATGAGAAGATATATACAATAACATACTGTATATATCATCCCCAAACTATGATAATTGGGTTAGTTCTTGATATATAAATAGATAACTATAGATATATACTGTATGTGTGTTTATATGTCTAGGTCCATGTATATACTGTATATGTAGGCTAAATATAATATATAAGACTTCAAAAGTTTATTTTCCCCTGACCTGTAATTAGTTTAATTTTAATTTTTTTATAATTGATTGACAGTTCAAATTGACTTAAATTGGTAATGATGACAAATGCTGGGACGTGACTTGTTCCGGCTTTTGCAAAGATAACTGAATACCGTTTATTATTATTTTGAAACATGAGTTGGCAGAAAATAAGCGGTTCTGAGGACAAGATCGACTCAAATCAGTCCTCTAAAACCTCTTTACCACGTTCTATTAGATTTTAATAACCCCTCTTATTATGAGAACAGTAGGCACAGCAGAGTTATTTTAATGCATGTGTGAATTTATTTAAGTGCTTCGATATTAAATCGTTAAGAGCAGTGTTCTCACAGAGGAACGTGTGCAGGGATTTGAGGCTCTTTTTCTGTCTATACCTCCTCCTGTTTTCTTAGCTACTATGCCTTAATCCATTTTCCTGTTTGACTGTGTGTTGGTGCTGTATGAAGCATAAACAGTGTCTTAGTTGCAGTTTTTTGTTTTTAGCTGTGGTGTGAGGTTCCCCACTGAGATCTGTCCACTCGTTTCTTACATACACACGTGCAAACATGCGCATGCAGGCATCTTCTTCCAGAAATAGCAGCATGCTCTTTCCTATGAAACTCATTTTAACGCTGCAGTATTGCTGTGGTTCTGTCACAAGCTCCTGACCCACTTCACTTTACTTTATTGTAGTTAGTTTTGATATACAAGGACAGTTCATCTTTATAGATATTTCTGTGAGCCTGTTCTGTAAGCTTTAGTACCTGGACATGTATCATGACCACAAATTGAACAAATATATATTTTACATTTTTTATATAGATTTAAATTGTTCCCAAAGGGACAATAAAACAATTAACTGAACCTTAGATTTCTTATTTTAGCTTCTTAACCCCCTGAGGTCTGAGGTGATTTTGGGGCCCTTGAGATGTTTGGACATGCTCTGACATTTTTTCAGCTACTTATAACATATTATTGACCAACCTGTGTTTTTCTTGTAATCAGCACAAACTGCTCTACAATAATATGTGACCAAAATGTTTGCATTTTTTAGGAAAAAAATATTATGCGTGGTTAGTAAATTTTGTAAAAAAAAAAAAAAAGTAGCTGAAATAGGGCCATGAAACTCATACTGAATACCAATGCACAATACTGAGAGTAACCAGTCTATTAGGTTAGAATATTTACTTCACAATGATGTTAAAATCATTCCATTTACTTTTTCAGAGAAAACAATATAGTGTTTTAAATTTTAAAAGACATGTTTTGAGGCTGAAAGCTTTTATGCGAGGGCGTGTGAATGGCCATTAATATTCAGTGTTTTTCACCTAAAGAGACAAAGACCACTCCCCTAATGGCCCATTAATGACAGTGACAGGTAAGTCAGGTAACAATGAATGTGAGGAGAAGTGAAAAAAAACTGTTTTTTAAAATTATTTGTATTTTATTCACAACACAGTATAATTTAAATATACATAATGAAGGTCAAAGACCAATATTGAGCACACTGATCTAACTACAGAGATGTGAACAGACTTTGAGTCAATCCTGAAAACAGATTATTTTCAACAAGTGAAACCTCTAAATAATACCACATATTTTTTTAAGTGTTTGCCGCTTCCTTTCAAGAAAAATAAAAGCTTGTTTTACCAGAGAATATCAGTGTAGGCAAACATCAGCGCTTCTAGAGGTCATCAGTATGAACATGTTCAGTTAGGGGGAGACAGGACTCTGTGGTGCAGGTGTCTAATCACCAAAAAACAAACAACAAAACATCTGTGCTAATATCAGTATATTTAGGGTATATATTTAGATTGTGATTTTGTAGTCATAGACCAAAGCATGCTTTGTATTACCTTAAAAGAGCATTTTACAGTATATCCAAGATTTTATTATTATTGTTTAGGACATTAAACATATATAGATATATATTTATAAATATATAAAGAAATATATAAAATATATTTGTGAACAGAGTATCAATACTAAACATTATACATCGTAAAAAAATGTAGAAATCTCAAGGGAGTGCCTGTCATATTCAAACCATTTCACTCGATTTCAAGCATTTTAGTCAGGAATTATAGTACATTGTAAATGTGTTCAGGTTTGTGCCACAGTATGTAAACTAAAGCAAAAAATAAAGAAACATGACTTACTCATTATAACGATCTGCTCCGTGGGTCAGCTTGCACGATGCATCTGTTATTCCTTTCATGATATCTTCTTGAGTCAGAATTGAGCCACGCGTCAAATCCTCTTTGTCTGAAGTAAAGTAAACCTTATTTCTCACAGCGCGTCTTCTTCCAGAAACGAAATACAGCCGAAGTGAACTTGAATAAATCTTTTCAAGCAGAGCTCGGGCTGCTGTTGTGGGCGTGTACATGTCGCACGCATCGCATGTGGATGGTTGTAATAACAATAGCACGTGGAACACTTAAACAACACAATGTAATTCCAAGTCAGTCACACTTCTGTGAAATCAAACTGCCCGCTTAGGAAGCAACACTGATTGATAATCAATTTCACATGCTGTTGTGCAAATGGAATAGACAACAGCTGGAAATTAGCAAGACACCCTCAATAAAGGAGTGGTTCTGCAGGTGGTGACCACAGACCACTTAATTTTCAGTTCCTATGCTTTCTGGCTGATGTTTTAGTCACTTTTGAATGCTGGCGATGCTTGCACTCTAGTGGTAGCACGAGACGGGTCTAAAACCCACACAAGTGGCTCAGGTAGTGCGGCTCATCCAGAATGGCACATCAATGCAAGCTGTGGCAAGAAGGTTTGCTGTGTCTGTCAGCGTAGCATCCAGAGCATGGAGGCTCTACCAGGAGACAGGCCTGTACATCAGGAGACGTGGAGGAGGCCGTAGGAGGGCAAAAACATTTACTCAGCCTTGAGTAGTTCCAAATCTGTATGAATTGCTTTGTTCTGCCAAAAAGGAAGATATTTTGAAGAAAGTTCTGTTTTTACTGTTTTGGGTCACCATTTAATTCCATAGTATTTTTATTTCTTGCTATGGAAGTCAGTGGTGACCCAAAACAACCTGGTTGCAAACGTTCTTTAAAATTATTTCCTTGGTGTTTGGCAGAACAAAGAAATAAAAAAACAATTGCAACTACTCGAGGGTGAGTAAATGATGGGTTGATTTCCTGTAAAATGTTCAGCTGTGCTTTAAAAAAAAGTTTAGAAATACCTGGTTGTTAATCAGCTTTCAAAGAACTAATTTCAGTGCATAATGACACTGTTGATCATAAAATAACAGTTTATATTATATATTACTCTTTGCTAGACAACCATAAACCCCCTACAGGTATGCAAATTAACTTTATTACTTGGAGGAATAATTGTTTATTTGGATTATTACCATAAATGTAACTACTTTTTACTTTACTCTTTTTAAATGACTGTAATTCTCTGCCTCATGGATTATTGTTTTAACCTTGCAGTTAACTGTAAATTCAGAATGGGCTATTAATTCTCTCCTGTTTTCTGTTTTGTCTGGTGTCTGGATCGACTCATTTCTCTCCACATACCTCACAGGAAGCTGCCCATTTGCTGCTGGATTACCACTCTGTTTATCTCCCCTGTGTTACTTTTCATCTTCCCCTCGTCTCACAGTGTATCGCCTCATGGCTCATTGCCATCTTAACATCTATATTCCGCATCTCGCTGCCCATCTCCACTATCTCACCACCAATCTGCCCATCTCACTTCCCATCAGCTTTTTTACCCAACTTTCTCTTCTAATATTCTCCTTTTTCATCAACTCAGACGGATCTCCAGCAGCCCTCTATATATAATCCCAGTGGCTTTTAATGAGTCTCCCTCTTATCTGTGTCTTTTATATCGCTCTGTTTCTATCTCTCTCTGGAGGAGTAGGGGGCATCTGTTAGTCATCCACAGAGCCCATGCGTGCTGTACTACATACTGAAGAGAAAAGAGAGGCACAGCCTATTGATCGTGACTCTCAATCGCATGTTCCCCGGCAACTGGAGAGAAAGATTGTGTCGTGCAATCCAAGAGTTTTTAGAGTTCTGTGCCATTTAACTTATAAAAGAATAGCAAAGAACTTTAAAACTTTATTGATTTACTCCGGTTTAGTCTTTGTTATTGTAATCAATCACATGGCTAACCAAGTGGCCGATAAAATGCTTTTTCTTTCAAGTAATTGCAGGTGTGTAATAAATACAGGTCTTTCCAGCTTTATTTAAAAAGTAATATGCTAAAAAAAAGTTAGAAAGACATGGCCTGAATTACTGATATAAATAGACAATGATTTTTTACATATCCGACAGATTTTTGACATATTAGACATATATATGTATACTGTATATGTGGCTTTGGTGCTTAAATGAATGATGCCAGAATGAATAATTATTTATTCACGAATTCTTTTAGTATTTTCATCTACAGCTATTCTGATTTAACCTCCTTACTCAGTACTCATTCAAACTTGATTCCATTAGTGAATGCGACATATACTACACCCTGCATCTGCAGCATGTTGTTGGAGGCGCAGTGTGGGACTGCTGCCCTCTAGCGGTGGTTCAAAACAGGGTTTAAATACACGCCCTACATACAGTATCTGCTAACAAGTCCCAGCACTAGAAACCGTTTGTGGCCCACGTGTTTTACCTACACAAACACTACAACAACAGGACTGGAGTGACTCAAACTATGTCCTGACTATTGTATGAGGACCTGCATATACGGTACACACGCAGACAGAAAGAGAAAGAAACACAACATGCCACCCGCTTCACGTAATATCTATCAGAGTGATTGATTACCAAACCTGAGTAGCCTAATGGCTTAATGCCTTCTTTAGGGGTGTACCATCACCAGACTGCACTCCGTTAAACCATCTTTAACATGTAAGACCAACTACACGCCATATTAGACTAGCTAATAATTATGAATGAGTTGACCAACTAATAACCAGTTTAAATAAGATGTTCATCTTATACCATGTTAGATCAGATACTGGTTATGTTGAGCAGCTGATGATCAGTAAATGACCAGTTTAAAGCACCAGTTTAACTAACCAGTTTAAATAACTATCCCATCTTAGCCATCCATCACCAGTTTAGACTGTTAGACCAACAAATAATCAGCTTAGACCAAGTTAGACCAGCTAATAATTGTATTGACCAGCTGATGATCAATAAAGACAACCTTAAACCGCCTTAAGCTAATAGACAGCTTAGACCAGCAAATAGCTTTTCATACCATGTTAAACCAACAAATGATCAGATTAGACCATGTTAAACCAGCTGATAGTTATGCTGAACAGCTGATTATCAATAAACTAAAACTAACTTAAACCTGCTAATGACCATCTTAAAGTATGTTAGACCATCCAAAACCAGCTAATGAGCAATTCAAATCATGAAAGACTATCTAATGAATATATTAGTTCAACTAATTATCATATTGGAATTCTACTGACCAGCTTAAACAAGGTAATTAACAATTTAGTCCATGTTAGACCAGTAATGGTAATCTTAGAAACCATCTCATGTGTTCCAAAATACCTTTTCAATTCTAAGCTAGATTTTTTTAAGTAGGAAAGTGTTAAACACATTGAGAAAGGCAGGTGTGTGTGTGTGTGTGTGTGTGTGTGTGTGTGTGTGTGTGCACATTGCAGACAGACGGAGATGGAGAGAAAAAGAGATGTTGTGTTGGCACGGAGAAACCCAGCACCCGTTTCTTCAAACGATAACAGATAAAAACCGAGACGGCGAGAGAAAATGTTCCCATACTTACGTAAATCTGAGCCTGATTAAGCATTTATCTATGACAGCCTGATGAAAGACACTTCTCGTCCAGGTCTTATGTCATTTCACTCTTTCTGCCTTCACAATTCCAGACTAACGAACTAAATAAATGAACCGAGCATCATCAGCACACAAATACCAGCCTACACACCTGATTGAACATTAAAATGCACCGTTTAAATGTTGTAATCTGTTTATTTCTGTTCCAATCCCACTCAAAACTGCCTTGCTGTGGTGGAGCCACCCCTCGGTAACTCTGACTTTCTGTGGCGCCCCCCACAGGTGGGGAGCAGGAGTGCCATGGGCAGGCGGATTCGCTTGGTGATTTGTACCGGGCGCTGGAGCGGGCCAGTCTGTCACCTATTGGTGAGCACCGCCTTTCCACCCGTCTGGAGTACAAACACCTTTTCATCCGGCGTTGCAACGATCCACAGCTAAATGACAAACTGCATCATCTTCGCATCCTGCAGAGCACGCTAAAGGTATCTGACCTCTGCTGCCGCATGGGTCCCACTGCACCATGTGTGCCTGTTTGTTTCATCTGTCCCGTCTGCCCGTCCGTCCGTCCGTCCCTCTCCGTCTGTCTGATGTCTTTGGGATTCTGGGGTAAGCAGGCATTTTGTGTGGGTGTTTTGTAGATCATTTTGACGCAATGACTTAGCCAAACTGCTATCCCAGAATCCCATCCATGTTAGACGGAGTTCTCTGTCTGGTGTGGGAGGTGGGTTTTGGCCAAACTCTGAACCCTGCTTCTCTGTGTTGGGTTAATCTGGTTTAGTCTTCACCTGGTGCCATTGGGTCTTCCCATGGTTGGACCAGTCAGTCTGTGCCTATGCTGTGAACCCCTCCTCCAATCCCAGGCTGTTACACTGTGCTTATTATTTTGGGGCATAGCCTCCAGTTGCATTGTGGGTATTATTAACAGTTGTTCAATAGAAAAGAAAGGTTCTAAAACATAGGATCCATGGTGGACCATTAATGATGAGCTTAGACAAACTAATGACCAGATTATGACCCATTTAAAACAAATAATGACCATCTTACACTAGTTAATGACCAGTTTAAACCAGCTAATGACCATCTTAGATTAGCTAATCATCACACTGACTACCTAATAACCACTTTAGACCCGCTAATATCCTCGTTGACCAGCTATTAAAAAGTCTAAACCAAATAATGACTGTTGTTTAGACCGCCTAATAACCAGTTTAGACCAGCTTTTGACTATTTTAGACCTTATAATCAGTGTTGACCAGACCAGTTAGGATGAACTAATAACATCTTAGAACTCATAATCACTATCTCGACCAGTTAATAATCAACTTAAACAAGCTAATGACCATTTTTAAGGTCAAACTTTTTTCTGAACCCTGCTTGCTTGTGTGGGTCAACCTGGTTTAAGCTACACTTGGTGCTGTTTTGTTTTTTTTCCCTGTGGTTGGATCAGTCGGTTCCACCCTCCCCTCTCACCCTTCCCGGGCTGCTGCGCTGTGCTTATTATGTTGGGGCAGAGCCTCCCATTGCATTGGGAGGGTATTATAAGCATCCCTTATCACTCAGACTTGAATGAAATAAGGTTAATTGAGGGCACAAAGCTCCACAGTGCCAGAGGACTCCAGTCAAGTCTGAGCATGCTATGTGTGTTTGCGTGTGTGTCGCTCTGCTCATCTAGGTTGAGTCCACATTGCTTCACGTCTACGCTAACCGCCTGTGGCGTGCTTTGACTATGACATCCTAAACACTGTATGAAAGAGACTGTATCTGTAATGCCCACCCTCCACTGCTCTCTTTCTTCACTCCCATAGGACAGGGAGGGCGAGGTAGCACTGATTGACAAGCTGCTGGCCAATCCTAAGCTCACATTCTCAGAGTTCCAGGAATGGAAGAAAGTTTACATGGAGCTGTTTTCACCAGAGCCTCAGCGGGATCGTCAGCCAAGCCCCGCCTCCGAGCCCAGCCCTGCCGCCACACCTGAACCCGCCCCTCGCACACCCTCCCTCTCTCACACACACTCCTACATCGAGACTCACGTCTGACGCACACAAACGCACGCTTCGATCACTCTACATGAAAATGCCACCACATTATTTGAAGTTGTCGTCGTTCACAACCAACGGACACAGTCTCACTTCCATGGACCTTAGGCTGGAAGTTCAAGCTAAAATGAGGGTTGAATTGGTGTTTGTGGACTGTCTGAGTTTTATTTACGAGGCTGTGAGGAATATTTATGTGCAGAATTAACATTTAGGGATATAAAAAAATCAATTGATGCTCGTTTCAAGTTTTTTAAGTTAAATTATTTAATAATCAATATAAAATTAACCAAGAGGGCATCTTTACATGCACAGGGTGCACTTTAAGTAAATATGTCAAGTTTGACTTATATTATTCATATTTGTTTCTATCCATTAAAGCAATGCAAGATAATATTTGTAATTTTCTTTACTCAGTAATGAAAGGTAGTGTTTATGTTTTATAATATTCAGAGAATGTATTTGCAGTCACTAATTTTCTGCCATATTTTCTAGGGATCACAGTATATTAGTATCATAAAAATTATAGCCATGTTTTTTTTTTTTGTAATTTACACAATTTTTAATTTTAATAAAAAAATAAATTATGCAATATTTGATATATCAGCCAATATTTTGTATTTAATTGTGCATGCGCTTCTGTTTTTACATTTGGATTACCTGTCATCTAACACTAACTTAAAGTTAATGTTTAAAAACTATTATTAGCTAAGCATTTAAAAACAAAAATGAATATCCATTTTTTTCATACTGTACATTATAATATTGTGATGCCTAAATTTGCTTAGCCTTTTAAATCACACTATTTATTGCTTTATTATTTTAAATGATGAAATTAAATGATTTTGGGCGTAGAAATCACCACAATTTAGTGATTTTTCATTTCGTCCAATAAAGTTTAATTTTTCCAATACTTCAACCTACTAAACATACTGGACTTTTATGCCTCACAGTCTCGTTTTAATTGATGTCAAATTTGATACAGCATCTTCCCTGATTAAGGTCCATAAACACAAAATCCTCTCACGTTTCCTTGTACTTCCACATTCTTACAGCAATCGCAGACTCGGTCTACATGTGCTTTTTAAATACTTGAAAAACATTGTTTACGCAGGCACAGATAGCTGTACAAACAAAGCTCTCTCAGTGGCTCGACCTGCAACCCACAAGCTTCAGAGTATGCCACTTCTGTACATGGGGTTGCCATGGTTACCAGTCCTCCAAAGCGGCTCAGACAAGGAGAGACTATGCCGTCGCACCGAGAACAAATGAAGCTGAGATAGAACCAGAGCACTTGAACTTGAAAATGGAAGCTGGACTGGACTCTGAGAGGAAATGCACACCTGAGGCGCCGTTCGAACGCTAAACACACCGACTGGCACACTGTACCTGTGTACCTGTTGTCTGTTTTTTGAAGCAAATCTATCAGTGGACGCACAGACGGTCATCACACAAGTTGTCTGCCATGTTTATATGCTACTTTAGCATACTATATACTCTACTGTATCATACTATATATTTATGATCTGCTGTTATACATCGGCTGGCCCCGACTTTATAGCACTTGTACATTCGTTTGGAAGTTGTGTGCGTGTGCATGTACATGGACCACAATCTCTGTAGAGTTTTTGGGTGTACCAAGACAAGGCCTTTAAAGGAATATCCTCGGTTCAAAATCAGATCGGTTCTGTTGACAGCACTTTGGCTCGGTGCCAGTTTCCACAGTCAGTCATTTTTACTCCATACTGTAGTAATACTCTTAAAATGGAAGTCTATTGGGCAAGGCGATTTACAGGCATTAAAGTGCTGCTTGTATTTGTGTAAATAATCCTTTTGAGACTTTTCTAGAAGCAGAACATCTAATAATTAGATAGTACATTGAAATTTTGCAATGCCTAAATTAAATTCATTGAATGGAAAAAAACAGCAAATTTTATTTGTGATTTAATTAGAATATTTTTCTATTTATTTACAGCAGAGTAGTTTTTTTTTTAATATTTTATCAGTTATTGACTTTTACAGATATAATTATTGGCTTATCAGAGTCGGCCACTTACCAGTGCATTCCCAATAAAGATAATCCTTATTATTATAATTATCACGCATAATGTTTAAATCCAAAGTATCTAAATGTTTTTTTTATGTTAATCAATTAAAACAAGGATGTAAGGCATACGATTACAGTATGTTTAATAGGCTGCAATGTTGGTAATTCAGCCTTTTTCAGCATTAAAATTAAACTATTGGATGAACTGAGATCAAAAAATCATAAAATTGTGGCTGATGCAATACGCTGATAATTTTTTTTATACCCCAAATTAAAATGTCATCCATTTTTGTCTAAATGCATTTAAAAGAAAATGGAACACTAAAAACTGAATGTTGTACTATAAAATGCTACAGTTGAGTTAAGGCATTACAGAATTATAATGTACAGTATGAAACTTGTTTTTAAATTATTAGATAATAGTTTTTTTAAACATTTTAAGCGAGCGTTAGATGATATTTATGTTGTAAGCATATTTTTCTCCATACATTGTGGTTCAGTGCTTTGTCCCTAAAAGAAACAAGTGAAATATTTGACTGTGGTAACTGACAGAATGCTAAAATTTGATGTAGATAGCACTCATCTTGTATTGAACCTGGAATATTTCTGTACCTGTGTCATGAATACTTCTGCACAGAGCGTAACGCCTTGCCAAACTCAGCCTCTGATAACGGATGAGCATTCAGTGAAGTGTGTGGGCTTTGATTGGTAGAAAATTGCACAGGCTCCATTATCCAGAAGCTGCATTATCTCTGTAACTTGAGTCAAATTATGGAAGTTCTCTCTTCACTACGGTTTCCTGATACATGAGGTGAAATTATGTGTCTCTTCACAAATTAGAGTTCATAATCAAAAAAACAGATTTAAACGTGATGTTCCTAGCGCAAAAATGTACATCCTTGAGTGAGCAGTGATGGCACTTACACGTGATTGTGTGTCCGTGCACAAGGTGTACCATTCATTTTTAATGCTTAATTTCAAAGATATTTTTATGGACTATTGTGTTCAATTCACCAATTTTAGGAGAACTTAAAGGACAGTGTTGTTTCAGTATTGTATACCTCTGTTTGGATTCAAATTTTTGGTTTCTACAAGCTGCCATGCAGCTGTCCTGAACAGTGTTGCTAGTTTAGGGACATTTATGTCAAGTCAACAGTGAGTTTTTATGACAGCCATGGTCATCACGACACATCGCTGGTCTCAGCCCAGGGACTCGCCGCACGGCTCGTCCGATCAAAGCTGTTGCCCTGAACTCACCCCAGCATCTGTCAGAAGCAGCAACTCGACTCCTGAAATTGTATGTCAAAGTTCGGGAGGTCGTCCATCTTTATAAACTCTCGGAGCAAATCATCTCTTGCTGCATGGCTTGTAGACACCACAGTCACATTTGTTTTTAACCATTTTAAACCGAAGCTGCCAAATGATTAAATGTCAGTATTTCAACTGTCAGGCAGGCCGTGCAGACCAAGAAGCACTCAGGCGCTCAGCAGACACCAATATGCTTTACGTGAGATTTTTAACACGCTGAATGTTCAGAAGAGAGTTTACTGTATTGTATGATAAGATGTGTATTATATGATGTACATTGACATTTCAGGTATGACATAATGGAGCACATTTCATTCTGTATGTAATCTAAGACAATATTAGCTTGATTTTGACTCAGTGAGTGACTCAGGTGCTAATGTGTCCATGGGATTCATGGGAATGCATTAGCTCTCAGAGAAAGTGATTACCAGTGGATTTATAGCTACTAGAACGGACGTCTATTGGTATTTTACTTTAGTAATATATCAATGTTATTCTTAATTTAGTGAAAACCATGTTATGTTTCTTTAGGAGCCCGTTTTCTAACACAAAGTTGTTGTAAAACATTCTAGTTCATCGATATCTGTGCTGCTGCCTGTCTTTATTATGAGTAGGGCATGTAATTTGGGCAGTGCAGTTTCCTATGTGTTGTGTTTAAAGTACAACCTGGTAAAGTTTACTTTATTTATTACATTATTTAAAAAGAGAATTGTTGCTTTCTCCAGATTTCAGTGTGGTTATACCTAGGGTCAATAAACTTTTATGGATGTAATCATGCTATACTTTGTGTATTTGCATGGATTTTTTATGTGCTTGATATTTACATTTAAATGAGGAGCTGGTGAATCCTATAAGTTTTTCTCTAACTGGAGAAAGTTAGTATTCCTATTCATCAATGGCAGTGTCTCAGCTGCCATTTCCAACCTGTATGTTGCCATCTTTGGCTTAAAGGTGAGTGCCTGACCATAAACAATCGCCTGAGAGCTCTGCAGCCTGTCGAGCAATGAGTTAAAATGGGTTAAAAATAGATGCCCATGTAAATATCCTAGAAAGCTGTTGTTTATATTTCAGAAGCTTGCTGAAGGCTCATTGAAGGTAATGGACACCACATACACAAATGAATGAAGATGAACTGCTAATGGGTTTGTCTTGAGTCTTGGGTTGACAATGGGTGTGCTTTCTTTAGGCAGTTCAGATGGGACAATCTGATTTTCCAATCAGCAAACCAGGTTAGGTCGCTCACACTTAAATCTCACTAATTTTCTAATAATTATTACCAGCCATTTTTGTTCACAGTGATCAATAAATTGGTACAAAAAACTCAGAAGAAGAAACTCACAAGCTTCAAAAGAAATTTCTATCAGTCAAATTATTTTATTTAATCTGTCTTTGCTATTCATTTGCATTGGTTCATTTGAAGAATTATGTCGACCATATTCATTTTACAGACTTTTATATTGCCCAGAAATGGCTACAACCATGCCTAAAAGTATATATTAAGTATATGATGAAGTTACAATATATGTCACTCTAATTATTGCTACTGATGTGTATAAAACACATATTGGTATTCTAATGGCACTTTTTTATCTTTGATGAGTAATCTAGATTTTCATGCATGGCCTGAGTTGTCATATATCTGTGACTATGCAGTTATGAGTCTTTGCTCACTAAAAATCTCCTCATCCCTTTCTCCTTATCTGCATCCCACACACACTCAATAATTTTACTACTTGTCCTTGTCCACTTTGACTTCCCATGTGCCCTTCCAAATCAATGGTCTAATTTGGCTTTTTCGCTCAGCGTCTGCGAGTGTAGCCTCCTTCCACAGTCTGTATCCAACATTCATGGCAGCTGTCTCTCTGTCATAAGACATTATGACTGTCACCTCTGATATTCACGCAGTGCCAAATAGTCAAATCTTGTCCAAATTTGTTCTTATCTAGATTACTTGTCCTTTATTTACGCCTTTCAAGGTGCAATGACCAGAGCGTGCAGTGGTTTGTAATTCCATACGTATTTCCGTCTTTTTCTCCAGTGTCCATAGAGGATATATGCCATTTCTCAGGACAACATCTTTATGACAAGTCATCTGTCAATGTCATGACTTTCTCTACCCTATTCATAGTGACCTAGTTGGAGGAGCTCCTTACTGCTTGTAAAACACTAACAGCATTATACCCCCACCAAGGTCTTCTATATCTGGGTAAATAGAAATTATGTTTTCCCTGCCACTTAACAATCCATGGATCCATGACACAAAGATAACCCCTGTCCTTCAACTCTCTCTGCCCCATGACAGCCATCTGTTTGTCTGTGTGTATGTGGGATGGTGTTTGTAATTGACTTTTAGGTCTCCGGAGGGTCTTGAAGAGTCATTATGGCACACTGAATCCCACACAAGGGTCCTGGTAGCTTACACACTTCTCTCCAGGCATCATATTCCGTGTCGTACTCCAGCACATTTGTTGTACACACCTCCTGCCCTTCCTGCCATTTTCTGCCTCCGAACATAAGCACACATCTACCCCCTGTTGCGGTCAAACCATAGCAGAAGCGGTCATTTAGTAGGGGCTTTAGACGGGTCCACAGGTCTTGCTCAGGATTGTAGCGTTCAATGTCACAGAAGGGCTCATACATTCCCAAAAAGGTGTAAATTCGTCCCCTCACTGTTGCCATCTGGTGGCCAAATCTGGCTATGGACATGTTAGAATGCCTCTGCCAGGCATACCCTTTAACAGCATTCAGAGACAGTACTTCTTTGCTACTCTCTGGGTTATTGACATGGATGCCGCCTGAGATGTAGATTCTTGTTCCAATAGTGGCACAGGCATGCCCATGAATGGAATACGGTAGAGATATGCCACTGCGCCAGCATCCTTCCCTCATATTGTACCTTTCAACAGATGACAAAGCAGGCTCACCCCTCCCGCCCCGTCCACCGATAGCAAAAATAACACCTTCCACCACACAGCAGGCAAACTGTGCTCTCTTCTGCAAGAGTGGTTCCATCTCTTCCCACTGCTCAAACCGTGGGTCATAGCGCCACACCTGGTCAGTCACAGTCATCACTGCACTCTTCTCATTCTCCTCATCCACATGCACCACCTCACCACCTAATATGAAGAGGAAGTTCCCAACAACGCATACTCCCTGGTGCTGTAGCTTATTTGGGAGGGATTTTGAGAGTGGCTGGAATTTCTTACTACGAGGTTCGTAGGTTAGGATCTGATTTTGGGGTCTGTTTGCCTCTGGTCCTCCTCCCACTAGAAGAATCTTGCTCTTTGTGGCTCTTAAGGTGGTGTGGACACTTTGTAGTAGAGGTTGCAGGGGACCCTGAAGGTGGTAGTTAAGTGCTTTCTGCACTATGCTGTGGATGAAGGGTGTACGTAGAGCAGGTTTAAGTGCACTAAGTTGAGACAGCTCTTTAGGAGGAATTAAACCAAATCGGATCCGACTAAGCAATGCATTACTTTGCAAGGCAGATTGTGGGTTGTATTCTAGCCAGTCCAAAACCAGCTGCAGAAGGTCTATCTCCTTCACTCCCAGCATCTCCTCAGCTACGAGCACCTCTTGCAGAGAATTGGTGTTTAACTCCATTAGCTCAGCCTTGTATTCCTCAGATGCAAGTATTTTACACATGTTGCTGCCAATAAAAGAGTTGCTGTCGTCGAATGCTTCAGAAAGGCCATAGCGAGCTGCGATGTTAGCAAAAAAGCAGCAGTTGTCAGGAGCAATGCTTTCGGAGATGTACCGAGTGCAAAGTTCCACAGCATGAGTGATCTGTAGATAGCAGGCAGCCTGTAGTGTGACCTCCAAAGTGGAGGGTGACAGTGAGATCCATGAGGTGTAGATGAAGTCCAGTATCTGCTCCAGGCCCATAGATGACAAGGCTGGCAAGCTGATGGTACGGGCACCGGATTCTAGAGTGTAGTCCTGAAACACGGACCAGAAGTAGTCACTGGAACAGGCTAGCAAAGTGCGATGAGCAGGGAACTTCAAACCTTCTGCCTCCAAAACAATATCACACATTCTACCCTCCAGACGCAAGCTCTGGTACCGAGACAGAACACCTTCTCCATGACTGTTGCTGAGCATCAGGTAGTAATTCATCTCTAGGAGAGGAAAGGTGAGAGATAAGGGAGTCAAGTAGAAAGCAAGTAAGATGAAGTACAAAAGGAAAAGAGAAAGAAAGAGGAGGAGGCAGAGGTGGGTAGGTTGACTTGCTCCGGCAAAAGTTGCCGCGATTAAAGAAGACCGAAGAAAAGAAACAGGTCAGTACACCAGCCGTGTCTGTTGGGATGTGATCCATGATTTCTGCAGGCATCAAATGCGTAAGTGCAAAGGGGAGGGTCAACTATTTCTCCTCCACCCAGTGGGCAGACAAACTTTTTGCCTCAACAAGATAGGCATGTGTTTTCTACCGGTCCTCTAGAAGGGAGGGGGAATGAAGGGCAGACATTTTGGGGCCACGGGGGGTAAACACAACCTTCGAGCTAGTTGCCCTTTCCATATAGCTAGATGGGAACACTGAGAGCGGGCGGGATCAGGCTGGGGGTTTATTATGATATGCAGATCTGAGGTCATCTGTTGATAAATAAGGGAGTTACTCAGCACTGTGAATTTCTATCTGTCGCCACCAGAAGCCATATCTCACCAAGATGACAGGAATAGAAACTCAGAGTTGATCAGAGGGACAGTCAGGACACAGTCTAGCCAGAAAAGATAAATAAGAATGAGAATCTTGCCTGGAGGACAATGAGAACCATATATTAATATTCAGTCAGGAAGACACAAAGACAAAAAAATAAAGATTGTTTACAGTGTGCAAATGTGATTAACAGGAGACTTTTTATGTTGGCTAGATCACTGAAATGTGTGCTTGATTTATAGACTAGACTAGTGTGTAAGTGTAATCCACAGCGAAAAGGACACATCCCAACCTCGTGAACATCATACCCTTCATCCTCCCTGAATAGCTGCTGGCTCAGAGCTGGGATAGGGCAGCATCAGGCTGGATTGCGGGGAGGGGGTATTAAATATAAGAGTGATGGGTGATTATGATAGAGCTTCTGGTTACATTCTCACACCCTCTGCACATGATCACACTGGTTTCTCCACTGTTTAGAGCATTTGCAATACAACACATGTACGAGGTAATTGGTAACTGGAGATAGTTGTGAATGCACTCTGCAGTGGGTCATGATGAATCAAAGAGGGGCATACTTGTGTGTGTGCTACTTGTGTCTCAAGGAAGTGATTCTGTAGACTCACTGTTTGTTCTGCCAAATCCTGGGCTCACCTCACAACCTCTTTGGATTTGCGCTTTAAAACAAGTAATTGGCCTTTTAGGGACCTTGGCATGTCTTTCCACTCAAGCTTGTTGTGCATCGGTGGGTATATTTAAACACACATTACAACTGCAGGGGTCTAAATTAGATGCAATAGTTATGCTGTACTTTGTATATATTTCGTCAACAAAACCAGACTTCATTTCATTGCATGTTTGAAGATCTTTGCAGGATCATCCTCTCTTTCGTCTATAAATACTATTTATGATAGTATTGAAAAATACATTTTTTCATGTATTTAATTGAATATACAACTGATTCATGTGTTGAGCAACTTTCGGGCACTCTCTGGTCTCCCTGTTTTGACCGTCAGTCCAGAATGCTGTCAGACCTGAGTGGTGTCCTAAATATAGCAGTGTCTGTTCTTCCTGTTAGGGGTTGTGTTTGGCTCTGGTGGTCATGGTGAACTATTTTGATGTAGTCCGGTGTACATAAGGCTTACAGGTGAGAAATTCATTTGAATTAACACACACAGTTCATTGATATACAATCTGAAATGTATAATGGAAAGCATATGGTCGCAGATAAGAAGACTGTATCAAGAAATCAATGGATGTTTAGGTATTCTGGGCTCCTCGGTTAAAAGTATTAGAACTACAGGCATTGCATTGTGGGTAATACGGGAATTATGAAGGCTTTGTTGATTAGTTAGACAGCTGCTCACTCTCTCTGTGTTCCAGGCACCACTGCCAGATGCTTAATCCAAAGAAATTCCGTTCCAATTCTACATGACTGAAAGGTCCTGTTATATCACTATCTGTCAACCATGGGGTGCATCCTGGGAAGCTTTCCCAACAGGTTTGAATGTATTTCAATGTACACTGGGCACTTGTCGATTGCTTGTCTTTCAATTCATAATCCAATTCACAACATACATTGTTTCAAAGCAGCTGTAAAATAAAGCCTTACAAATGATAGAATGTAAACAATTTATCTGAATTATATATGCATGTGTTTCCCAGCTCTCAATGCAGACTGACTCTGATCTAAGGAGCAATACATGATCTTTAATAAGGACACTTTCACTCAAAGGCCATGACACCTGCTGCTAATAAACTAGAACATAGAGCAGTACAGACACATATGATGCGATTTACAAGTGAGAAGACAAGCAGCTTTACATTGTTAAACTCATCCCAGTTTATGTACATAACAAACCGATGGTGCAGCATTTGAAATCCAGTTCTATTTGTTCAAGGATAACAAGTGCTGGCTTCCTCCTACGGGTTTGCTCTTGGAGAGAACGTGAAATCATGTTTTATTATGCAACAGCCTACTCATGTACTGCAACACACAAGAACAAAGCCATAGATAAAGAAAGAGATGTGTAGGGAGTGAAAACAAGCCTGCAGCTTGAGGCGTTTTAAGCAGTGCTGTCAATCGGAGGAAACTTAATCAAATTAAATGCATGACATTCTGACTAATTAATCAAATTAGATGCAATTATTTGCATATTAATCTTCTAGACGTAAAATACATTAAAGGAAAATTGATTTTATGGTGTCACATTTGTTCCGAGTTGTTTTAAGACACAATCTGGCTTTTTTTTAAAGGAGAATGGAGGAATTTTAAGATGAATCATACTGGCTAATGTCTTCAGTCTCATATATTCTGTTTTATGATTCATTGATGGTAACAGGAGAATATAGAACTTCTATAAAAGGGAACTTTAAAGGGATAGTTTACTCGTGGGGGTTAGGAATATGCAGTTTTGGGTGAACTATCCCTTTAAGATAAACACATGGTACATTTTAAAACAAAATAAAGAATAGCATACAGGGAGGTTTAAAAAGCGGTGACCTATTTTAGACAGACTAAACCCTGGTTCAGAGCTTTGAGTTGCTCAATTCCCATCAGTCTTTGCTCTGATAGAATCCACCCCCTCAATTATTCTCGGGTCAGTAGGTAGTGTCATCATTAAGGCTTGTCGTTGATTCCTTTGCGACCGATTCTCTGGGAGTTGTGGTAAATACATGAACCTGACTGGATGGAGATAGTTACCAAAGCCTCGGGTAAAATGGGGGCGGAGTCACCTGTGAAAACGAGAAGAATTAGTTAAATGGGTTCACCAGCATTAAAAACTTTTAATCTCAAGGTAGTTTGCTTAGCAAATTCTGTTTGTATTTCTGTAGAGTGGGTCACAGAGCATGCTTTGCTCTATAATTGGGAGGTCTGGTGAGGCATGCTGGGACTGCACACAACAGACGGACTTTCACTGCCCCACTGATCTGTGGGGTATTAATAGAGCCTGATTCATGCTCATACCCCTTTACACACTCCAGCACTGACATATGCACACTAACACACGTGCAAACTCCTTTTATAGCTACTGACACCGTGTGGTCATTCGTGTGTACAGCATGTAGCCTTTCTGGATGATTTCAGATATGATGTGACGCATTTAGAGAAAAATTGCTCCTTTGTTCCTGCTTGTATTTGTATGTGTGTACTTAAGATTGACAACCACCAAAGTTTTTTGACTAACCAAAAGTAGAAGACGGGGGGGGTGAGTGTGTATATTTGAATGTGAGATTTACCTGTGTTGTTTAGTCCTTGGTGACCCATCTGAGTTCACTCTTTACGTTCTGGAGCTCGGAAAGGTCGACGGCGGGGCCCGGTAGTTTCACAGCACCAGGCAGGGCCTTTTTCTCATCTGGAGTCACTGGGGACGCCTATGAAATCCATTGTGGCAGAGATTACTGAGTAGCGTTCACAAAATCTCTTAAGAATATGGCATATTGCACTCGCAAGATAAAAAGAAGAAATAAACTTAATAATAAAAAATATATAAATTAATGAATAAATACAATTTAAATAAAATGACCTAATGAAAATAAAACTTATTTCATAAGCACAGTGTGCTATTAATATTGTTTTTTTTAATAAGCAAATTTGCCCTTATTCTTTTTTTGAAGTTCTGTGTTTTCATGTAATTTAAAAAAACAGATCTTACTAAATTACTAAATAAAAGAAAAGCATATTAAAATAATTTATAGTACTTTCATTTAAATAAACATTGTAAGAATTGTCCACATATGACATCAATTAACACATTAATAACATTACTTTCTTTCTTTCCAACTTAATTACCTTTCATTACTGTGTGCAAAAATATATGTATTAAAATATTTTTTTAGTATTTTAATACTTAGTAATGAAGTTGATTTTATAACATTGTAAAAATACAATGAAATAAATAAATAACATTTTAATGAGAGTCATCAGTAGGAATAATATAAATTTGATAAATAATGCCAATTCTATATATTACTGAATTGGATAGGTTCATATTGAAAAATCAGTTTTATATATATATATGTATATATATATATATACATATTAAAAGTTTATTTTCAAAAACATAATTTTTTTTACATTTTCAAAAATTGATTGTTATTATGTTGTCATGTTTTTAATGTTTTTTGTTGTAGTGATTTCATAACCTAATCAAAATTACCCAAATAAAGTCTAATTGAGATTAATTGGAATGCAGAATAAAAAAATAAAGTAAAACTGTATGTTATGCAAATGAACTGTATTTATGGTTACATGATTACAATTGTCTCTATATATGTCTAATCTGTTTATTTATAAAGTAGTGTAAATGTGTATATGTGAGCTTTCTTCCGGCAGTATCTGACCTCCTCTGCATCTACTGTATCTTCTCTCCTCTTAACAGGATGTCCTGCCCCAGGACGCAGAGCCCCCATCGGAATATTAAGGTTGGCCTTCGAGACAAACAAGAAAATCCAATGAGCCGGTTACCATCGCTGCTACACCTCCCAGTCACTGATGTGAAAGCATCCCTGACACTGCTCACTTCCTCCTGATACCACGCCTATAATCCAATCACCTGAGTACCAAAGTCATTTAAGCTCCTGTAATATTGTGCAATGGTCAAGCGTAGTTATCGAAACCAAACCTTTCCACAAAACCTGCTGGACGTGTCTTCCTGCTGGAGTTTGTATTTCATAAAGAGCAAAGTGCCTGTATGAAAATGAGCTGCGGGCAACAGATAAAACAACGAGATGACAGACATCCTTCTGTTTGCTGCGGCCTGACGCAGTCTTTTTTAGTCTGGTCTTTATTATGTGGCGTCTAAACGCAGCATGTATTATAATAAACAAAGTCCAAATGTGAAAATGTAAATGTGTTTACAGCTTTACATTAGAAGGAAAGGATCTGGATTGTTGCCATTTTTTTTTTTTTAATATTATTATTATTGTGTTTTTTCTCATCCATCCTATAATTTTGGTGAATCTCACAAAAGCAGGTCACATTTTACCCCAAAATCAAAAGTTAAGAAATTATATTTAGCATGAGTAGAATTATTTTCATGACAATAAAGCACATTAACCTTAAAATGATTAATACTGTTTTATTTTGTTTAGTAAATGTAATACTAATTCTACATATAAAATAACACAATATAAATATATTAAATATATTTTCACATAAAGAAGTGAGAATGGGAATTTTGTTACATTACGCTAATGAAAATCTGGAAGGGAAAATGTTTAATATAATAATCTACCTTACTGTAATTTTTAACATAGGACCGCAAACCTTTTTTTTTTTTTATCTCTGCTGTTCTGCCTATTTTTATTATTTATTGTCCTGCTGTTTTTGGTCACACAAGATCAGTGTTTTAATTAGAGCATGATTTGTCCTTTCTCGACCAATCCCCAACGCTTATAAAGATTTGGTTTTACTCCAGTTTTGCATGCATTTCATGGTCCAGTACATCAAATACTTTTTACTTTCGTTTTTCTGGTTTTTCATCTGTATAGGCTGCTGGATGAAATCTGTTTGCTGGCTGTTTTAGGCTGTACAGTAGTGACCATGTGCTCCTGTCTTTGCATGCATGACCAGTCTTCCTTCTATCTGTGCTCTCTGACATACTGTAACCTGATTCTTGTGTATGCTTGGGCTTTTTTTTGATTCATGTGTATATTAAGAGATTTTATGGAAAGATAAAGGTGTCTATTTTTGGCTGAAGTGCTCAGTGTTTGTAAAAATTGTTCTCTAAAGTGTGGTGAACTGTTGAAATCTTTATTTCCAAGTTATCGCTCCTAGCCAGACGTATAGCTACAGTGGGAAAAAGTATGTGAACCCTTTGGATTTCAGCATAAATTAATCATATGTGATCTGATTAAATAAATACATTTTCATGTCTTTTCTGAACACAATTAAACATTTGATGGAGGTTTATGTTGCCAAAGGATATTTAACTGGTTATTAAAACATACTTTTGCCAGTGTTTAAAATAAAGATATAAAAGCAAATTTTTTTTTTGGTGGTTATTTGTTTAAGCAGACTTCATATTCGCAATTTCACCAATTTATGCAAAACCACAGGGTTTACATAGATTTTCCCTTCAACTGTGTACCAGTTAGAAAAAGGAAAATGGCTGTAAGGACTTTAGTTAAAGTGTACAAGTCTATTTTTATACCAATTGTTTCTGTTTGGATAACAAAAGTTTTCCTACCAAGAAGAAAAAAGCTGGAACACATCAACACCATCATGTATTTCATGTACTTGTGAATGGCCTTGTGTGAGTACTGTAATGCAATGTACATTAAAATGTGTTTTTAGGAACTGGCTTTTCAGATTAAAATATTTAATGTTGACATGTTTGAGTGTTGTTAAGCAAAGAAAAGCACACCGGGAACCATTTGAGTGCCAAAACTCCCACTATAGACTATTCTTAAATTACACTCAATCAAAAAACACACAATACTCACCTGCAGGGCTTTTACGTTGGACGATGGCTGTTTAGACATTCTGTGCAGTTGTGTCCACGTTCCTGCTGTAGAAAGAGACCGAATGCATTGATCAGATGGGTGGGTTTGAATGCATGTATTTCGTGTGTAGCTATGTGTATGTATGTTACAGAAAGCTGGGGGAAAAGTAAAGCCCCCCTGCGGCTCTCAGGTGGCTGTGGATAGTCTTTCAGTTGCTTAGTGACTCCTGCAGCGAGGAGCAGGTAGCAGCTCTTACCCCTGAATCATTTATGTTAACATGGAGAGAACAGGGCTGGGATAACACACACATCTACACACTCTTTATACTGGATATGAAACATAAAGCGGAATATCTACCGATATTGTAAATGAAGAAATAGCTTCTCAGAGAGACTAGAGAATGAAATAATCAGATATGCTTCAGTGAATTTTGTCTCAGATGATTCTACAAACACTTTATAGGATAAATTCAAGGAGAGTTTGTAGTGAATTAAGCTTAGTTGGTGACAGTTTAGATGATTTATTCATTAATAAAGAAAGAAAGAAATATTCAGATTAATAGTTCAGTTATAGACTCACAGTATTTATCATTACCATTTCATTTATCATTTATCACAAGTATTTATCATTGCCGTCATTATTTATTATCCATTAATATTTATCATATGCATTATCTGTATCAGTTTTAGTATCATTTGAACATTATGGGATTTATGGTCTGCAAAAAATGTATAATAATAATAATAATTAAGAATAGCCTAATCTGAAAAAGATAATCATCTTCTGTATTTATTTTAAGCATGATATTTTTTATCATAATTTATCCATAGACAGTACTCTCTCTCACACACACACACACACACACACACACACACATATATATATATATATATATATATATATATATATTCATATTTGAAAGCAATAAATAAAATAAATACACACATTATGTAGTGGAAAGTGAAGTGAATTTATGTGAATATATATATATATATATATATATATATATATATACACGCAAACACACACACACGTGTGCCTACATATTTCTAAGAAATATTTATCATTGAGTATATGAGGGGGGAACAGAATTATGGGGACATGCAATGAGAAAGCAGAATTTCCTAAGAACCTGGAGGGAAATTTAAAAAGAGGACATTTACATACTTGACAACACAAACCAATACAGAAACAAACTCATTTCACCTTCACATTTCAGACTTCATGCTGAATGACTCATTTTGTGTCTCTGGCAGGAAGCTGTTAGGAAATATGTAAAATCATGCAGTGTCCTAACGAACACAGCTGTAGGCAGATGAGCTTTGATTATGTGCTCGTGGAGAGCTTTCTGCCCGTAATGTGCTCGGTTATCCTGCTGATGAAACGTCCCGCTGAGAACACCTGGGACATAAGAGGAATCCTCCTGAGTACTACAGCCATCTTGCATCTGCAATATTCATAATACTTTCTGTCTCTCTCCTTTTTTAACTTAATACAGGTCTCCGCGGGGCAGCTAGGATCGGTAGGGTTTACAACCTTAGCAACCGTAACCAGGGATTTTGTTTGCACATCAACAGCAGTGCATTAGTACTAGCGGTGTGGAGTCACTGCTGCCGAGTGTTGAGCTATATTTACCTTTTAAAGAGCAGCTGTCCAACACTCCTCCAAAACACCCTTCTAAAATTCCTCAATGTCTAACATATCAGATAAAACTGATATTTATATACTGTCAGTATCTAAAAAAACATCACTGAAGCATAAAACTAGGACCAAATCACCTCTGGCTAAAACAAACTGTGTTTTAAGGGTCTAGATTCATTACCTCTAAATTTAACCACCTACAGTATCACAAACCCCACCAGATCCTGAAATCTCACACTGAATATTGCATCTTCAAAAACTCCCACAATGGTTTCACAGGCACGATTCATTTGCATCAAATTCCCACTATGACTGGAAGTCTCCCAGAAGTTCTAGACCTTTCCAACCGGTCTGACAAGATTTTCTCTTTTAGTAAAAAAAAAGCAAGCCTTTTTGATATTCAAAATGTCCAACAAAAGGTTGAATGGCTTGTTCATTAAACTCATTAAATGTATTATTCGGAATAACTCTGTTTATTATGTAAATCATCACACGCCATTGCAATCCTATGTTTGGATGGAATCTGATTGTCCTGTGCCAAAACCACAAGACAGAAAAAAAATATGTAATTTACATGTGTATCATCACAGAATGCTAATGCTTATGTAAAAGTACATTTACGGATCGTATAAAACAGGCTTGTTGTTTTAGAGTGTGTTATGTAGGGCCGAATCCTGCCAGAGGCCTGAGTCATTATCACAGAGTCCCACGCAAACAAAACATACTGTATACGTGAAACTAGTAAGAATTAGTGTACTTTTAGAGGAAGCTCTAAAGGAAAGGTCAGTCTGAAAAGGTCGAACTTTGATTTAAACGAATTGCATGTCTTATTCTATCATCATAATACTATTTAGCATAATAAACCTAAAGATAAGTAGTCTAATATACAGTATCTATTGTGTTGTAGTTTCACACACATGCAGATGAACACACACACATACACATCCTCCCTCTGTCCTCAAAAGTTGCATACCTGCTGGCGTAACAGTAAACCGCTGTTCCCCGCTGTGAGACAGACAGGACAAATGTCAATCTTTCTCTCTCGCTCTCTCTCTCTCTCTCTCCTCTGTCTTTCTCTTCATACACTAACGCGGTCTTGACTTCTGTGATCCGGTTCTGGTTCTGCTCAACACCTTCTCTCTCTTTTTCTCTCTCACTCGTTCTGTTGCTCACTCCAGGCTGTAGAGGAGCAGGGGATTCCGCTCATATCTGGGATTTGTTCACACTATAAATAGTAGTGTGATACACAGAGGGGACCTGCTTTCTGTCCACCCTGACCGTTCACTTCACAGAAGCTATATATATATATGATCCATTATAGCCTCATTCACAGTCCTGCTACTATATACACATGCAGTGGAGTCCAAACATCTGTAAAGTGAGAATCAGGGATTCGAAATGTAATTTTAACATTTTTGTTTTGAAAAATAAAATTAATAGAAATATGAATCACTATTTCTACGTCAAATTTGTGACCCTGGTCAAGTGAATTCTTCATACAACGTTAAGATTATTATTTTTTTAAACAAGATGGTCCTCGGATCATTTTCAATTCATGCTGGAAATCATTATTTATTTATATCAATAAAATGATTTATTTCTATTATTAAAAACTATTAGTAATATTTTACAGGTTTATGCATCATATATATATATATATATATATATATATATATATATATAATATTTATTTAAAATTAATATAGACTTGAAATATGAAATACAGAACGTAATTATAAATAATAATAAGCTATTTGTTTTTAATATCTGTCTAACACACACACAAACATAAACATATACATACATACAATAATCTTATTTTAAATAATTTCATATTTATAATACATTTTATATTCTAATTATTTTATTTATTTATTAGTAATATAAATACATTTGCCTAAAATAAATAATACACTGCATATATATTACGCTATTCAATTATTTATAAAATAGGTTTATTTATATTAATAATACATTAATTAGTAATTATATGACAATATATTGAAAAATCGAAATATTACTAAATATAATACACACACATACATATCATCTTTTTATATATAATATTAATATATTTAAATTTATTATAAATAAATAAACTTAGCCTAGTCATATTAAACTTTTTTGACCCCACTTAATGCCCACCAGAAATACAGAACTACAACCATCAATTAAAATATGCAATTTTGCATATAAGCATAAATGGGTGCTAAGTGGGTATATTTAGGAGACCTAGATCAAAATGTCCTCAATATGCCTGAACCTAAGAGAGAATGTCAAATTACAGCATTACTAGATCAAATAATGAAAATGGAAGAAATCAGAGAGATCGCAAAGAGTGACTGGTGACAGATGAAGAGGCTTTGACCTTTGCACGACACGGGACACTGATATCATAACCCCCCTGTGCCCTTACCTGTTCAGCTGCCAGCGTGAGGTCCACACCTCCTCACCGCTTTGTGTTCTACTATGATGTAAACCCCTCTAAACCCCTGCCTGTTCACTGTAAGGTCCTCTCCCGCTCTCTTCCATGCAGTCAGAGAATCACAGAGCGACAATACTTATTAAGATCATGACCTAATTTAGGCTCCAGCACACAGAGCCCAGGGATACATCTGATTGGCCCACGGTTTAACATGACGACCCATTCCCAGTGGTAGCAGCTCTGCCAGTTTAGAGGAGTTTCTGATCTTAAACTAGGCAGATTTTGACCCACAAGCTGACAGGTATAAACAAATGATGTTGCAGCTAATTTTACTGGGAAAGTAGATTTCTTAAATAGAACTCAGTGCTATAGCAAAATCTAAATCATTGGAGTTTGAGTGCACAGACTGGTGTAATGCATACTTTGCTTCCACTCACAAGGATAAAAGCATCTGCCAAATGCATAAATGTTAAACAGGATTAAGCCTAATGCACGAAACTAACTATTTGCCAAGCTAAATATCAGACTACAACAATAAAACAGATTTAAAAAAGCATCTTGTGTCCTTACCTGGTGCCACTAGTACTTGATGTGTGATTCTTCACTGCTCAGTATTAACCTCTACTGGAGCTCAGAGCTGGTGGGGAAGGTGTCCTCTACAGAGAGCAGAGCTATGCAAATCCTCACCTGAATTCTCCTCCCTCTACCTGGCATCGCAAACTTCCTGCTCATCCTGCAAGTTGTCACATACAGGTCAAACACAAGTATTCAATCCCAGAATGCTTTTTAATGTTACATTTACATGCAAAGATCCCATTACTGTGCGTGGCTAAATGCATGGTTGGAGAGTGCAAATATTCCTGAATTTTATTACCAGGTCATAGACGGTCAGTGGAATATCAGTAGCATGACAGTCTTTCAGTGTCTGTTTTACATTAATCCCTCCTTATGGGCACATGGCATTATGAAACTAGCGGCATTACCTCTTATGTATTCATAAAAGGCTGCTGTAATTACTATCTATCTAGACCACCATCTCAGATAATAAATCATTTCATAAAATCTTCAGGAGCCTGAGGGACAGAAAAGATCACTCCTACCCAGAAAGGCTCGCTTAATCAGATGGAAATGTTTGCGGGGACTTATCACACTTTTGAACCTGTCATCTGTTTCCATGTGCTTTACATTCTAAGTTTTACTATAACAGTGGCCTTAATGGCAAATTGGTCACCTTTTTGGTTGACCGCCATCATTTGCTTATAGGACAACATTAAACCTGATATGTCTTAACTAAATTGCACGTTCAAAAGCAAGTCTTGCGAGTACAAAAACCACAGAGGGAAAATTTGCTCAGCTGGAAACTAAAGTGTTCTTCACAGATATGTCTATGGTGCAAATAAGATGTGATCTCCTGCTTCAGCGAATGCAAATGAAAAGCACATGTAGTTTGTGCAAACACTGTCCGAATCAGAGTCAACATCTCACCAACGTACTAATTGTACAGAGAACTGACATTGCAATTGACATTCTACAATTTGTAGCCTAACGAACTGAGAACCGATGAGTCAGAATGTATTTGGAGGGAAAATAAAGACTTGACTGAAAAGTTTTATGTAGGGTGAATATAATGTAGTGTAGTGTAATGTAATATAGTGAATATACATCTTCCCCAGACGCGGCCTGCCAGGAATTCTATAGGCTATTGCTTTGATTTGTACCTCAAAAGTGTTTCGAAAACACAAGGAACCGATGCCATACTGATCGGTCTGCACGTGCAAACCAAGCCAAAACCTATGCCATTACAGAAATCCTGGCCAGGACATATCCGGGAAAAATGGCACGTACTGTATGGCCACCCTATTTTTATGAGAATTAAGATATACCTCACACACACAGTCGAAATTAAGAATCAAAAGAGATTCAATAGCCTTAATGTTACAAATAATACTGGAAATGTATGACTTGTATTGTCATTTTAACATAACATTGAATTTAATAGGCATATTTGTAATGTGAAAATAAATAATATTCAGTTTTGAATTACTTAATGTATTATTGTTATTATTGTTATGATAGTTCAAATTAAAAACGCCAGAGAACACGAGGAAGAAAAATCGCTCTGTTTTAAAGAACCGATTGTGATTCGAAGATCGTGCTCGACTGCTCTGTGAGCCGCTATGTGCTCTGACAAAAGTAAACAGTCTTGCTCGATTAGTTAGACTGCGTCTGCACATCGGAATTGACGCAAACGCGGAAGCGACGGCTTCCACCGTGTTTTGTACACAGTGGATGTGTGGTGTCGTGCTTGACAATCGAAATCCTACGTTCGTTTGTCTTTGGATTTGGACGCTCGTGAGACGCATGCAGCCCGGTGTGCCATGATTCCCATAGCGGTGGTGGTGTGTGTGATGGGCGGCTGGTGCACAGTGTATCTGGCGGACACGCTGCTGCGGGTAGGCGGATCTCACCAATACTACCCCTTATTACTGGAATTAACGATAGAGAGTACAGAGGTGTTCGCTTAAATAGTCGACGAATACTGAAACCTTTGTCACGGACATTAGATGTTAAGGGCAGCATTTTGAGTACACTGTTATGGTACAGTGATGTAAAGTAATACGACTGTAAAGAATTTATGTTTATATGCATATGTATATATTTACAAAAACGAGTAAAACGTTTGAACATTTTCTTTTTCAACATTATTAAGTGAAGCTACCATTATTTAGCTCTAGTATGTAAATACCATTATAATTTTTTTCCCCTTTCATATCTCAAAGCATCATAATATTATTATCTGATGTATTACTGTACCATGATATTGCCATGTTTTTAGATCAGTTTTTCAGTTACCACTTATTCAGTGTTAATTCTAAATGGTTATCATAATACAGTTACTTGCACTAATGAAAGATTTTATGCAAATGTATGCTTTTTAAGTGAAAGTGGCTTTAGACATAACTTGGCAACACATGGTGAACATAGTATCCAGCAGCTGTGGTAACATATTTGTATAAAGTAGCAACACTGTTAGTCATCCTAAATCCCTATCGCATATTAGCAATTGATTTTTCACCTTCAGTCATCCAGTTCGGTGAAGAACCGCTATGAATCCTGGTTATCCTCGAATGGATTCACCCTCTCTCCGTTCCACATCAAATGGCACACTGGCATCTTCAACCGTCTGTTTGCCAGATGTGCTCACCTCAACCCTCACTTTCTCTACATCTGGTATGATTTACTGTCCTTAAATAATTACAATCAAAGGTTTTGTTTGTGCATGTTCAGATGACAGTTATGCTTATCTCTACCCCTTTGTCATTCATTGCTGTAATATACAGAACCGTCAGTCTTTTGTACTTATCTTGACATAATTTAATATACTATTACATATTTTAATTACTCTTGCTTTGCTTTGGTTTCCATCAGTGTGGCTGTTGCCATATTAAATCCACTGTGATGATATTTATTTAATTTTTTGAGGACTTAAAGCTTAAGTCATTAAAAAAATTCTTAAGCTGCTTATGTTGAAAGCAGGGCATTATGGGTAACCACCCTCCTTCCCCCCCACATATCCGCAAACGGTCTCCTTCTATTTCTCAATCATCAAAAGAATGAAAAAAAGAAAACATATGACACAACTTTTGACATGTTGCCGTTTCAGGTTCAGTGCTGGTATGGTGTTCGGGGTTCTGGCGATGTTTGGGTCTGTGGTTCTTCTGAGCAAAACACTGCTGCAGACTTTGAGTCAAATGATGGCAGAAACACCAGAAGGGTCACACGAACAGATCTTGCAAGTGGTGGTGAGTACAGAAGAGCTCTGTAGGAATTAGATGATGGATGGTGCACTTTTGTTTTAACAGAGATGAAACCGTGAACTTCTCTTCTCATCAGGTGCCTGGTGTGAACCTTCCTGTCAGTCAGCTGGCCTATTTCTTTATTGCGATCTTGGTTAGTGGAGTAATACATGAGTTTGGCCATGGGGTGGCAGCACTAAGGTAAACGAATCATTTCACAGATGCAATATGCAGCAATGGCAAACATTTTAACACTTACTTGTCCCATATAAAGTCAGGATAGGTAAAAAGTATTTAACATGAGTGTGTCTTAGTGGAGCAAAAACAAGTTAGTCTGTACAATCAGGCATTTAAATTCTTTAGATTTTTGCATAAATGCAAAAATGTCATTTGCTTTTGGAAGGGTCACTAACATTAAGTCAGTTTGTTTATAATGTCTCATAATTTATAAGAAAATTATATGAATTATTCTAAAGTTTGCATGCACATTTGAAAGTGTTAGCCAGTATTATGGATTCTCAGAAGTATTGGGCCGAGCTGCTTCATCACAAACTCAAATCTCACTCCGTTTGACTTGTAAAATACTCTGAAGTCTGCGTGTAATGTAGGTAAAGTGTTTCTTGGCCTGGACCAAGTCTAATTACACAAGACAATCTGGAGTGTTCTGTTGAAAGGAAGCTTGTTTTAGTGGGGTGCCAATATTTTTCTGCTTGTTCTTCTCAGGGAGCAGGTGAGGCTGAATGGTTTTGGCATGTTCATGTTTGTGATTTATCCTGGAGCTTTTGTAGACCTCTTCACCACACATCTGAACCTCATCTCTCCAGTCCAGCAGCTCAGAATATTCTGTGCTGGTAAGACTTTTGAAACGAGCGTAATGGCGCTAACCTTGCATATGCAATTCATAAACCGCGTAGACCTCCACTAGTTGGCAGCGCACATTATTACATTTTGTTTAGCCACTTTTACCTCTAAACAACCCTCTCTGTCTTGGTGCAGGTGTATGGCACAACTTCATGTTGTGTGTTGTGGCCCTCAGTTTCCTGTTCCTGCTGCCCATCTTCCTCTTTCCCTTCTATTACACTGGAGCAGGAGCGCTTGTCACAGAGGTGGTGGAGGTCGGGTCACATTTAATCTTTAAGTTTTAGATTTAGATGATGTCTTTAGTGTCTGAGATCAGTTTTTGGTTGGTTTACGCAGGGCTCCCCATCTAGTGGACCTCGTGGGCTGTTTCTAGGTGATCTGGTTACCCAGCTGGAGGACTGTACTGTCCAGGGAGTGCAGGACTGGCACAACTGCGTTCAGCGTCTATCCCATAATCCTCAGACAGGATACTGCGTTCACACTGCAAAGCTGCAACTCAGTTGGACGGCTGGAAGAGGTACTAACCTGCCTTGCGTTGTTTCTGAAGTTTGTGGTCAGCTTTTATTGAGCCAAGATGCTTTTAGTGTTACAAATCTTTTTATTTCAAGTAAATGCCATTCTTTTGTACTTGCAATTAAAGTAACACGGTTTCCAGAAAAACAAACTGTTTTCAACACCGATAATAAGAAATTTAAAAGCAGCAAATCATCATATTAGAAGGATTTCTGAAGGACATGGCTAAAAATTCAGGAATTACATTATAATAACAATATTGCGAAATTTAAAGTTATGTCAAATTTTAATTATATTTTAAAATATTACCTTTTCTAGTGTACTGCACCAAAATCTTACTACCCCTATTCTTTACAGTAGTGTAATAGAGATGTTAAAATTCAATTTTACAAATATTTGTTAGCTGATGATTTTTTTTATGATTTTTCTTCCACTCAGCATTCAAGCGTCTTGATGGCACTATGGAGTGCTGTGGAAACAACAGCTTGACAGATCTCTGCTTCTCTTATAGTAATAATGTGGAGAGCAAATTGGTAAGACAGACAGCTTTCTTAGTATTTGGGAATTTTATTACAATTAGAATGGTTATAAGAAATATACTGGTTGATTCTGTTTGCTTCTTTTAGTAGCACCTGATTGCTGAACACTGCAAACTTCTTATGAGTGTAATGTAGTGAATATCTAAAGTGTGCAGTTTACTCAAACAAGTTTAGATATATCTAAAAAAAAATTCTGAAATTAAAACACTGTTAATATTGCACTGTATATCTAACAAAATAAGGCAAAATAATTCCTTGCCACCACAGTCTTGCTGTTTTTGACGCTTTTCCCCCATGCTAGTTTGCCTGCCTGCCGGTCCGAAAAACCATTGAAGCGAGCCGTACATGCCGTACAAACACAGACTGTCAAACAGACTTCATCCCAAGCTTGTGTTTAATCCCGTCTCTGGAGAACCAGACCAGACTGATTCGGGTCAAACACCCACCGCAAACAGACATGCTGTTTGTTGGCTACCCTTCACACCTTCAGTATTCAGGTCAGCCAGATTCTGTTTTATCAGGTTTGTGCAAACTAGCTCGTTCTTTGAAAAATTAATTTCTTTCTTTTTAGTGAGTCTCACCAACTTCGTTCCTCGTTTGGGCTTTCTTCATCCGGACCTGCCCGTCATGCTGGAGACTTTCTGCAAGTATCCTTCCCACGCTATCCGTATTGGTTAGCAAACATAATAAATGAACATTGAATTTGTATTAGTTTTGTCACTGCTGTTAATTATCCTTAACTTCTTGTGTGTTGAGATATCTGGTCTCATTATCGGGGGCCCTTGCGGTGGTAAACGCTGTCCCGTGTTTTGCACTGGACGGCCAGTGGATGCTCACAGCCTTCCTAGAAGCCACACTGAGCTCTGTGGTCCCAGAGAGAAACAACCGAGAGCTGATTGGCTTCTTTTTTCTGCTGGGGGGCAGTGCCCTTCTAGCAGCCAACGTTGCTCTGGGTCTGTGGATGGTCACAGCACGATAACATACAGCCGTCTCCTCCAATCAAACTGTTTGGGGGAAATTACTTTCTGAAGAACCAACTTGAACTAATGGAGTAGTCGACTCTGTGATTTTACCCTTACCCTGGTAATTGCCAGATTGCCCACCCTGAGAGGGTTTTAAGTGCTGCTGTACTCAAGGGAACTCTTAATCGATATGTTCTTAGGTTTGAATGGCTCAGCTAGAAGCAGTAAATGGTCTTGAAGCTGCGTGATTTACACAGTGACCTCAGGACAGTGCCAACAGTGCCCTCTTTGATAAATACATGATTACTTTGTGTCAAAATTGTTTAGGTAAGTCCAGAAATGACACTACATAGAGAGGGTTTTGTGGGCATTACCTGCCTGTTTGGCCTCTGTCTTCCTGAAGTACACACATAGTATGTGTAGTTTTACATTTATCCATTGTTCAGCTCGACTCAAACATTTACATGAAATAAAACCAAAACAGACTGTATTGTCCCCAGTTGAGAAATGTAGAAGTCAAGTTAAAAGAGATAAAACAGGTGCACTGAGTAACCTATATTAATTTTGATCATATATTGAATGTCTTGCGTTGTAATGAAATATAGAGTCATTATAGTACCATTCAAATGGTGACCACACAACCAGACAATTTTTTTTTATTTTAACTTAACGCTAAAATCTTTTTATGATTGCATCTGTGACTGAAAATGTTTGCTGTTGCATGATTCTGGATCCAAACCACTAGGTTTCAGTGTGCTGTTCAAAATGGCTGCCATCAACCAAAAAACTGAGTGCACCTTAAAAACAATATACATGGACTGAACACAGCATGAAACTGCACACTACTGCCCCAGCCAACATTTCCATGTGGCCCCTATGTAGCTTTTTGGTGGGATGCCACTTGCCTGGATAGGCAACCCAAATGGGACCCGTACATTTTTGTCCATCGGCTCCGCTTGGGCCCCATGTGTGCTAGCCCATATGGGTACATGTTAGGTCCATAGTAGGCTCTAAGCGGGGCCCATATAGATTTTCATTATATAGGCTCACATGAGTCACAAATAGGTTCGATTAACTAGGGCTAAGGTGGGCCCCAAATGGGTGACCACACTGAACCCACAAGTAACCCTACTAACACTTGGATGGGTTAAATGCAGAGCACAAATTCCAAGAATAGGAAGCCATACCTGGCCACTTGTCACGTCCTTTCCTTTCCTATAAATAAAACACTACTAAAAGTTTGCTAGTTAACAGCCAATATTTTAATTTCTAGATGAGTGTTTAGCAACGTCAGTTAAAACTCAACAAGCCTCATTAGATTTAGTTAGTGTCGACTCCTACAGAACTTTCAAATATTAAAAAAAAAGTACAATATAGAAAAGCAGCAGTAGCCTAATCTGGCTAATATAATTTGAAATAAAAGTTTCTTACCTTGATAGATTAAAAGGTTTATTCATTGACACGGAGCTACTGTCGAAGGTGTTGAAAGTGTCAAGTAGAAATCGTTTTTTTCTTTCTTTTTTTTCTCAAATGAGAAGGGCGGGAAGACATGCACGCCAATCTTAATCAATACTTTTAGATTATAAGGAAAAAAATCCCAGTTTTTAAATAAAATGAAATTAGATTATTCATAAAGTAAATAGCCTTGGATTCCTATACGCAGTACATTATAACCTTTCATGATAAAAAAAAAAACAATAACTCTTGAAATACATTAAATTAAATCAGTTTATTTCATTGTTAAAGTTATATAGTTAACTATAATTGCATAAAAACAAATCAACTACAGCAAAAATAAATATATAGCCCAAATGTGGCCCATATGGGACCCACAAATAAACAATAATGGGCAACCTAAGCCCACATTTAGCCCATCAATGTGCCCACTCTGAGCCCATGCCCAGTTGATATCCATATAGCCCAGATAAATCTCATGTGGGGCCCACATGGACATGTTGGCTGGGGCAGTATTATCAAACTATAGAGATTAGCTTTAGTTGATTAGTAAGAGATTGAATGTATAATCTCATTCATTTTATACAGAGTTGTATGTTCTGGCACAACAAATGTTCATGAAGACAAGGGGTAATCAATCGCTTAACATGTTCTGCTGTGCATTGGGGAGCGTTCATATCATTTATGCTCTGTATACTGTGAATATTCTCCCCAACAATTATCCTATGGGTTGAAAATGCACTAAAATAGAAACTATTTGTTTTTAAGGTACTTCATCTCTCTGTCTTTGTTGTCTTTCCACTGTACATATGTTAATAAAGGAACAGAATTTGTATAAACCTTCAAGTGTCATTGACTTATTTGTTTGTAGAGACGTCAGTGTTGCTCTGAACATGTACTAAGTTTGATCAACCTTCCTCCTGTTAGAAAACTCACAAAAGTTCATAATTTAACATAATAATGTTATATTTGAAAAAGGATTGGGGAAATTAGGATGGAAGTTAATATACATATATGATCATTCTCGCAGAACATTTTCTGCCTTTAGATGTCAGTGTTGCCCCATTTGAAGCTGAAGCTAGAGAAGTAGACCTTAGGAACGGTGTTTCAGCCTATTGTTGGATATCATTTTGTCATGATGTAGATAACCCGATTGTAATACTTGAATGTATTTCCTTTTTTAGAAACATCTTACCACAGAGCAATTTGAGAAAAAGACATAAATAGGAGTGCTATATAGAAGTGATAGAAATCTGTGATAGTCTGAAAATGAGTGGAGTGGGAGCTGTCAAGAGGACTGTAAGAAAAAGAGCTGCTGACTCGAGTATGTCATCCAGGTTTATCATGCAGCAGGTTTCTAACCACTAAAAACAAAACAAACACACAAAAACATCTGTGAGCATGTTGTTATAAGTATATGTATCATTTTGTTTTATATATTGTTCTATTATATCAAGCATAGAAACATTAGATCTTTAGAAAATAACAGGTTTGTGAGTTTTATCAGGGATGGAGCTAAATTCTGTAGTGCATTGGACCTCCAGGGTAAGATTTGAGAAACCCTGCTCTATGGGAAAGTGTTAGCAATTATGTGGTCAGCTCACCAACATTTGTCGTCTCTAACCAAATATATACTTTACAAGTTCATACTGTACCCTTTCATACTGTTTTTCTTTCAGGGTCATCTTGTCTCGTTTTTGGACAATCTGCATGATCTGCAAACATTATTGCTCTTTTCTGTATCGATTGCTATCATCAGAAACTTCAATTCATGAAAAATGTCTAATTTGAGGCCTAGAACATAGTGAGAAGAACGAATTAACGATATGAAAAACAAACAACTGAACACACTTTGAGAAAGGGACAGAAGTTCATTGGTCAGGCTCCAGTTTTCCCTCAGGTCCTTTAGTCAAGAGTTTTTGTTTATGCACTAGCATTTTTGACACTTATGATTTCTGAATCACATGGTATCTTATTAATAAAGATCTTTATTAACCTGATCCATTATGTCTTTATATAGTGACTCCATTTAGTCATTTTGCTAAATGTTTTCTGATGGAGGTATAGAGCACATCCGCCCATCACTTTGTCCTTTGTTCTCTTTTGAGGGTTGCATCTTTCAGCTTTATTTGTCTCGGCTGTACTGCTATAATTAGTTTTCCCTGTGCATGTTTCTGAGGTTTTCTGGAGTTTTTTGTCTCGTTTCTTGGTAATAAGGGTGTGTTGACGTTACGTTCAGAATGTGCCCCCAGGGAAGATAAAGACTGTATGTCTGTGCTATTTCAGAGGGAAAATAATTACACATGGATGTGGTTGTGCGTGGGGAGACCAGACTCCTCCCTTTTTACCGTCACCCGGAAAGCCTTGAGGCTGTTTATATGTGTGTCTGTTCTTAGTTTAGGAGGATCAGTTAATTGCTGGAATATATATATATATATATATATATATATATCCGAGATGTGTCCAGAGTATGAGGTCTGAACTACTGTACATTGCTGATTTATTTTATGTGTGTATTCATTTTTAATGCCTCCTTAATCTCTTAATCCAGGGTAATTTTTCCTTGGAAGTAATATTTTATACCGATGTATAAATGTATACCGATGTACATATATGTAATATTTTACTATATGCAATTATTATTAATATGTTTATACAGTAAGACAATTTTCCATGTATCTCTTTTTCCCTGTCTGTCTGTCTTGTAGATTTTCTATGAAGATAAGTCTGTTACAAGTATGGGATGTGCATGTCTGGTGGTTTTCGAAGGAGGAAGAGATTGTTCTTAGCTCACATGTACAACAATACATGTTTTATTTATGTGGAAATACATCTATTGGGAAAAAAAGTTTTGACATAAATATCCTTACTGGTGCTTGTGTAATAGAAAGGTGTTTATTCCAGGTCTTGTCTGTACACACAAAATTCATTAAACATATCATTAGACAGCTATTTTAGTGAATGTAAAAGCCACATATAGGTAACAGTCCATGTTTTGCTGTGGGCCTGTGGTTAACGGAGGCACCAAAAATGTCAAGTTGCCACATCTGTTTTTTTTTTTCTTTTGTACAGCAAAGGCAGCTGTATGATTGATAGGGGTGCTTATTTCGATCATAATACTCTAAATTGAAGGTTTGCTCTGATAAATGCCATGCACAGTAAGCTTGGCTTCATACAGTAGGCTAAGTTTGTAGGAAAACAGAGACCACAATTATCTGGAGGGTATGGCCAAGTTAAACAAATCATAACAACATTGTTGTGTGAATATTTCAGCTGGCATTTATAAACTGTAAGTTGACATGGGTTCTATAGTTACTGCAGTTTTACTGCTATTGCTAAATTTCATAAAATTAGGTGCCACTATTATACTATTATGGGTTATGAAAGGTTTATATTTTTATCTTTTTACCGTATTTGTTCAATGACTCCTAAACGATTTGTTAAACGATTTGTTCAACGATTAAAATTTCCAAAAAACCTAGGTTATTAGTCGATTTCATGTAAAGCAATGTTTGTGAACTTACAATGCTACAAAAGCGGCATCTAGTGGCAAAAAAATTATTAGCAATTTTGAATACATTTTAATTTTTTTAATTTTCATTCAGACGTGAAAAGACCAACAAGTGGGTGGGCAATATGCTAATGTTTTATTTTGATGTCAGCAAGAAACGACTTGGGACTCATTTTGAATCATCTCAAAAATTCAGAGTCGACTATATTTTGAGAGCCAAAAATACTTTAATGGGGTACTTTAGCTTAATATTAATTACTAATATTAATTATATTAATTAATATTAGTTATTTTAATTAACTTTAGATATTTTGGTTATTTATTTATTTAAATATCTAAAGTTAATTAAAATAACTAATATTAATTAATATAATTAATACTATATTATTACTATGTGTTTTTAGCCTATTATATTTTAGTAATAGTGCCAGTCTTTGTTTCAGCTATTTTAATGTGTTAAAATTTGTATTGTTTTATTGTCAGTGATGTGTATAAATTGTGAAGCTGCGTGTGTGTCTGTAGTATAGTATCTCTGCGTAATGACACACTGTCATTCTGTTTCTCTGCATACTGTAAACAGAGCAGTGATGCATGAGGTTTAGCCCAGTGATGTGTCTGCAGTCCTTCCCCCATATCTCCGTCTCTCATTGGCTCACTCGTTTTCTCATTCAGTGTCCCCCATAAGTTCCAAATCTCTACCGCCTGTTTAAACTAATGTTTGCTACCCTTCTCTGTCTTGCCTTTAAATACCGTTTTCAACTGTATCGTCCCGTGCCGAGGAGCTGACCCTCCCTCTCTGTGTAGTTGGCGTTCCTGACCACGGCCTCCTGTTCACTAACAACATAATGAGACACAATATGCTCCCCTGGAAAATTATGTCTTTAAAAAGAAGCTCTCGCCTCCTCACCAACCACAATTGCTTTGTGTATAAATATAGCTCTTTGACGGATCGGCTCCATTTTTCATAAAGCTGTTTGAGAATTTTTAATTGTGAAAATTGTGTATTTAAATACATTTGAATAAAATTAAAATTTTAAACTGATGAAAATAAAATAAATTTGATATGGTGCAAATTCTGTAAAAATGTAATGTTTTGACTCTCAGTTTTAAAGAATTCTCGCTGCATGTTTCACAGCTGTTATTCGTCATCATAGTTCATACCAGAAAAAATAAATAGCTACAGTATCGGTTTTAACAGTTTTTTTCTGATATTTCAGATCAGGAATAGAATCAAGTTAATATTTCAGATCAGGAATAGAATCAAGTTAATCTATCATTTAGTTAATTTATCTTAATGCAATTTAACTGGTTAACGCAAGTTATGATAAATTGTGTTTTTGGAATATACTTTTTAGGTCCAGCTGTAATTGACTGTTTCAGCGTGACAGGGATGCTTTTTCTTTTTTAAGTGAAATTGAAGTTGACACAATACATCTGTTATTCGGCGGTCCTCTGTGGCACTGTCCAACCGCCATCAGCGGGAACCATGACCCGAGTTTTAGTTTCCTACCCGGACCCTTTATCCCCGAACACTTTGCGGAAGCCCGGCGGGAATCGCAGGCTTTTGTCCTTTTAAGACGAACGCTGAGGAAGGAACAACGAAAAGTTTTGCTCCTTGTGATATTTCTAAGCGTTATCTCTGTGATTATTCTGACTGACCTACCTGGATTGTTTATACCGACTCTGATTCTCGCCTGTTGCCCCGATCTCTGCCTGGACACTTTACTCTGATACTTCGACCTAATGCCTGCTTTATGGTACTATCTTGATCTGTCTCCATTGTGCTTGTTTGCCCCTGCTTTACCCTGCATTGTACGACTACGACTCTGCTGATTAAACACAGCATGCAAATGGATCTAACGTCTGTTGAGTCTCTGTCTCAGATGTCACAGAAAACTTTGCCTGTCACCAGATCCAGCTGCTGTTGATCAATTGGCCATGGAAGTTAATCGCCAGGGCGGGCTATTGAACACTCACCATCAGCAACTTGAGAAGCTGACGCGTGCCTCTGAAGAAATGGATCAGTCATTGCAAGCCATCAATACATCTGTGCAAGCGTTGAATACTACCATATCCGTGCTTGCTCAAGTGCCCGCATCGGTCACTGTTGTATCTGCTGCTGTATCCACTGAAACCACTTCAGCGTCTCAACCAGTCATTCACACAACCCGCATATCACTGCCAGAGAAGTATGATGGCTCTTTAGGAAAATGCAGAGGGTTCCTGATGCAGTGCAATCTGTATATCACTCGTCAACCTCACAGTTTCCATGAGGATGACAGTAAGGTCTCTCTTATATGTTCATTGTTGACTGGACATGCACTGGACTGGGCTACTACCCTGTGGGAAGGTCAGAACATGTCTTTTATGTCTTACACAGATTTCCAACACAAGTTTCGTGAGGTGTTTGATCATGCCACAGGCGGACATGATCCCAGTGATGAGATCCTGACGCTGAAACAGAGAACCACACCAGCAGCCGAATTCACGTTGTACTTTTGCACCCTCACCGCTCAAACAGGTTTGCTACCTGAACCCCTGAAAGCTTTGTACCGTAAAGCCCTCAACCATGAACTACAGTCTGAACTCGCCCGCCTGGATGAAGGTAAAACCTTGGAGCAGTTTATGGAGCTAACAATCCGGCTGGATAATCTGATTCACTCTCGCCGCACCCAGTCATCACTATCTGCACAATCTCTCACCTCGCTGGACACACGCCTCAACTCCGAGCCCAGGCAGATCGGTAAAACTCAGAGGATGAATGGATCAGGAGACTGAGAGAGAACCTCTGCTTGTACTGTGGTCAATCCAGACACATTCGCGCTGATTGTCCAGTGAGGCCCCCACACTTCCCTACCGAGTAATGGTCTATCTGAAAATTCTATGACACTACCAGTCACCATTGTTATTCAAGGGCAGAAAATAACTACAACAGCTTTCATAGACTCAGGAGCAAAGGGTAACTTTGTTGATGAGTCGTTTGCTAAACGCTTGCATTTCCCTCTAATTTCATGTGGGACACGAGTGGCCGTCGCAGCCCTAGACAGCCAGCCACTGGGCACTGAAGAAGTGGCCTATACCACCCAAGACCTAGAGCTTCTCGTCGGGCCTATGCATGCATAGGGCCTGATCATTCCATTATCCTCGGCTTACCTTGGCTGGAGCTCCACAACCCCACCATTTCCTGGGCAGAACGGTAGATCCTCAAATGGTCAGATTACTGTCAGTCACACTGCATCCAACACGTCCAGGCACCCAGCTTCACCCAACTGCCAACTCAGGAGGAGTATTTCAGCACCCTTAAGGCCGAGTATCACAACCTCAAGGAGGCCTTCAGTAAGAAAAAAGCCACTCACCTGCCACCCCACCGGCCATATGACTGCGCAATCGAACACCTGCCTGGACCCACACCACCCAAGGGCCGAGTATTCCCACTCTCTAAGCCGGAAACCGAGAGCATAAAGGCCTACATCCAGGAGGAACTAGCTAAGGGGTTCATCCGGCCGTCCACCTCACCTGCTTCCTCTGGGTTCTTCTTCGTCAAGAAGAAAGATGGCAGTCTGAGGCCGAGGTAACCATTAAATATCGCTACCCATTACCGCTGGTCCCAGCCGCTTTGGAACAACTGCGAAAAGCCTGGTACTTCACCAAGCTCGACTTTCGTAGTGCGTACAACCTCATTCGAATCCGCAAAGGAGACGAATGGAAGAACGCCTTCTCAACAACGACTGGGCACTATGACTATCAAGTGATGATAGTCCCCTTCGGGCTTTCCAATAGTCCCTCTGTTTTCCAGGCCCTCATAAACGATGTCTTCATGGAGGTTTTGAATCAAACTGTTATTGTCTAAATCGACGACATTCTGATTTATTCTGAAATACTCACTGGGCATGTCCAACATGTCGGCCAGACCCTGCTGTGTCTAATTCAACATCAACTCTACGCCAAGTTCTCCAAGTGTGAGTTCTATCAGACCAAAATTGCATTTCTGGGGTACATCATTGGACAGGATGGAGTAACAATGGACCAGGATAAATTAACCTCCGTGTTGGAATGTGAATGGAACTTCTATCGCTGGTTCATTAGAAACTTCAGTCAAGTAGCAGCTCCCCTAACGTCTATGACTAAAAGAGGTACCAACATCCTCCAATGGACTCCACAGAGTGAACAAGTCTCAGCGCCCCTCCCTTCGTCACACTGATCCAGATAAAGAATTTGTGGTAGAGGTGGACGCATCGAACACGGGAATTGGAGCTGTACTGTCGCAACGACATGGCAAACCAGGCAGAATGTATCCTTGTGCCTACTACTCCAGGAAACTTACCTCAGCTGAGAAAAGTTATGATGTGGGAGATTGTGAACTCTTAGCCATGAAAGCAGACCTGGAGGAATGGTGCCACTGGCTAGCGGGATCCACCTTACCGTTTATTATCCTCACCGACCACCAAAACCTCGAATATATCCAAGGGGCTAAAAGACTCAACAGCACTCAACAGTCACTCAATTCATTCATCAATGCAATATTCAATCGTTTGCAATATCAGCAAGAGCTCTCACCTAAAGCCCGCAGGACTGTTACACCCTCTGCCCTTACCTCAAAGACCCTGGTCCCACATAGCCATGGACTTCATCACCGACTTACCTTTCTCCAACGGCTTCACCACAATCCTCACCATCACTGATAGATTCTCTAAAACCTGTCTTCTGGTACCCCTACCCAAACTACCCTCAACCTGGGAGACGGCTAGAGCAGGTATTTCGGTTCTATGGAATCACAGAAGACTTCGTAACCGACCAAGGTCCTCAGTTCACCTCCCGTTTGTGGCACGTCTTCTGTGAACAGATGAGCATTAATGTGAGTCTAACCTCCGGCTACCACCCACAATCAAATGGACAAGCAGAGCATCTGAATCAAGAACTCACCCGTTTCCTGCGTTCCTACTGCCACTTACAACATTGGGATTGGAGTCAGTATCTCATGTGGGCAGAATACGCCCAGAACTCTCTTCAAAAACCTGCCACGGGTATGACCCCATTCAAATGCATACTTGGATATCAACCGCCCATGTTTCCATGGACTGGTGTTGTCACAACATCGAGTTGTCATTGTTCAGTTCTTCAGTAAAAGAGGAAGATGACCAGTGAACAATCACTCACACATCAGCCTCTTCCTCTTATGAGAGATAGAAATATAGCACATGAGTCATAGTGTTTTTCTTTTTTTTCCTAGCCTTTTGAAATGGTCCATTATTCCATTATTCCATAAGCGTTTAAGTTTTTTCTAACATGCTCTTTTAGTGCTCTAACTCTTTTAGTAACGTGATGAATAAACTTTCTAGTAAATAAAGTTACTATTTATAATAGTAACTGATAAGATATCAACATCTGGGTTATCAGTCCACGGGGTGAGAGACCAGATGTGGCTTTTTGTCATTTCAGGAAGCCTCTCCCTGATTATCTGTCAAGGATCTGATTATGAATGTCTATGTGAAAGAGGTTTACAGAGCTTCATCACACAAAAACAGGAGCTGTCTCCTTTAACACATGTGAAGTGAAGTGTGATTTAGTGACTGCAGGATGCACAAAGCATGACCGTGTTCTTGTCACTCAGGAAAATGTTTTATGCCCACATTCAGAAATGACGACAGAGTCCAAACACTGATAAGATACTCAAGCGTCAAAGCCCAACCTTTTACCACAGAATTTATTTGATCTTTTGCCGGTATAATTCATTGGATTTGCATTGTGTGCAATTCTAATGTCCGTTAGAGATGATTTCCTAAATGATAAGGCCAGGCGATATGAAAACAGTCTATGCTTTGTTGATACATTCCACATTAATCTCATTCTGTCATCTGCAGTTTTTATAGTGTTTACTTTTAAGGAAGTTAGAGATTTTCCAAGCAATGGTTTGTAGGTAAAAACGGTTTACAAATCTACAGTGCTGCAGACCATTGACACTGTAATTTATGTAATATAATACATTTTTATTATTATTATTACATAATTTTTTATATTATTATTTTTAGCTGTAATTTAATTGTTTTTGAAAAAAATAGAAAAAAAAAAGTTTAGAAAAAAATTAATGAAATGTTCAGAATAAGTTAAAATTATGATAAAAAATGTTTTATTACATTTTGAGAAAAAGTCAAAACAAGATGTTGAGAATAATCTTATAAAATGGGGGGGGGGAATGGGAAATTTTCTCTGTTGTTGGTTGAACTTTTATTAACGGTTTGAACTGGTCCAATTCAAAATCTTTTTTGTGACAATTGTACAAATAGATGTAGCGTGTAAGCCATATCTGTTCTGTTTTTTTTTTTTTTTAAATTACATTAATTTAATATCTTAAATTTGCTTGAGTTGTGAAGGGTCAAGGAAAAATGATCCTTGTAACCGTGACCTTTCTCTGTGGAGAAAATGTACATTTTATCCAATGGCTATAACTTGCAATATCATCAGATGATCGTGACTGATTGTGTTTTGAGGTCAGTATGGCCTCTTCTACCTTATTTCATGCTTTATTTTACCACAGCTGTGTCTCTGTGTTTCAGTGCTGACCTTCACTCATCACTATGTTTGTGTGATGTGTCAAACTGATATGATATTCAAGGCTTAAAATTGACTCATCTGCTGACGAGATTGTTTTACTTTCCCCCTTACATGTAAACTGTTTATTCATTTTAGTACATGCATCATCTGGAGTGTGACGTCCCTCAGAGACACGCTGGAGAAATGGCAAGATCAGATCTTCCCATTTGCACGTTACAAATGGTTATTCGCTCCAGCTGCTAACAGCTGTGGATCTTCAACCCTTTTCACATCTTTCTGACTCAAGACATATGGAGAGCTACCCTCCATTATCTAAACAAGATAGTAGTTCTGCCATCTCCTGATGGCTCAGCAAGTGCATGTATTTCTTATCACAAGATAAGATGAAGAATTCTTTGGGGAAGCTTGACAGAAATTGCATGTCTACAGGAATCTCCTCTTCAGTTCAAATTGATTATTTAAGTAAATACTTGCATATCCATACTAAGAAGTACAGTGTTCATACCATGGTGCTGTATTAATGTACAATGGAATTTACTTTAAGGTATAATATGAATATAGTGTTGTTATAATATCATAATATGCTATTTTGTTTACTGTATAAATCTTTTGTATTTTTTGTTGTCTTTTTAATTTAATTAATCATTATTTTGTCATACTTGCTATTTTTTAATCATTTTTTTAACATGTTAATATAGTTTTTAGTTTTCTTAAATCATATAACACTGTTACAACAAAACCTAATTGTTCATTCATATTATAATAAATAACATAATATAATATAATATATAATAATATCATTTTAGTGTTGTCAAAATTAATAAATTGCATCCATAATAAAGTCTTTTGTTTACATAATATACATTATGTATATATAAACACACACACACACACACACACACAAATGTATATATTTAAGAAAAATATGTTGTTCATTTATTAAATATATTTATATAAATATTATAAAAACTATATACGTGTAAATATGTTCTAAATATATACTGTATGTGTGATTGCTTAGATATACATAATAAAAAAAGATATACTTTTTATTTAATAACAATACAATTTTAATATTATGAATTATTTAATTATATTTGATAACAAATTAATGTTATTATATTTAATGTTAATATTAAAAATACATTTTAGAATTTAATTCAAATGATAAGATAATAGAAATTAGTTTATTTTACAGAGAACATAGAATCTACTTAAAACACATGAAAAAATACAAACATTTAATGATGTTTCAGGTTACTCAAATCATGATTCTGTATTTGAAAATCATCACTTACTTTTGAAATATGAAATGTTTTTATCAGAAGGAGCATCTCAAGCCAGCAGTTATACTGAATAATAAACATTGATGTATTTGTTAGTGATAAGATCAGAACACAAACAAATATTTATGATAAAACAGGGCTGCTAACTCTCAAATATTTAGGGCAAAACTCATGGAACTGACGTTCACTTTGACGTCCACACAACCCAGATAAAATTATCAGATTTATCAGACAAAATTTAGTCTAGGAAACTCTGCATGTGCAGTAGATTGTGTCCTGGCACAGACGGATCATCGTCATCATCATCACACTGTGTATGTACCTCATTCTATTTTATGGAGCGGGACGTTCTGAGAATAAACAGAGGAAGTGGTTGCATTCATCATTTCAAACTTAACACTGAGTGGGCAGGTGCAGAGACTCACACACTATATAGAGGTATAGCCACATATATATACACACACATCCAGTCATCCCGCCCTTCCTGCAGGACGCCACATAATTACTCCTGTACTGTAAGTAAGGTGCTCCAGTTGGCTCTAAGGAAAAGAATTCCTCCTACACTTGGATCTCCTAACTCTCTCCTTCACCCTCTTTCCCCTCCCTTTTTTGCCTATTCTCTTCTCTCCTGTCCTCTCTCTTAGTCTGGGATACTCTTTGGCAAGTAGAGCATGACTCTTCATGCTGTGGATCTGCCACTGATCTGAGACCTGTGAGGAGAGACACCTCGACACGGCCCCAAAAGGACCGCTGACCTGGGATCAGGACTTTAAACTCATATCTCCAGTCCAGGCGGGGTGAATACCGGGTGAGAGGGACAGAGGGAGGAATAGAAAGAGAGAGAACACACTCAACCTATTGGTAGTATGGAAATGGAGAGGCTGGGGAGAGAAGGATCCAAAGCGAGCGCGGGCCCCAACACTCTCCTGAAAGCCGCACTAGCAGTGTGTGTGTGCGTGTGCATTGCATTGCTGATAGCTGTCATCACGGGTGAGTAAACTGCAAGCACAATTACCTACTCGCTACTAATTTCTTTTATATTGCACATTCATTTCATAGATAGAAAGATAGATAGATAGATAGATAGATATTTGTGCTCTGACGTGACGTGCTCAAACTGTGTTTGTGTGTGAGATTATTTTTGGAGTGTATACTGTTACACACACACAGCGTGTCTTTGAAGGCTGTAATTAGCACAGTAAGTAGGAGCTCTGCTTAGAAAACATGTATTTGTGTCTTTAAATTTTGAGGCTAGAAGGCTGTGAGTGTGTATTTCTGTGTCGTTTGGGAATGTGGGTGCTCATGTTTAGAAAAAGGGTGTTTTTAAAGCGATAGTTGACCTAAAAATGAAAATTATGTCATTAAGTGATCCAATCCCGTTCTTGGCCTGTATGAATTGTATGAAGTAATAGTAATTACTTTTATGGTAATTTTGATACTTTTTTCTGGTACAGTTTCTGAATTGTTTGTAATTTTGTGTTTATGGCTCATTTATATATATTTATTTAGTGAGATATAAAACAATCTGGGCTGCATTTTTTCCAAAAACCTGACCTGATCGTAGCTCCAGTGGTTTCAATGGATGTACGATGTACTTAAGCTTACTATGCTTTTTGGAAACGCAGACATTAACTTGCAATTGCAAGAAAAAAAGATCAGAATTTTGAGAAAAAGAGCTTGATTGACAGGCTTACTGACCAATCGCTATTTTGTATCTTGTGTGCTACTTAAACTGGGGTGCTTCAGGAAAATGTCGCAACACATTAAAGAGCCACAAAACAGTATTATTGTTTTCATTCCTTAAAAAATAATGGAATTTGAAAGACGAGATCTTGTTTCTAACCAGAAGTAACCTGCTCTGTCTTTTCTGTCAGCTTGTTATCAGTTTCCTCACTGCATGAGAACATGTGAACTGTGAAAGCAGCATGCATACAGAGATAAACAGATATATAGACAGACAGACTGTGGCTGGCAGGTTTTTGCGAAGGGTCTTTTGTGGAAAGAAAAGTCATAAAATCCATTTTATATATTAAATAATATATATTAAGACAAAAAAGTTACACTTAAAACTGTTAAATTGCAATAAGCACCAGCAATTTGTTGAATGAAATTAGGGTGAATAAATAAAAGCTGAATTTATATATTTGGGTGAACTGTCACTTTAAGAGTGCTGAAATTATGTGAATGGGGCTTGTGGAACCTGAGAAATTGTGAATGTATTGTTCATGACAGGGTGTATGTGGATGTATTTTGGTACGCGTAACTGTTTTCTGGGTGGTGTACAGTTGAGACAGCAAATAAATGATATTCTACTTATTGTTTTCAGTTGTTGAGGGCTGCCTGCATATTTGCGGTGAGACTAGAGAGTAATTATGCTCATTTCTGTCTATACATATTCCAGTCACACACACACACACACACACTCGGCTGTGTCTGCTGCTTGTGGGAATAATGAGGCTCAGTCCCACGGGCTTGGTGCTGGATCCTGCTGTGGTCATCTGCTGTCCAGTTGTGGACTGAACCATAAACACAGGCCTTTAAAAGCATTGCTTGTCTGATTTCACAACATACATGCAGTTTGTGCTCAGTCAAACTTACCCAAACACAATTTCACACAGTTTCATTGACCTCTGCATGGCTCTGATCGGGTTTCAGTGCGCTGAAGCAGATATTACAAAAATGTATTTGTCAATTTACTGCAGGCTCTATACACACTGTATTTGGATACAATATTGAATAACATGGCATTGTGTAACCAGATTAATGAATTTACACCATTTTTTATTATTTGTTTTTTATTTTTTATTGTTTGGCTATTGTGTTGTGTTATAGTTATTATTTGTATTTCAGTTGTATTTCTTTTAGCACAGAAAAATATGAAAATTAGAAATAGTGCTTTGTCAACTAGCTACAATTTGTATTTTTTTTCCAATGAATATTTGATTTTATTTCAATTAACATTTATTTCAGTTAAAAAAATTGGCTGTTGTTATTATTATTATTGCTATTATTGTTATTATTATGGTTTTAGTTAAATATAATAACCCTACATTGAACTAGATATATACATTAAAAGCAGTGCATTTACAATGGGATTTAAATTAAATCAAATTCATTTTTTAATTGAATTTAATTGTAGATTTTGAGATTTTATTGTAAATTCAACACAACGAAATCATACTGTTATTTTAGTATTACTGATATAATACTGTAAAGTATTATTATTTTTTTATTTAAATTTTATTTTAAATGGTTAGTTATTTTGTTGTGTTTTGTAAATTTTATCTTTATATTATTTTTTATCTGTTATTGTTATAGTTATTTTTTTTATTATAAATTAAATTACATTAAATTCTGTAATAAGCTGATTATATTAAATACAAAAAGTAACCAATAAACAATATTTATATACTAAACATAATGTTTCTTTAATATTTTGATGATTAAATTTAAAATCTTTTGATTAAATTTAATATAATTTAACGTAATAGTGGATGCATACATACAGCAAAAAAATAGCCTTCAAAATAATTTATTTTCTTTAAAGAAAACTACTTGGCTGCTTTTTGAGGACATTATGTTGTAACATGTTACTTTCCCGCAGCCCTGTTTGTAGATGTTTGGAATGTGTGTAGAGCATGCACTATGTTTTTGTCTTGTGACATCCAGAGCATAGACAGCTAAAGCCTGAGCGCAGTGGGATCTGAATCTCTGTGTATGTGTGTGTGTTTGTGTTTATGCTCATAACGCAATATTTGGCAGTCATTTCAGGGCATAGCTGTCTTGATCGCTCTGCTTGACAGTTTTTTTCTCTGCCCCTGTAGTGTCACGCAAAGCAAGCAATGATGACTTCTGCCTCACCCCACACTGTATCGAAGCAGGTAAACTTAAATCACAAAGCCATGCAGACATTGACTCTAGAATATCATGTGTACTTTTTTACAACTTGGACCAGTAGCCAACCACCAATAGCAGTAATTCTCACTCTTACTTTGAACATAATAAGCAGACATTATCATTCAGAGAAACCTCTATTCAGTTGAAACACTGTGTTTGCATCTCTGAGATTACTGTAATGCTGAATCTGTGTTTGCTGATGTGTCTTCTCTAGCCGGTTCCATCCTGAGTAAGATAGATCAGTCAGTAGAACCGTGCAATGATTTCTACCAGTACGCATGCGGAGGCTGGCTCAGAGACAACCCCATTCCAGAAGACTCATCCAGCTATGGGATTTACCCATGGCTCAGACAGAATGTAGACCTCAAGCTGAAAGGTGCACAGATCCGTATGATTCTGACCCAAATAAACCTTCAGTCCAAATAAGGTGCTTTAATACTCAATCTTTGTGCCTCAGAGTTGTTAGAGCAGCCCATCGGACGAGATGACATTGATGCAGTGAAGAAGGCCAAAGTCCTCTACATGTCATGCATGAATGAATGTAAGAGCTGTTTGCAGTTTCATACACGTAGCAGTATTAATTACTAATAATTATTAACATAGGATGTTTGTCATTTTATGTCTGTCTATCTATCTATCAAAAAAAGTATGTATAAATGTAATTACTTAAATAATAATTATTATAAACATTTAAAATCACAATAACTGTATGTATGTAATGTATGTACTGCCGTTAAAAATAAGGCTTTACCATTACTTTTTTTCAGTTCAGCTTTCTTGCTTAATAAGATTATTTATATATACTATATATATATATATATATATATATATATTAATGATTTTTGTCTAATAAATGGCATCAGAGAACTGAGCAAGCAATAAGAACTCTGAATAACAATAAGAAATATGCTGTTAACTATAAAATTGTTCACATTAACTCATATCAGATTGGACTTCAAGTAAATATTTCTGAGTTTCAGTTTAGGAATCCCTGCTAAGCATCGGCCAAGTTACTAAGTGCTATTTCTTCATCACTCCCTTCCTCCCTCTGTACTGACAGCTGTTCTGGAAATTGAGGATGCGAAACCTCTGCTGAAGAATCTAAAGCTGAAGGAGTTTCGCTGGCCGGTCTTAGGCGATGCTTTGGGCTTCTCTTCGAGGTGGGTGGAGTCTCAGTTTAGCTTGTTGGAGACACTGGCGCAGATACGCAGTCATCACAGCAAGTCCGTGCTCATTCGGCTTTACGTATCTCCTGATGACAAGAACTCAAACCAGTATATCATCAAGGTGAGACCAGTATGCCTTACATGTAACATTCTGGCTCAACCAATGGCGTGAGTTTAGGGTGGAGCTTCCTGTTTGTATAAAGCAAAAAAAGTGAGATCTAGCTCTTCTCCATTTCTTTTCCTAGCTGGATCAGGCCTCTTTATCACTGTCATCCAGAGAAGATTACATCACCAACACAACTGAGGCACAAATGGTAGATTGGTACATCTGTCAACCTGTATATCGTTACATACTGTCACATTCAGCCCTGCTTAGATTTCAGCACTCTCAAACTTTTCTTTTCATGCCTCTCTGCAGTACCGAGAAGCTCTTTTAAGGTTGATGGTTGATGTTTCTGTCATGCTGGGAGCCAATGAGCAGGACGCTGAGGCTCAGATGAAATCAGTACTTGACTTTGAAATCAAACTTGCACAGGTGAGCACAGAAACACTGGAGAAACCAAATTCCTTCAAAGCAGCAGCATTGAGAAAGAACACACTGCTGTCAAGGTGCTTGATGCTTCAATGGAGTGTGTGCTCTTCTGTAGATTGTCATCCCCTACGAGAACCGCACCAGTGAAAACATGTACAACAAGTACAGCTTGTCCAAACTGCAGCGCACTGTTCCAGATGTAAGTGCATTGTTATAAATATAAAGATATATTACTGTACATGCCATATCATACTAATAGACAAACATATTTACTTGGTAACAAACAAATATATGAGCCAGTTGAACAAAAAGGATGCTGTGTTAATGCAGTTATTTTTTAAATGTTAAATATCAAATATTATTATTATTATTATTAACTACTACACAATTCCATTCATAAGCATCTATAAATTATTATTATTATTTTTAAAATGCTTTTTTCAGGTAACATTTTGATCTCTGGTTCATGCAATTTTTTTAAAATTTAGTTTATGCCTCACAATTATTTTTTTTATTATTATAAAATAAATTGCAGTTGCAAGTTGAAAAATCATAATCGCAAGTTTACATGCTGTACATTTTTGTCTGCTTTTGACCACAGAATATATATATATATTTTTTTACTTTTTAGTGCATAATTCAATCTTTTTTTATTTTTATTTCAAGTTCATATCTTACATTTACATGTTAGAATTCTTTCTTTAATATTAAAATATTTAATTGTGACCTTTTCCTCTCACACATCTGACTATATCTTATAAATCAAAACTGATTAACTATTAAAAATCCAATTTTTTTTTTTTAAACAAAATTGTTTGGGGAAAACATAATATTTGTGAGATATACTCCCAGTTTCACAGACAAGGCTTAAGCTAGTCCCAGACTAAACTGCATGTTTGAGCTGTCTCAGAATGAAAATATCTTGCTCTGACATATCTTAAAACATGTCAGTGTCATCGTTCAGTGTTAAGATGCACACCTGTAATATTTTCTTACAAGGCATTTTTGTAAAAGTTGCTTAAATATCTTAATTTAACTAATGCCTAGTCTTGACTTAAGTCACTTTTATTTATATAGTGCTTTTAACAATACAGATTGTAGCAAAGCACTGAACATTATCAAATAGAAGAACAGAGTGATGGTAATGTATAATGACAAGAATTAAACTTTATTTATCAAATGCAGAGGTCTCTGTAGTCAAGACGACGGTAATCACTGGAAATCACTGGAAACTTAAGCTAAGCCGCATTTGTTAAACCGGACCTATAAAAAAGTAAATTGTGACTATATATTGCAAGTGCAAGTTTTAAACTCATAACTGTGAGTTTACATCTAAAAAATCAGGGTTTTTTTGCTTGTTTTCACCATGGAATAAATAAAAAAGGAAATTGGTAACTTTTCAGCTCACAATTCTACATTTTTCTTTCTTTTTATCTTACAAATCAGACTTTTTTCCTTTTCTTAAATTCCAAGTTTATATGTTACAATTGCAAGTTAAAAGGTCTTTTACATCTTACAATTCTTTTTTATTGCCATAGAATTATTCAATTCTCTAAGATGGTAATTAATTTGTAATATGTTTTAACTAGAATTGTGATATATAAACTTATTATATCGGTGGTAGAAACAAGCATCCATACATAGCCATAGCTATTGTTATGTGCTACTGTATAACAATACAAAACATAGCTTTTTTTAAAAATTATCTATTTATTTACTATTGATTTTTCTTCTTTTGCAGTTTAACTGGCTGGGTTTTGTGAAAGCAGTGATTGACACTGAACTGTACCCAGACCTGAAAATCTCCTCTTCAGAGCAGGTGATCGTTCGTGCTCCACAATACTTTAAAGAGCTCTTCAAACTCATCAATGCCACAGAAACCAGGTATCCAGACAGCATTTAAAAATAATAAAACCTCATTAAAACCTACATCAGAGCCCTAGGGCTGTACCTCTGCTGGTCTGGACAGTGTCACTTGTGTGATCACTGTGTGTGCTGTTTGTATGTCCTACCTTTTTAGTACCTGCTCTGCTCAATAACAGAGTCAAGATTACTCTGTAATTCATCTGCTCCTATTTCTTTGTTCTACCCTCGCCCCAGGACAGTTGCCAATTATGTCATATGGAGATCAGTTTTTTCCAGAATCACCACCTTGAGCCGACGCTTTCTCTACAGATACCTGGACTTTGCTCGGGTCAGTGAACAACATCCTCATTGAAACTCTCCACCAATCTTTGGATAAAAATAAATTTGCTGCGGTTTACAATATTAAATATCCGACTCTTCTCAGGTTACCACAGGGACCACCTCTCTGACCCCTCGCTGGGACAAGTGTGTAAATTATGTAGAAAACACACTCATCTATGCCACCGGTAGGCTCTTTGTTGATAAGCATTTCCAAGAGGACAAGAAACACATGGTACGACTTATATTAAATGAAACTATTCATACCTATATTTATTAGTGCTGTCATATGCTGTATATATATATATATATATATATATATATATTCAGCTTTGCTATTACAGGAATAAATTGCATTTTAATATATATTAAAATATTAAAGTCTTATCAATACTTCACAATAGCTATTTCTATTTTTGCTGTTTCTTAAAACAAAAGTTATGCAAACTATTCATATAAATAAATGTATTGTTTCAGCTTGCAATAACAACATAATAAACAACATTAGAATATGTTAAAAAGTTTGGGGTTGTTAATATTTTTAATGCCAAGGTTGCGTTTATCTGATTAAAATAAAGTAGAACTGTTATATTGTGAAACACTGTTACAATTTAAAATAATTATTTTTATTTATTTTTAAAAATGAAATTTATTCCTGTATGGTTTCTGCTCTAGTATTCAGTGTGATTGATTTCATCTCTGTCCCCATCTAGTGGAGCTAATCCTGAATAACAGCATAAACCGTTGCATCTCATTTTACTGTAAAACTGATGAACATGCTATTAAATGCTCCTCTGATTAATGTCTTTCAACTTTTCTAAAGATGGAGGAATTGATAAATGGTATCCGATGGGCATTTGTTGATATACTTGAGAAGGAGAATGACTGGATGGATAAAGAAACGAAGAGAAAAGCAACAGAAAAGGTGTTTTGTCAGTGTATTTGTGGCAGCTGTGAATACACCACATCAGTGAATTTTTCACATCATTACTGTCTATATCTCACCTTAGGCTCATGCAGTCTTGGCGAAAGTGGGTTACCCGGACTTCATCTTAAATGATACTTATATTAATGAGGACCTCAAACAAGTATGTTTGCAAGCTTCTAGATTTAGTTAATCTTGTTATCATATTTAACTGGTTAGTTAGCAGATACCAGTGGCACCAGTGCCAGTCATTAAAGCTGTATGTTTATGCACAGTTGGAGTTCACTGAGACAGACTACTTTGGGAATGTCATGCAGACCCTGAAGATCATTGCTCAGTCTGACATCGGCTGGCTGAGGAAAACAGTCCCACGCACAGAGTAAGTTGTCAGCATTTTCAAAGTCTGTTAAAATGAGATGAATCTGTCTTTGAACATGATGAAACATCATTTTTTTCCCCTCAGGTGGTTCACCAACCCAACAACAGTAAATGCGTTTTACAGCTCCTCTACAAACCAGATCAGTGAGTAATCTATTTCAGTTCATTAATAAATAAAGAGCTTCACTGAGTACTTGGTTTTGATTGGTCAGGCCATTGTTCTGTGGTAACAGTATTTTCCTATAACAGAAGTTTCATCTAAATAAAATATTAAGAATATATTAAGACGTACATGATAATAAGAAATGTTACTTGCGCACCGATTGGCATATTAGAATGATTTCTGAAAATTCTGATTTGCTATCACAGGAATGAATTAAAATGTAACATTCCTTAAGTAAATTTTAATTGTAAATATATATATATATATATATCACAGTTTTACTCTGTTTTTTTATGTAAATGTAACCTTGATGATCATAAAATATGCATTTGTGCAGATGTATATTTTTCTACCCTCATAAACTATTTGGTGTACATTTAAGTTAAAAGTGTATTTATAATAATAATAATAATATATGACTTCCAGTATAGTATAAGTAATAAACAACTTCTGGTTTGGTATCTATCAGGTGAAATAGTAGTGTGTTCTCTGTTTTAGATGTTTGATGTGTCTTTAAAAATACTGTTTCACGTTCTTTTATTTGGTGGCTAATTGTCTTCTTCTACCCAGGATTCCCTGCTGGAGAACTTCAGAAGCCATTTTTCTGGGGACATGACTACCCTCGGTGAGACATAACAACACTATCTCACAACCAATTTGTACGTATTTTATGGGGTGGATAACTCGTATGATTAGAGTGGCTAGTTATAAAGGTGGGGTTAGGTGTAGGTTATTCGTGCAAATTTATATGAACTGTGCAAATCGTAAAATACATTCAATAAAAATATATACATAAAATAAATGAATTTATACGAATAAAGTCATATTAATTAGCCACCTTGTAAAATACACACATATTGCTGTGACACCAGGATGGACATCACTCAAATCGACAAAAAAATTATTCCTGAAATGTGTTTTTGTGTCAGATCCTTGAGCTACGGAGCGATTGGAGTAATTGTGGGGCATGAATTGACCCATGGCTTTGATAACAATGGTGAGGCCATTTGATTTATAATGAGTCTCAACACGTGTTGCCATGGTGACAGCTAGATTCTTAAGGACATCTGTGTCTTCATCTAGGAAGGAAATATGACAAAGATGGGAACCTGGACCAGTGGTGGAGCAACGCCTCAATCACCCGCTTCAATGAAAAGACACAATGCATGATTGACCAGTACAATGGTTACCACTGGAAAGAGGCGGGGCTAAATGTACAGTAGGCACCAGCCTTTTTAATGCATTCCTGTGTGAACATGTAGCAGAGCTTCCAATCTAATACTTAATACCCACCATCCCCTCTCAAGGTCAAGGGGAAGAGGACTCTGGCAGAGAACATTGCTGACAATGGAGGGATGAGAGAATCTTTCAGGGTATCACAGCATTTTCCACTATAATTATCCTAACGTGGCCTGAATCTGATTTACCATCAATTCATCTCATTCCAAATTCTGAACAATGACAACAAGGGAAATTTGAAGAATATGCTGTATTACAATATGTTGTTGATTTGTGTACACATATCTCTTTTTTTAAGCTTGAACCCACCATTTTAACTGCACAAAAAAAAATTACATTTTTCCCAGTTTGTGTTTCATAAATGAAAGAACATTTGGAATGAAATGAGAATTCGTATTTTTAATGATTCATGTAATAGTGTGTCTGTTTTGGTGTGTATTTATGTACTCGTATGTGAACTGCAGGCCTATAGGAGATGGATTGAAAACGAGAGAGCAGGAGCCGAGGAGCCTCTCTTACCTGGAGTGGGTCTGACAAACAACCAGCTGTTTTTCCTCAGTTATGCTCATGTCAGTATTTTGCATTTCATGCATAATTATTTAGGCTTAAATGTCAGATGTCACAAACATATTTTTTTTTATTCTTAAAAGATTAGACTGGATTAAAAAAAGTATTAAAATGTGTTTGCTTTTTTGACATTTTTGGGGGTTGTACGTGTATAGCCTGCAATATTAGAATTAGCATTTTATGTCATGGAAGCATGCAGTTTTAGTACACACTTTCTCAAAGTAAATTCAAGGAAAAACATATTTGCAATATTTGGAGTCTAAGACAAACAACTCCAGGTAAAAAGGGTAAGCTGATTGATTACATTAGAAGTTTTTTGTATTACACGGTTTGTGAACGAATTTCAGATATGCAAATTATGCATTATCCAATCAAGTATGCACTTATTTGCATAATAAAAGTTTATTTTTATTTTTTAATTATTATTATTATTATTTTTGGATATGCCTATATTTTAACACTCCATAAATACTGTTAACAGCTATAAAATGCATTTTTCATTATGTTTTAGGAATGCAATTTTATATAAAACCAGCAAAATTATTACTTTTTGGATATGTCTATATTTTAACACTCCATAAATACTGTTAACAGTGTACTGTAACTGAAATCTATAGGAGTATATAGAGCACAATAATACTTACCAGTGCATGAATAACGATGATTTTCCCTGTAGTGTCTTGATTTGTTGTGTATAAATTGTAATTTTCTAGGTTCGCTGTAATGCCTACAGACCAGAAGCAGCACGTGATCAGATCCAGAGCGGAGCTCACAGCCCTCCTAAATATAGGTGTGATGCATTAACATATACACACGGCTCATTTACATCTATATTGCATCCCTTGCATCCTTTAATGGCACTCACCTTACTTTTGTTATTGTGATGAAGGGTTATCGGGGCGATGAGCAACTATGAAGAGTTCCGCAAAGCCTTTAACTGCCCTGAACGGTCAGTCATGAACAGGGGGGCGGAGTCCTGTCGAGTGTGGTAATGAAAAAGAGGACCTTGTGAAGATTTCAATCACAGCACAACCCAAACCTCCTTATTCTGTCCCGTTCACTGGTTTCTTATAGAGAAACAGCGGTTACTAACACTGAACCCTGGGGCCGTGCTGACCACTGAGCGTCTGGCCCTCCTTCAGCCACTGGAACACTGTAGAAAATACATACAGTGCTTACAAACCTGAGCGCTTTCAGCCAGATCTGCATTTTATGGTCTGACCTCTATTAAAATGTGCAAATGCCAAATGGACCATCAAAATTCCCTCGAGGCCTTCCTTTGGTCCATCACTGTTTTTTACATAAACAAATTAGGTCGCACTGTTGCTTTAAGAGTGCTATAAATTATTATTGTCATTTTTGTTGTTGTTGATAACAGTTAACCTTGTGTGACATTTTATTTTATTGAAATGCAAGTAAATAACTATTGTTTCCCTGAGGTTTTCAAATTGTTTATGTGTGTTTTTTTTTTTCAGTGTTGAACAGTCAATTTATTTTGGTGTATTTTAAAGTCACAATGATCTTTAATATTGTGTCATACATCCAATTGTTATGAATCATCAAAAAGCAGAAAACATGTAGCGTGTGAACAGCATACATCAGCACAGAAAAGTTATAATTGTTATTTCTGATTAAAATCTCATGGTCAAATAAATAAATTACTAAAAATAAAAACTAAAATAAAGAAAAAAAATTAAACAAAAAGGTCTATAAAAAAGACAAGGTGAATTTTATGTTTAATGCTGAAGTAATTTATGGACCAGAAATATTTTTAAATATGCAATTTCCCGTCTGTTAAAATATATATTTATTTATTCATTTGGCCTTGTAATAAGTGGTACAAACATGCTGCTTTTTTCTTCACAAGATGTTAATCGATAGGATGGAGTTGTGTGGATTACTTG
>JAUYWG010000064.1:11473059-11492517 GCA_034779775.1 Enteromius afrohamiltoni | reverse complement strand
AAATTGCAGAGGAAAACAAAACAAATATTAGAAATATACATCCGCTGCCTATTTTCTATTATTAAGGGAGCTGAACAGTGTACAAAAAGAGAAGAAGTGCTGAATGTGTTATTACTGCGAGTGGGTACAGAGTGCTCTCATTATTCAGTTCAACATAAGGTGCATAAAAATTCATAAAGATTTGTGTGTGAAAATGCTAGTTCTTTGTAAATGCGAGTGATCTATAGCATGTCAATGCACTTTATGTCTGTGTTACGCTTAACTGCAATCGTAACCCTATACTCAGCTACTACATTGAGATGACCAGTTCATATGAACGTCCGTTTGTGTTTGTGTGTTTATTCCTGAATTGACTCATTTGTAAATATGTTTAGCATTTCCTGTGAGCATGTGGTGAGGATTACCATGTAATTCTTGTGCCCAGTTTGAGTCAGCAGGATGCAGGATTCATATTCTCAGAAAGGTATAATTTCCCATTAAATGCGTATGTTTTTTCATGTCCTGTAGCTTTTGCAGATTTGTCCTTCTGAAATTGGTTTAAGTTATCTTGACTTTGTCACCTTCAGAGAAAGACAGAGAGACATAGAGAGAGGTTTTATAGTGTACCGCCATCAGATATGAAGTGCCTACATTGTAAAAGCACATAACCCTCAATCTCTTCTTTATTTGTGTTTGTTCTCTCGGGATGAAATCGTCATAAGGACAGACAGATGGAGAGATGTAGGAGTGAAGGGATAGTTTATGAATTTCAGTCATCCCTCTACTTAAATGAAAGCTGATGTGAATCAGTGAGTAGATGTATAACAGTACCACTGACAGATTTATTTTTTTTCTTGTAATTTAATTGGGAAGTCTTTAGTGACTAGTAAGGCAGGCAATCAGAGTGAAATGAACTAAAATAGCTTACTGCAGTTGCTGTTCTCAATAAGGTCTAGCCATGTCTGTGTGGTTTATGGGGACAGAGATCCTGGCAAATCGAGCAAGAGCTAATACAATGAAAGATGTCTGTAGTAAATTAAAGTAAAAAAAGCTTGTGGGATCAAGTCCTTGAACATCACTAAAAAGGCTGCTAAAAAGAAAGGGGTCATGAACTGAGAATTTGAGGAAGGATTTTTATTACTTGCTCACTATTGCTTTGTCTGTTATTACAAATTGTTTGATATGTGCTGAATAGTTTTTAATCTAAATTACAACAGCATCCATCTGTGTAGCACGTAGGCTGTGAAACATACACAATTGTTGTCTACAATAAGCAATGACCATTCAGACAGAACATTCTGAAGCGGGGGTCAAAACAGAATAGGAAATAGCCTATTACTTCTAAATTATGATGTTTTTTTAATGTAAAAATCTTTAAAATGTTATACAGTACATAGACCTCAGAAAACAGTACAAAAATATAAAAAAGGCAGTTCATGTCTGCTTTAAAGAGACAGTTTGCGCAAAAATACAAATTCTGTCATCATTTACTCACCCTCATGGTGTTCTAAACCTCTCTGATTCTCTTTCTTCTGCTAAGCACCATTATCCCTTAACATATTTTGTATTCTGCAAAGGAAAGAAACATTATCTGATATTATCTAGCAGCATTTTGAATCTAAAATATACAAAATTCTAAGCATTTTAGAATTCTATTACAAAACATGACAGAATTTGAAAGAAACAGATTTGGTAAAAGTTTGAGGTAAAGTAAGGATAAAAATTGAGGGAAGGAAAATGATATCATTGACATTCAGCTCACATTTTCTCTCCTCCCTGCCTTTCTCTGCATCTTTCTCCTCTCTCTCCCTGCCATCACTCTTACTCTCTTTCCCTCTCACTCTATCTTTTTCTCCTCTCCTCTCAATCCGGGTCTCCTCCTCTTTCCTCTCATATCACCTTTTCGCCAGACTCCTCTGCACAGCAAGCAAACTGAGCCTTATTCAGTTTTATTTTCAGATTTTCTCTGAACGCAGTTCAGCTCAAGTGAGATTCGAGCTCTGATCTTTGACTCTACTATTGTAAATGTACTGCAGGAGACCAAACAACCAGAGGCATACTCCCACCTCTTTGTGAAAACTGAACCTTCTCTACCTTTTTACGGTAACAAACTTCAGTTCTTCTCCTGTCTCCCAAAATAACCTTATCCTAGACTTTCCACTTTCTGTTGCATTTTTCGCATTTCTATATATTCGTTTATGTATGTCGCAGAATCATTTATCGAAAGCAACTTTTGCATTTAAGTTAGACATTTTGCCTGTGCATTCCCTAAGAATCAAGCCCATTATTTTCTCCATGTATTACCAGCACACTATACAGCAGGAGCAATAATACAACACGAGTCCAAACATTTACTCAGGCAGGTATTACACTAAACACTAAACACAACCAGCACTTTCAGCTGGGAAGTCACAATGGTGCCCTAAAGCTGTAACCATGGAAACCACTCTTTGTCGGTTTGCTGAAACGATATGGCAAAGCATGGGCTACAGGAGGCATCAGCAATGGTTACCATGGCAATAACCATATAAAACAGTGATGATCATTACAAGTCCTGCTTTTGTTGTCTACAGCTTAGGTCAAATGTTATAGAGGCAAGAAGAAGAAACATAAAATCCATCTGAACAACCTCACTGTGGATTTCAATAAACCATATGCAAAATATAGTTGTGCTAATTTGGATATTTGACATCAAATAACTCTCAGAGGAAAGCAGAAGGCACTGGAGCACTCCAGGTAGGGGAGCCGTGCTTAATCATGGGCTCAATTCTTGATTAGACATGCATGGGTAGATCCAGAGCTATGCCCCTGCACTCTAGCAGACTGTTACAGTGTTATTAAATGATCTGTCTGAGGAATTCAAAGAGACCTGGGACAGTGTAACCCTGGCTGTGATTAAGGATACAGAAGGATAATTTCAGGGAGAAGATGGGCAATTGTGCCAATTATACCAAAAGCACATCAAAAAGAGACAAAAAAAGTCATGGTAAACTTTTAGACGTATATAAACTAAAAGAAATAGTTCACCTAAAACTGAAAATTCGCTGAACACCCTCAGTATGTTTCTTTATCAGAACAGATTTGGAGAAGTTGAGCCTTACATCCCTTGCATACCAATGGATCCTCTGCAGTGAATAGATGCCGTCAGAATGAGAGTCCAAACATATTCCATAATTCATATGTTATCTACCTGTCTCCATTCCATTTTAAGATCTTGTGAAACAAAAAACTATGTTTTCAGTTTGGGTGAACTGTTCTTTTAATGGTCCCCAAATTCATCTTCAAAAGTCTTGCAGATCCAAAAGACCAAAAGTGGTACTTCATTCATCTCTGTCCATGGTGCTGAATCAAGACTGTGACTGGCCTTCGGTTCTGAGCACTTTTCTCAAATGTGAGACTTTTCTGGGTGTTGAGAAAAAGGATTGAATTCTGTTTTTCCATGCCTAATGTATTCTTTTTGTTTAAACGGTGGTAATTTGTCTAACATAAAGTGCTTACGCTCTGTGTGTACGGACACAATAATTGTACTCGCAAATTTGCATAGTAAATGCATTTTCTATAACACGTCGGTTTTTAACCGGCTGCGACACAGAAACATTCTGCCACATACTCGTTGTTATTATCTCTTGTATGGTCTAACGTTAACAGACCAATCAGAAAAGCTTTCCTTTCGCCTCTCCACAACCCCATTCCTGTGATTAGGTGTAATGGGGGTGGGGGCACCACCGGCATTCACCGGCCGGCTCTTCGTGAAACTGGAACTTCTGAATCAGCTCTGTAACTGAGCAATTAAGTGCCGCATCATGTTCGTTTGTGAATATTTTTGGTGGAGCTGCCTTGCGCAGTAAACGAATGCCTTAACTCGGTGCGGAAATGCACACAAGTGGCCGAGCTGGAGCTGCACGGAGCCCGCACGCATTCTGCACCGCGGGTCGGTGGTGGAGATTCGTGTTTTCAGATTGGTAACAACGGATAGCGGTCGTGCTGGGCGCGGTACGGGATTAATATGGATCAATGACACGCGCCTCATAGATAATGGAATATACAAAACTGTATTTGCGCATTTGAAACTGTTTGCAAGAACACGACCAGTTCACTGTTAGAAATACACCGATATGTACTGGATTAATTCTTTCTAAGACGCTGTGGGGATATTCAAAGAGAAAAGTGATTCGTTTCTATTACGAAAAAAGAGCATATGATTCCCGGCACTCGGATCAACGACGCATTTATGGAAATTGGGTCTCTCAGATGGAATGAAACTGCAAAGACGTGACTGGTAATAATTCAGAACTATCTTCCTTTCCCTGTCGAAAAAAACACACAGTTTAAACCAGACAGTGTGCCACTTTACAGCTTGTCGTGTCGGTTTAGGGATTTTCAGTGTATGAATATAAACAAAAGTGACCACAATTGTCCATAGTGCAAATTATAGGGTGGGGAGGAGTTTGGTTGGAAGCTGACCCCAAAATAAGGCTCGAACCCCAAAGGAAGTCGAACCAAATGGTTTGACTAAAGTATCCCTTGGTCCCTAAAGTATGTATTTTACACACGTATATATCTCCAACGGAGTTTCAGTTAAAGTTAGATTACAAATTAGTTAAAAATGGACTAAAACACACGCTCAGAAATAGCGTTATTCTGAGAAGATAACCATAGAAACGTTGCGATACTCCAGCGATTTCGCTTCTCGGTATGCGATGGTACACTGATAAATCCTAATAGTGTCATTATTTATGACTTCATTATAGATTTGCATATCACAAACCCTTTCAAACGTATTTGAGATATCTGCAGGTTAGCTAACTGTACAAGCGATACCAAATACTGTTTGGGTTCCGCGAAACGAACCTCATTGCGCCCCAATTTTTCCGACAGAATACTGAAAGAAAAGTCGTTTCTGAATTTGCCACATGCAAACAATCGCCCAACGCTGCAGCGTTTCGAATGCATTTTCATTCTGACTTGTCTTGTTTCTTCAAAGTTAAGTAAACGCAGTACTAACAAAATGTCTCTGACCCAGAAGGACATGATGAGATTCAACGCAACGCTTCATCATTTCAGTGATCCAGCTGCGTGGGTTGAACACTGATGCTCCCAATCTCTGATGTTGGTTCATCGCCCTTGCGCTGTTGCTGCATTCTAGGATGTTGCGACAAGTGTTGCACGAAGGGCTCAGGACGTCATTCCACAAACTGGGCCACTTTGTCGCCAATCACCCGGTGTTTTTCGCCTCCGCGCCCGTGCTGATCTCCATCCTGCTGGGCGCGAGCTTCAGCAGATACCGCATAGAGGAAAACGTGGAGTACCTGTTAGCCCCCAAACACAGCCTGGCGAAGATCGAGGGGAACTTGGTGGATAGTTTGTTCCCCGTAAACCGATCCAAACACACCCTCTACTCGGATTTGCAAACACCCGGCAGATATGGCCGGGTCATCGTGACTTCGCGGAGGGGAAGCGTGTTGGACCCTCACCATGTTAACTCAGTCCTAAAGGTGAGCGACCTTTCACTTGAGTCTTTGAAATAGTTACAATGTTGCGATAATGTTGTCAGGACTTCATGAAACACTATTTTATTAATTTTGCAGATCAAGTTCCAACTTTTCCATGAAGCTTATTAATCTTTCCCATATTTTAGAGATAAAATATGTAAAGAAAAATCATAATTTAACATATTATCTTCTGCTTTTTCCAGCACTGTTAGATATTTGCAGAAAACAGTTGTGCTTACGTAATGTCAGTATCTTATTCAGTTTTTATACTCAAGTCTTTCCTTTCATTTTCTGTCAGTTCATCAAAGTCATAAATTCTGTTATAGCGTTTATTTATTTTACATATTTATAATATTTTATATTTATATATTACATAATTATCTTTGTTTAAAGTTGCTGCTATTAATAGCTAGCAATATAAAACAAATCAATGTAATACCTGTGATAAGAACAATATTTATATTTGTCAAAATGCTAGATTAATCAATATTTATGTAATGTATGTTAATTAAATATTGTATCTGATAGTAGCCCCGTATAAGTGAGAAAATTATAGATAATTCTGTAATCCATAATTGTTTATTTTATTTATTTATCTTGTTTATTTATTTCTTTTTGTCCCAGTACTCAGAAATCACTGGGATAACAACTCTGACAACAACTGAACAAATCTTTAATTTTATCTCCCCTGTTACAAAGGTGCCATGACATTAACTGGATTTCAAGGAAAGTTTTCTTCCCATGGCTTTCCCCGGATCATATATATTTTTTAATATTAGAAAAATTATATCCAGCATGGCGGTCAAAGTGTTAGCTTGTGGCCTACTTTATCTTGCTGTAACACAGCTATCCAATTCAGCTCCAAAATTCAGTCCCGCAGACACCACCAACATGAAATATGATGCTGGAAACTTCTGCTTATACTGTACTCCCAAGACATCTTAACTTAATACCCATCTTAACCTCTTTTGGTGGAATGCAGATGAAATTGTGGCTTCACATTTCATATTGACATTTTGCTTGCATAGACACTTTATTATTAAATGCAAAGTACTCTCTTCATGTGCATTTAGACTCATCCTTTCTAACTGGAAATATTCATTTCAATTTCCCTAAGCTAACTGAACTAAGCCTGAGCTGTGAGCAGCAACCACATCTTAAGAACTTTTTAATATTCACAATGCATTGTATAGTCCAGAAATAGAACAACAGGTCTTGGTATAACCTTGTTCACTGTATCTCAGACCTTTGGGAATGAGGTTAGCTCTAATCTGCTGAGCCACGGTTTGATAGAGTCGAATGCAGTGTGACAATTGCATATTCTGGGATCTGATCTGATTCTAAAAGAAAAAGAAATCATAGTTCAAAGCACTCGAGGTGATTATATTCTGTGTAGCATATACAGTATTTTCTATTGCTCTTGTTTCCAATGCATAAAGAGCAGAGAGCCCATATGGAGCGTCCGTCTAGGTCAGAGAATGTGGGCATGCAGATGTCATGCTTTAGTCTCCAACTGAGGGTTAATTATCAAGCTTGAGCAATTAGAGGCCTGATTGGTGTGTGTCTGACATTTCTTTGCTGCTCAAGGAGGCCGGAGGAGCATTGGAGGAGGCAGCCTCCCCCGGTGATCTAAGTCTGACACAGTCTAATCAGTCTGACATTAACAACGCAGAAAGACTGACCTCAGAGGACAATCAATCCTCCTCTCACATGGGTTGTCTTAGAAGAAAGTCGAAAAGTTTTTCTTTGATGTTGTGTTTGTGTTTTTAAACAGGAAGCAAAACTGTTGGCAAACTCTTTCTGCAGCGGCATGCTTTTTTTGTTGCCTGGCAACAAGACAGTTGCAACTTAATGCAATGAAATATTGACATAATCACATACATGAAGTTTACTCTTGAGTATTAAAAGTTTTCATTTGAATTGATACCTAAAGCTGCAAGAACATATAATAATATATATGCCTGTACATAATTAGTAAAATCTCTATTTTTTATTTATCTTTTTCCACCCCAAGCTACACAACACAATCACTCAGATCCAGGTTCCTATGCTGGGATTCAACTACACCTTTGCCCACCTCTGCCTGTTGGATGACAGCAAGAGCTGCATTGTGGATGACATCCTGCGGGTTCTGGAGGAGATGAGATCAGCGCGAGCATCCAACCGTTCAGTACCCCCTCTGCGTTACCCTATCACAAAACTCAAAGATGGGCGGGAAGCCTACATTGGGCACCAACTGGGAGGAGTTCTGGCAGGAGGAGGGAGAGACGGGGTCCGTTCTGCTCGAGCCCTTCAACTCACATACTACCTGCAAGCGGCCAGCCCGCTGAACGAAGTGGTGGCGGCCACCTGGGAGCTGCTGTTCTGCAAGGAGTTGGAGAACTTTGGAAAGGCTCATCCAGAGCTTAGCCTATACCCCTTCACTTCCTCTTCCCTCCAGAGGGACTTCCAAAGGACCAGTCGGGTATCAGAACGGCCGCTGCTCTTTAGCCTGGCTGTGTGTCTTTCGCTGGCCATGCTGTGCTGCTCAATGCGAGACTGTGTGCGGACGAAACCTTGGCTGGGTCTTCTGGCTCTGGTGACCGTCAGCCTTGCTACACTTACCTCTGCAGGCATTTTCAACCTCACAGGAGGGAAATACAATTCAACATACCTGGGCATCCCGTTTGTCATGTTAGGTGAGATTTTATCCTTCCTGTCCTCCTATAATGCAAAAATGTGCAATACTGTTTAAAAGTTTGGTTCATTAAAATTAAAAAATATATATTTTGTGAACTATTAAAATTTTAAAAATGTCATTTTTGCCTTGGATGTAAAAAACTTTTACTTTTTTAGGATCTTTGTTGATTCAACCTGAAACGTTCATACAAATTTAGTGGGAACTCACACAAATGTGTAAAACTTTTGATAAATGACATGCTCCTCAATTCACATTAATTCATATGAATCACCTATCCCTGGACAAACTGTATAAAATACGTACAAATTGGTTGTGAGATGTGTGCTTAAGAAACAATTCTTTTTATTATCAATGCTGAAAAAAGTTGTGGTGTATAATATTTTTGAGGAAACTTTTAGGATTCTTTAATGAACAGAAGAGCAGCAATTTTTGAATGGTATACTTTTTGTTTAATCCCAGTGATCCGTGCTGTTTTCTTTCTAATCACTAGCGTCCATTGCTGTTTGCATATTCGTTCTGTTCTTTTGATCTTCCATTAACATACAGTGACTGCTTGTATTTTAAAAGGCTGTCAGGTTAAACGAGTACACCTTTTTGACTGGCCGGAAAACTCTGCACTGCACTTTTGTCAAGGTGTATCATTAAAAATGAAATGCTCCACATCAAAGGAATTCCTGATAGAGCTCAACAGAAAGCCTTTAGAGGAATTCCACCCCCTTCTTTTGTCCTCTGTCCGTGAGCCATTCTGGGTGAATCAAGAGTGTGCCTGTGAAACAGATTCACATGAGCAGATTTCTTGCGACTAATTACCAACACGCATACATGCATCTTGACAGATCACATCCATCTTGCTCGCTCTCGCTGGCCATCTCTTACACACAGCAATTAGTGCCACGTGTGGGAGGAGGCTTCTGTTGAGAAAATAACAGGCTGGGGCGAAAGACAGAGAAATGAGAAGAAAAAAAACGGAAAAAAAAAACGAGGGCTTGGGAAAAAAAGACAAGAAGGCTGAGACACGATGCATTTATATTGACCCTGTGCCACCCACTCCACAAAATTACTACTGCATTTCTATCTCAAGAAAAGGGACATCTGTATCCTTCTTACAATGCTTCAGTCCCAACCTTGGCACTTGTGCCACTCAGCGTCAACAATCTCAGAATTCTCCCCACTGGTTTTCAATCGCAGGCAGAATGACAGCATCTCCTACAGAGAACGTTCTCAGTGTAAAAACAGAACTTGCCAGAGTTACCCAGTGTCATGACATATCAGTGTCATTCCAGGTTGTTTGTACTGGGTTGAATGGGGTTCAGAGAAAAATAAGCGCAACACAACGGATGCCTGACAAAACAATAGGTCTTATCTCTGTAGGCCACCGGCCTTTTATTTAAAACAAATTCCATTACAAGGACATTAGCTGTCAGCTGGGATCCTCTGACAGTCCTCTGATGATAATGGAAAGATGGAAGGGAGAGATTTCATAGGCCGTAATTGCTAAGATTAATTTCATGTTTATGAAGGGAAAAAGACTGCACTGCATCTCGGGAGATGTTCAGCAGATAAAGGACTTGCATACTAAGGATCAGTCTCTGTGTATTACAGTAATATTCTATTCTTTATTTTGTTATGAGAGTAATGGAAATAAAATACTCTATTTATTCAGCAAAGAAGAAAGCATCTATTGTAGAGGCACAGAGCGAAGGCAAAAGTGTGAGAAAACAGCATGAGAATAAAATTACAGTCTCTCTCTCACTTTGTTTGTCTTGCTCGCAGAGCTTGATTGTTTAGTTTAGCAACAATCTCTTATTACTGCCCATTAGTTCAATTTGAGACCTTTAGCTCTGTTGAAAACCAGAACACTGGAGTCCAATCGTGGAGGCCACGACCTCAGGACAGTGCTGTCTGGTGACTCTTCTAGCTGTTGTGCACACATCCCTGGTCTGTGTGAGAGGCAGTACTGGTGATAGCGGACCGAGGGAACCTCCGTCATGAATGATGAGTCACTGATGCCGTGGCAACCCTGTAGGTGAGAGCCATCTGCTCACTCTGCCTGTATGATGTAGAAAGCTAGAGAGGAAACTGGAAAAAGACCAACAGAATGTGAAAGCATGAGTTCAGCGTGTAAATGTATGCTAGGGTGTAAGAGTGTAAGCTTCATAATGATGACTTGGACCCTGAATTCCTTTATGTCAACTTCTAAAAGTAGGCTGACCCAGTTTGCTTAATGTCTTAGGCTTCTGTGCTTCTATAAAGTCCCAAGGCTACAGTAGGGGCTGTCAGCCTTTCTCACATCCTTAAGCCTTTCTCCTTTCATCAGATCAATTTTACATGACATGTTGGTTTTCGTGTGCGAGTGTGACTGAGATTTATTTAGCTACAAATTCATCAGCTGTGAAGATGGAGGAAAAGAGAGTGGGCTATAGTTAGATCATGCTCTGTAAATAGAGCTGGTGGTAGCCAGGAGGCTTCTTTGGCTTTGCTTTCAAGACTGAATCCTTTCTTTATTTTGATTCATTTTCCAGTAAATTGCACTGGCGGGAAGCTTTAAATTAGGAATGGTGTTTTCTATAGGTTACAGTATGTATAGACTTAATTGGAATTGGATTAGAATTCGATTTCACTGATGGATTTATAAATGTTGCAATGCATGCTAAACACTTTTTGACTTAGCTTCTTCACAAAAAAGCAGTGCCAGAGCCAGAGAAAGAGAGCATCTGTTTTTCCTTCACATTCATTGTTTCAATGCAGCTGCAGAGTGACTGTCTTGTCATCGTTTTGTTCAATTATTTACGTCTCCTCTTTTTCCAGCAGCCATTTATGTCATTTGAAAGAGCAGCCTGCAAAAATAATTCCAAGCTATGCTTAGACCATCCAAATTCACGTTTATAAATCACTGAAAGACATTTTCTCTCTTTATCTCTTCCAGGTCATGGCTTGTTTGGCACATTTGAGATGCTGTCATCTTGGCGTCGGACCCGCGAGGACCAGCATGTGAAGGAGAGGGTTGCTGCTGTGTTCTCTGACTGTATGCTGCCGTTCACAGCTAGCACGGCCTTGCACGTGGTCACCTTCGGCATCGGGGCCAGTCCATTCACAAACATTGAGGCTGTACGTCTATTTTGTCGGAATGCCTGTATTTCAGTCCTCTTCAACTACCTCTACATCCTCACCTTCTACGGCTCCAATCTGGTGTTTGCTGGCTACCTGGAAAACAACTACCGTCACAGTCTATTCTGCAGGCGTGTGCCCAAACCAGAGTTGCTGCAGCAGAAACCAGCATGGTACCGTTTTCTCATGTACACTCATTACAACGAGGAGGCAACGGAAGCAGGGCCACTGCGTGCTTATGAGAGTCACCTGCTGGTGGCCTTTATGAAGCGGTACTACTGTGACTGGATCACAAACACCTACGTCAAACCATTCGTGGTTCTGTTCTACTTGGTTTATGTTTCCTTCGCCCTCATGGGCTACCTTCAGGTCAGTGAAGGGTCAGATCTTAGTAACGTGGTTGCCACTGAAACAAGCACTATAGCATACACCCGTGCACAGCAGCGGTATTTCAGCAGCTACAGCCCCGTGATTGGCTTCTACATCTATGAGTCCATTGAGTATTGGAACACGAGTGTGCAAGAGGACCTACTGGAATACACCAAAGGTTTTGAACGCATCTCCTGGTTCGAGAGTTACCTCAACTACCTTCACGGGCTGAACATCACCACTAGCCTGTCACGCAGCAACTTCACAGAGTGCTTGCGGTCTGGCTTTTTGCACCAACCCCAATATGTGCATTTCTCGGATGATATCATCTTTGCCAAACGTGCGGATGGGGAATTTGATGTGGTAGCCTCGCGTATGTTTCTAGTGGCCAAGACAACAGAAAACAAACGAGAGGAGATGTCTATCCTGCTGGACACGCTAAGGAAGTTGTCTCTCACCTCCAGGGTGAAGTTCATCATCTTCAATCCATCCTTTGTGTATATGGACCGTTACGCTTCATCTGTTGGGGCACCCCTGAAAAACTCTTGCATCGCTGCTCTTTTTCTGCTCTTCTTTTCGACTTTTCTGGCAGCTGACCCACTGGTGAATGCCTGGTTGACTGTGACAGTAGCCTCTGTTGAGTTCGGGTTGGTGGGTTTCATGACCCTGTGGCGGGTAGAGTTGGACTGCGTCTCAGTGCTGTGTCTGATCTACGGCGTGAACTATGCCGTAGACTCCAGTGCTCCGCTGGTGTCAGCATTCGCCCTGGGCCGGGAATCCACCCGTACGCGCTGGGTAAAACTGGCTCTGGAGCGACATGGCGTTCCGGCCCTTCAGAGCTACTTGTGTTATGGGGCTGCTCTGCTCCCTCTCGCAGCCGTGCCCTCGAATCTCACCCGCACGCTCTTTAGGTGCCTCTTTCTCACCGCCATCATCACCGCCTTCCACTGTTTGGCCATTCTCCCCGTCCTGCTTACCTTCTTGCCTCCCTCCAAGAAAAAACGGAGGGAGAGAAAGAATGGAGTGGAAAATCGGGAGGAAATTGAGTGCGTGGAGATGGTGGACAGCACACGTGTGGTTGATCAGATTACCACTGTCTGACCACATGCCCAAAAGAGAGGTAGTCCGGAGGATGTACAAGAGAGAAAACAACAAAACACCCCCAGGGGGTGGCAGAAGGAGACCTGAGATATGAGCGTTAGCCTTTGTGCAGCTGGGATTCCAGCTCCCATACTTGAAAGCCTCTAGATGGTACTTTATGGGTGTTTTTTAGTTTGAGGCGACATTTTAAACAAGGCTTTGTTTGATGGTAAAAGCAGATGAGTTTAAGGTTGAGGCATTAACAATGGGTTGTCAGGGTAAAAGCCCTATGCAGGTTTTGCTGCAGCTCAATGAGAACAAGGAAGGCCACACTGCTGCACAGTTGCAGATAGTCACAGAGGGGGGCTCCTCTGGTCTGCAGTATTACAGCAGCAGTAGAGCGGAAACAGTAACAAGCAATTGCTTTGACAAGGCGTAGATAGAGACTTACAATGTTTCTGATGCCCTGAGAATCATTCTAAGACTTTCACAAGGCACTAAGCTAAAGACCAAGCAGCCATATTCATACCTGCTGATAGACATGACTTTAATGCGCCTAGTGTTGTCTTTCCAGAGGTTTGATTTTTTGGTCAGGGCCATGTATTTGTCTTTTGGTATATGGTGGTATCAAAAATGCATAGTATTTGAAAAGTATTTTCACTGACCATGGTGAAAGTCACCTCCCCCACCACGACAAATGTCTCAGAGGCATTTAAGGCTCATCTGCCATAAAGGAATGTATAAGAGAGAAAAAAAAATGGGTGGATGAAAGAAAAGGACGGAAGGGGGCGGGGATGGGTCTAAGAGATACACAGAAGCAAGACTCTGCTGCTCACACTTTCTACCCTCTAAGTTCAATAAGGGCATTGGTTACCAATTAAGTCATGCTGCAGTGGGGAGTATAATCTATGAAGGATTTATCCCTGCTGTTTCTTGCTTATTTTGTTTGCCTGAAATTCTGAAAATCACCTTGTCACAGACAATGCTCTTCATCAATATGCATGAGCCAGAGTTCTTTCGTTTTCACCCTCTTTTGCCCTCTGTGTATGAGAGGTTAAAACATATATATACAGTATATATGGAGACCTGGAGCAGAAAGAGCATAGTAAAAGAGCATCTGGCCAATCAATTCCACTTACTTTTCAAATTTTCCTCAGTCCCAAAAGCAATTGATAAGCATTTCTGAATCACTGCACAGCCCACGAGTATCAGGATGAGATATACACATTGGGACATACACCTATGAGACTAATTAAATCAGCCCATATATATTTACAGTTGCTAGAGCCTTTCACAGCTGATCTTACTCATCTCAATTAAGTAGCCAGTACTCAATACCCTTTCCAACTAATCTGAGGATAGTGCTCTGAAAGTTTCTCTCAACAGTTTAATTAAAGTGTACAAACATCTCTGAGTGATCTCAGACCAGCAACCCAGCTGCAGCTTTTACTGATCTCAGTGAAGCACTCAGACAGCTCTGTCTGATCTCAGAACAGTGCTGTAAATAGAGCTTTCACTGATCTCCGAATAGCACTTAAATAATTGAGAAACATTATTTTTGTTTGTTTGTATCACTTTTTTGAAAGGCCCTATACAGAATAAAAAATATATAGTTTTCTGGTATTAAGCATAAAATGTGGTTGTGTTTTCCAGGAGAGTAAAAACAATGCTCTTGTTTTCAGATAACATCTCTTATAGATGCCTTAATATTTAATGCAAATTTGGTTAAGTGCATTTATCTTTTTTTTTTTTTGGACATGGCAACAAGATTAAGGACCAATTAGGACAAAAATTAAGAAGATGATTGTGTGCAGTGTAATAGTATCAATCATGTCTAATCCATTTTCTATCTGTCTATTTATCCATTTTATTTCATATTCATATATATTTCATTTGGGTGGAATCAGCATAGTTTTATGTGGGTAAAATGGTCCAGTTATGTCTATGTACTTGACTGTACTTGAAAGCGTGTACCCTTTAATAGAAATCTCATGGACCTACAGTGGACTTCATTTTATAAATGAAGCTTAAATGTTTATGTTCATTGCAATCTCTTATTTGTCCTCCCTGTCTGTCGAAACTGCTGGATTTAAACATTTAACGCAAAGCCCTTCACATATCTATGCTTTCATAGAGATTCGCTCAGGCTTACATCCTTCCATTACATTGGTACAACACCTCCACTCTTTTATTCAGTCCAAATATGATTGCTGTGAAGCAGTATTGGCACAAGGCCCTTTGAAGATGTCAATGCCAGTGGGAAGAATGAAGGGAAAAAAGTATATACCCACACTGGTTTGCACACACGCACGCAAACACAAATTTAGCCTAGAATTCATGCATTCTACCTGACTGATATGCCTATGGAATTGATTGTTGTTTTTTATCTGTTTCTATCAATTTCAGAAGAATAAAAATAAAAGAGGGTGAAACGACGAGAGAGCAATGTTGCATCATTTATTTGTGTTATTGCAAATCCTTATTAAATTAACCATTAACAGTAAATAGGATAAACCACTCCGCTCCGTTTTTTAGTTTTGAAGCATGCTGCCATCTAGTGGGTGGTGCCCTTACATGACACTGTTGGAGACATTGTTAATTGGTGGAAAAAGTGCATGAAATTAAGCATGAAGTACAATGCCATATATGAGGGTTAATAGTGTTACAGTATAACCAAAGGAACCAACACACAAGGAGAGCGAGTATGGAAACATAATTGGAACGACTCCCACAGTGTGACATTACCAACAGCCTCTACACATTGAGAGCGCTCAGATTCTCAGAGGACTTCTTTAGCGTAGAGAGCTGTGAAAATTGCTAGGCTGTCATTACCATTAGTAAAGGGTTCATTAATACAGCAACAAGAGCCATATGAGCAGTGGTGTGTGAGCCAAAAAGAACACGAATAGGGGAGTTTTCCCTTCTTTGAAACAGACATTAAACAAAGAGTATTGAATTTCACATGATACATTTCCTCCTGTCTACTGCCACTGGCAGTCACGCAAATGCTTTGGCATACCCAAACTCAGTCCTGGTCGGCTATGGGTGGGATCTAATCAGTACCACAGAGACTGATCATGAGCAGAGATTACAGAAGAAGACACCAAGGGTGTGCCTTAAAGTAACCTAATACAGTTTTGTCCAGGTGGGTTTTTCACTAAATAGTTCTTATGAATTGCATCCACTGCTTACACAACTCATCAGATAAGAAAAACGCCGCCATATATTCTAATAGGCTGGTTTTATGTAAAAAAAAAAAAAAGTTATGTGCAAATGAACTAAACCACAGAGAGGTTTAATAGACAAAAGGTGCAAATAAAATAGAAGTGCATCAGTACTCTTTTGGATTCAGCATTTTTTCAGGTGTGATCCGTAACCATAGAAACTCAGTCTACTTAAAAGATCATCTCCATCAGGAGGAAGTCATAAAAGAAAAAGACATTATTTAATACTCACACTTTTGTTGATGATGCATGTCACTCCGTACTTAAATGAGGTCCAAATTGAAACCTAAAAACAAACAAACAATGTTTTAGGTTTTTGAAAACACTTAAATATAAAATAATACATATTATTTGAAATGTTTAAGATAAACAAGACAGTGTTATTATTATTTAAACTCAAAATTGTTTTCAAGTAATTCAATTGAATGTGAAATAAACTGAAACAAATAAGTTTACTAAAAATACTAAAATTGAAACACACAAAATGATATATGAGGATATCAAAAATACTAACTAAGTCCTGCTAAATCCTAAAAAAGCTAATGCTTGTCTTCCATTAAATCACAAGATATTATTGGGAACATTCTCAATTAGTCTCATATATATCACTTACTAAACATACTATTAAATTTAACTAAAATAAAATTAGGTGCATTTTCACTGGTGGATTCTTGCAATACAGGTTGAGCCAAATGCAGTGATTATTAAAAACAAAGATGAAAAACAAATAATAATTACAAAAAATAAATTGATAAAAACAAACACGACAGTTTAAAATTATAACATACAGTACTGAGCTTATTTCACAACTAGACAAAAAGAAAGAGGAAAAAGTGATAAAGGGGCCCCAGGGTTCCACACCCTGCGTGATAGAAAAGATGATCTGCTGTAAGTGTAAGGGCCAATTTCACAGGTGTCTTTGTTTGTGCGTGTGAGAGAAAGAGAGAGAGAGAGCTACTACAGAGAGGCTAACAGGAGAGTTGAGAGGGAGAGAGAAGTTAAACCGGTCTGATTTCCTCCGTACATCATTTTTCTCTGTCAAGTTCCTTTTTCTAACAACCCACATCACATCCTATTCACATATAAATATGTCCTCTTTAAAGAAGTAGTAGTAGTTTCATCCAAAATTAAAACTTGGTCATCATTTATTCATCCTTCTTGTTGAAAAAACATCCCTAAGTTGTCTGAAGCTATACAATAAATGTATATACTGAACAGACAAAAACACAATGGTCTCATTTTCACATGCAACTAAATAATCTGTTACTATTGATACCAGAAACAAACTGAAAACCCTTTATGAAAGCACAGCAATCGGTCCAATGGATCCAGTCTGAATAAACAGGTCAGTGGAGGAGGCTTAGTATTTATTATTACCTGTGCATTTTTGAATTTGCCATCTAGGCAAAATTTAATTTTGAGAAAGAGTGGCTTTTTCTCATTTTGAACCCCATATCAGAGGATATACTTCAAAGGTTTAGGATGCATATAAAATAAACTCCTAGTCAACAGTCACTTTCATTGTACTGTATGTAAAAGGAACATATGCATAACATCTTTTCTGGATTTCTCTAAAACAATATCAAAAGATAATAAGATGAGTAAAAACAATAACAAAGTTTCTATTTTTGGATGAATTATCACTTGAACATAAACATTCTCCTGCTTAAAAAAAAATACTTGTCTGTCTTTACATGTGACGCATTTCACATAGGCAGGTGAAAGGCATACAATGCGAGGGCACTTGCTAAGTCATGGAATATTTGAGCTGTCTGTGTGACGTTAGCACAGCTCTCAAAAAGTAATCCTAAAACAGCCAGGGTGTCTGACCCCTGAGAAAGAGCAAGAAGAACCCTGAAGGGCCGACACAAGGCATGCACAGATGGGCATGCTTTACCTCCACTGACAGGCTGCCGAGGGTCCAGGAAATGTCTGAGTCCACATCCTGGTCCCTGCTGTTCCTGAAAGAACCAGTTGCCACCAGATCACTTTATTAAGTAACCATGGTAAAAGACGAGTGCTGTTCAAATGCTTATGTCTTTATCTCATTATTTTAATTATAACATGTAAAATCAGAAGGATTCAGAAAAAAAAGCCCCTTTAGGTTAACATTTTAAGCCTTAATAATGGAAATGCAATCACTTCAGAAACAATATCAGTCATCTGTGTACAGAAAGAGTATCATAACTAAATTGTCTTTGACAAATGAAAGCGTCATTTTTGCTGACTGAAAAGTCAGCAAGTGCAGAATAGAGGGAGGCGTGTCATCCTCTTATTGGAAACACAAAGTTCTCACAATAATGGGAGTGTCACAACATTTTTTTCAACCCCAAGAACTGTCTTTTTAACTTTGTCCTGTTTTGAAACTGCGTTGCTTTCTTATTTTTCGTTACCTGTTCATTCGTGACAGTTAAAAACTCAAGCACACGTCGACTAGCACCAGGATTTTATTTCACGTGGAGCAGTTTGGATGGAGTTGAAAGCGGCGAAAGAGCCGCGAATTTAGGATGTCTTCAGGCGCATCACGCGCGACGACACCAGGTGAGCGGAAGACCTTATGAACAAATCCAGACTGATATTTAACACTTTAAAAGTTTAAGGGTTAAAAAAGCCGTGAAGTCAGGAGGAAAGTACAAAGCGAGTCGTGTAAGTCAGTAGGAAAGTACAAGGCAGTCACGTCGTGATAGATTGATTGACAAGTTCAACTATGCGCCGTGTTCCATAGCCTATAAAAACAGAAATTTTAATCAACACTTTGCTATTTTATATGTATGTTTTTGCATCATATATAGGCTCCTATTAATTGGGATAATACAACAAATTGTTAAAAAAATTGAAAATGGTGAACTGAAAAGTTGCATGATCCATGATATACATTTTACTTTAATGCTCATTATCAACTTCGCTAACCTGATTTTACCAGGTGGAACATGTCCTTGGGTCAACATCTTTGTTGACCCGGGAACAACACTGTGATTAACCAGTCAGATTTACAGTTTCCAGATTTTGTGAAGTTTAGGCGTACAATCAGTATTTGGTGCTTGTACATCAGTGTCAGTCATTCCTCATTTCTTCAGATTTTGGCATTACTCATGGGTAAGGGTAGGTTTAGGTGTAGAGATATGGTCAACATTATATTTTGCATTAAAATGTTGCTCCAGGGTCAACAAAATATGTTCACCAAGGGACACATCGAACTTGGCAAATTCAGGACGGGTCACTTTGATCACATTTTTAAGTATAGTATGTTGACAGTTTTCTACAGTAGTATTGTTTTGCTTTGGATAGACCTTTTTTTTGAAAGACAGACAGATAATTTATGGGGTCTCTTGGTATTAGACAAGTGTGACGGCAGATGGTACTATAGATTTATCTTTAGTTTTAGTTAGCTAACTAAAAATATTTACTGAAAATATCTTGGCTCTCCATACCCCCAAGAATGACAGAATATGATAAAAAAAAGACATAATATTGTATACATAGATATATATATATATATATATATATATATATGTATGTATGTATG
>JAUYWG010000064.1:11444756-11472959 GCA_034779775.1 Enteromius afrohamiltoni | reverse complement strand
ATATATATATATATATATATATATATATATATATATTTATGTTTGTATATATATATATATATATATATATATATATATATGTGTGTGTGTGTGTGTGTGTACATGTATTTACATTTTTTTATTTTTTTTCTATCAACTGACTGTGAAGAAAGAAATAGATGACTGGAGATTATCAGCACATTTAAATGTTGTCCAACCAGCTTGCATTCCAGAAACGACAATAACACACTGTATTAATTTGACTTCTTTTTCCACCAGGCTTCTTAACATGATTTGTTTTTACATCTAGATTTTCAAAGATAAACAATGATATACAGTATACTAAACCTGTAACATCACTCTCTAATTCAACATGAACAAAACACGTGAAGGAAGTGCATCGTGTTTTTTTTTCTTTTTGTAAATATTTGTTTGCATTCCTTCTTCTAGAATTCTTGACAATAAGTTACAACATTTATACTGCTGAATCTACAAGCCTTCCCTTTGTTCGTCTAAATAAAGAGATATACTGTATGAGTAGCCCCAGAACACATTTATTTTAGTGTCTATGCAAATAAAGTACACTAAAACGGAATGAAACATTTTCATGACATAAGGAATATGGGCTTCTTAGAAAACTAAAAAAAAAATTCCAATTGAAGCATTACCAAACAAATTTCTAGATACCAAACAAATTTCTAGATAAATATATTTACCACAGAAATTTCCGTGGCTTCCACAGAACTAGGAGTCGCTATTTTTCAACAGTCTGATATTTTCAGACTTTCCATGACTGTGAGGCCTTTGCTAAGTTAGTGCCTTTGGTCATCACAAATCATCATAACACCTCTGAATCCTGATACTCGTGAACAGCAATGAATGGAATTAAATATACCATTACAACATTCTTCACCACATATTTCTGTAAAAAAAAACCTGAAGCAAACACAGATAACCATTAAGTTTTCCCATAGATATCAATTCAGTTCTCAGAAAAAATTGTAGTATGAATAATCCAAAAGCAGAAGAATGAAGATAGATACTTCTCTTTGATGTTCAGTTTCATTGTTCTAATGCAAATTACCTCACCTGTGGGTCTTATACATCCTGAGATTCTAATTAGAGTGTGAACAATAGAGCTGATTACTGTTTTCATGTTGAGAAATGCGTTATAATTGAGCCCAGGTTGTGATGTTGTTATCACAATTACAGAATGCAAGTGTTTGCTAAATGAGCACACGGTGCAACCTCTTAACCTCTGCCTTTTTGCGCTGATTTCTGTATACAGTAGAATGGAATCACAAAATGTTCAACAAATTGTCAAAACAGATTTATACAGTATCTCAGTTTAGCTGGTGTGTGCAATAACTGCATTGTTTTGTGGGCAAGAAATTGTGTTTCACCATTGACAGCCATTCAAAATAGCCATGAATTAATACTAAATACATATTAATTCAATGACTGTATGCAGCAGCACTAATGCATACCCAAATATATTAGATCTTGTTGGAAATCAAGTCTATTATAGAAAGAGAAAGAAAAGGAAGAGAGCAAGAGAGATTGTGTGAGTGGCTGGATGAATAAAAAGACAGACAGATTTGATAAGAGAGACTGCAGTAAGTTGACTGCCACTTTACATTAGACAGAATTACAGCCTCTCCCACAGTTAGTCCAGACAATAAACCAGGAGCATTTCATCAGAGTTTTATTCCAACATCCCCACGTAGCCATTCAATCACTCTCAGCACCAAAGCCATCTCAGTCTGTCTTATTACTGTAAACCAGCCACAGACATTTAACATTTCTTGTCCATTCCATCTTTAAATCAAGTCAGGCTTTTATCCCCTTTTATGGAGAGTCACCATAGACAGCACAAAAGTCTAAGATTTGGGCATAGACTAAGTACTTTGAACAATGCATGATGAGTGCACCTCTAATAGTCAGGATCAAATTAGCGTGCAGTTAACCTTTTAAAGAATTTTTTTTTGTTTTTATTACAATGCTATTCAAAAGACAAAGTCAAATAATGCAGCTTACTGTGGATGTTTGTTTGTTAGTTCAAAGCAATATGCAGAACATATGCAAACATATCTATGCAATCTTATTTTATTTATCAGGCATTTATTGCATTGTGAAAAGTGATTGAAAAAAAAGATTTATGCTGCTACTTGTTGATAAAAGACTCCACTAACAGGTACAGTATAAAGTCATAAATGTGCATTCTGAATGTAAACAGGGTACATTTTTATGTTTTTATATTTATATTTTAGGTATACAATTTTTATGTTAATTGACAAACTGAAAGAGCTTTATAGAAGTAATGACCTTCTCTCAGTTACACCCTGTTATTGTATTAAAGAAAACACTCTTTCCTTTCCCTTATTTTGAACAAAAGAGTCCCTTTGTTTTTCTTTGAAGGATGCTTTACAAGCACAGCAAGCACCTGAGTGGACGATACAAGAAGTCCGCACAACACTTTGTCTGGCTCCTCTGTCTTTGGGTTCACCTCTTGCCTCAAGGTTAGTACAGTATTCGACTATTTTACCAAAATGAATTTGTTATAAAACACATGGAAAAACAAAAGGACTTGTGGGAGTTAAATCTAAAGTTGTACTCTATGCATGCTATTTATGGGTGAGCAAAACTGAAACAGATGAAAAATGATTATTTGTCTGTGTGCACTGTTTCTCTTTCAATTTATTTCTGAGCAAAGTACAGAGTAGAGAGAGCCTGAAAATGAACAATAGTTTGGCAGAGAATCAAGTCCAGAAAAGATAGCCTTAATTGCTTGCCAGCACTCCTGTACAAGTCTATAAAACTCCTTCTAGTAAAACGATTAATAAGAATGGAAGGAGGCTGTAAATTGCAAACAGGAAGGAGTCAGATGTGCAGAAGAGTCGCTCAATGCAGTAGAACAACACACAACCTTTTTAAGAGGAGCATTTTTAATGGCATTATGAAATCTGATTACATTTTAGATTGAATTTAATAATAAATACTTGTAATACCAGGAGAATTCACACACCCAGGGGGCATCTAGTCGGAGGAGAGTGAGAGACAGAATGGATGCGATAATGTGGAGGAGTCCAGTGGCCCGCAGCATGATTGTCCTAGCTTTAATGAATTAATTAGTAATGATCACAGTGAAGAAAAAGGGATTCAGAGCATTTCATTTCTCATTCTCTAAGAGAAACCACCATCACTACACTTACAGAGAAGAAACAGTGAAGCAGTGCTTTTCACAATATAAATCGTTGCAAAGCAGCTTTACAAGAAATTACGTTTCTACAATATATTTAGTAGTAGATACAGGGCTCTCAGGTCTCACGCATTCAACGTGAGACACGCATTTCCGCCAGTTCACACGCTCTCACGCCACACCTTGTATTTCTCACGCTGAAAAGTTTTAGATAATTATAACTTGTATATACAATTAATAGACGAGGCGCAAGCATACGATGTTAAGTTCTCTGCCGCGTTTATAATCCCGCCAAGTGCCAGCTTGCCAGCACGTTCGTTACTAGGCAACATGTGTGCGCACACACAGAGTGGAATTTGAAAGAGCAATAATGACGAATGCGGTAGGTAATCCATGAATTCTTTATTTATGTGTATTACTTCATTTTATGATTCCTGGACAAGATTAGTTGCTTGTGATCGAAGATAGTGTGAGCTGCTGCTGGGAAATATTGCCAAATTCGTTATTTCTAAAGTTTCAGATTCTGCAATCTTACTATATGTGTGCAGTATGCATGTACATTAAGTTGTTCGGTTGGCTCTTTTGGCACCAAATTTATCTGTTTATTTTTGATACATTTGTATTTTTGAAATATATAAACTATTGATGAATTTGTCACTTTTCAGATTTACCAATTGTTATAATTCATATTTGTGCTGATCATTTATGAACAATAAGTCAAATTAAACTGCTAGCAATAACTTCAGAGAATTGGGTGGGCCAGAGGGGCTGCTGTGCAAATATTTTGTGGCTCCTCCCCTATAGCATATCAAATCTCACTCCAAACTTTTGCTAAAACTTGAGAGCCCTGTAGATATGTAGTACATATGGCAGAAATACCTATTAAAAATCAGTTAAAGGAATATTTTACCCAAAGATTAAAATTCTGTTGTCATTTACTCACTCTCAAGTAGTTTCAAATCAATATAAATTTCTTTGTTCTGCCAATCACAAAGAAAGATAGTTTGAAAAAAAATTGTGAATGAAAAAAAATACTATGGAAGTCAAAGGTGACCCTAAACAGCCTGGTTAGAAACTTTTTCAAAATATATTTTTGCAAGACAAAAAGTTTATTTCTTCTTTCTGAAAATTTTCTCAAAAAAAGGCAGAATTGCGAAGAAGAAAAAAAGTCAATATTCAACAATGACCTTTTGACTTTGGCTTGCATAGAAATTTTGGCCTCCTTATTATAGGCATATTTCACAATATTCCTGTTTTTACAATATTGTTTATTATTTTTATAAATGCAGCCTTAAAGAACAAAAGAGACAATGACCAACCATAGCTTTTGGATGGTAGTGTATTCTGCAAGCCAATGTATTCATTTTAGAATAGTTTTTCCAAATTGAATGTGCTTGGCGATTTTTTTTCTTACACATTTCCTTTCAGTTAAGTTCTCTCTCCTTTCTGCTATGCAATCAAGTGTTTTTTGCTTGAACAAGTGCATCATACGGGTACCCACAGTACACTACGCTTCACTGCATGAACACTCTAATCACAATGATTTAAATGTAAAATGAAGTAGAATAGTGCACACTAAATGGGAAGAACCTCCCCAGTTACACTGGAAACCCAAGAAGATAAGCATGTATTTGAGAGAAAATGTAAATGAAAGAAAAAAAATAAAAGACTGAAAAACTGGACAGGTGTTAAATATTTCCAAAGTGATAGATGACAGAGTTGGAGAAGCAACTTTAAAACTAGACTGTCAATCTAAACTTTTTGTCAAGTTAACATTTGAAGGTTACTACTATGAAGCTATTTATATCATTCATAATCATTGTTCAGAGCCATATTTTTATATACATTTTTACCAAATGCAACAAAATATAAGCATAGAATTAGTGTTTTGGCAGTGCAGACACATTTACTTTATTTTACACAAATAAAAACAAGGCTGTGAGGGATTTATTCAGTTTTGTGTAGATGAAAGAGCCTTGAAAAAACAAGTCTCCAGCAGACAAACATCTTTGTGACCTAAAACATACACCATTATTAAATATGGTGTCTACTGAGATTGAGTAAATGCTGGTTCAGAATTAGCAACCAGTCATGAGTTATATTTAGTCATAGCCTGGTGTACGTCACACCTCCATGGTATTCATGGTATGTTAGACTAGCACACACACATAATATAAGTCAACATTTGGCTGTCAAGTTGTTCCTTTCAGGCCAAATCTGGGCTAGCCTGTTTTGTCTGGTTGTGTGCTTGTCAAAACATCAAACAGAAGCATTATGAAACTGACAGGCCTCATGGGGATGTGGTAAACTGGAGAGGTCAGAGGGGATTAGAGTTAAAAGTTAATGTGAAGTTTTGTGAAAATTTAACGGAGCAGAATCATTTTCGGTGTCTTGAAAAGACCAAAGGGGAGAGTGTCCTTAAATTCACAGCCAGAGTTGTTAATAGGTTATTATCTAGTAAATGTCAGTGGCCATACAGACAGTTATTGCTTTTGACAGACTTTCTTCTGGGTGATGTTAACCTTTAAAAAAATAAAAACCTTGGATGAAATCTACATGAATTCAAAATTGACCCCATATACTCATTATGACTTATAGGGCAGGTTCAGGTGTGGTGGCAAAATTTTGGCAAAATTATATGGGCCAAAAAACGTTAAATTGTCCATAATGTAGTGATGTATGACGTCCTTTCGTAATCAAGCACCTTTCTGTTAGTCTACAAGGTGAATCCATGTGACCAGCTCATTCCAGATTGCTTACATTCATATTGAATTCATTATATTAAAGATTGGATTTTTCCCACAAAACTTTTGAAAAAAAAAATACCACTGCACCTTTTTTTAAAGAAATCTTAGGAATGTTTAAATTAAAAACTTATTTTAACAAATAAATAAATTATTTGCCCTGCCTGTAAAGTAGCTTATATTTTTTAAGTTTTGTTTTACAAACAGTTACAGTTTTGCTATGGACATTGTCATTTTTGGTGAAATAATCAATCTGTCTTATACCATAACAATTTAAGAAATATAGGCCTTTTATGAATTATTGCGATAAAGAAATTATACATGCCCTTTAGTCAACATTAAAACTAAAAATTAAAGTAAAATAGAACATTCACAAATATAAATATGAAAATTAAAAAAATGTACATTGAATAAAAAAACCTCTGGCCTTAAGAAATATTTTATTTTATTTATCTTTAGAAATAAGAGTGGAATGTACAGATACAGATGTCATTAAAATGTCTTACATAAGGAGAAAAACTTTTCTCTCTCTCCCCAGTGAATGGCTACTTTATGTCTAATGCTAAGGCTGTCTTGCAAGGGTGTGATGACCACTGGACCTTACAGGAAAAGGAGCGCATGTCTGTGCTCTTCCAAACCACGGTGTGCGTGGACATACAGGTTCTTTCCCCAGGCGAGTGGACAGCATTTAGTTATGTCTCGGCCCCTGCACCCCGCTATGAACTCGCCCTGCAGGGGGACGCAAACAACCTGTATGCCTGGCTGTTGGGTGTCCGCCACCAGTTCCCTGTCAAGCTGACCGTTCACCGCTGGTACCACATATGTCTACGGTGGGATGCCCCTCACAAAAGCTTTAGTCTGACAATAGGAGACAACTCGGAAGTATACCAGCGGACCGCCATTGCCCGAGCAATCCCTCCTTCTGGACGTCTTCTACTAGGTTGCCAACCAAACGAAGCCTCTCCTGGGGCGAAACTGGCCACCGTGGAGCTCTACCTGTTCCGCATATGGGACGATGTTGCAGAGCATAGGGCCTGCGAGGATGGGACAGTGATTGGCTGGGACTCACAACTTTGGGCCGTCACACGAGCCCAGGCTAGAGTCCAAGATTATATGTTGCAATGTGGTGAGTACAGAGATTCACAAAAGAGAAGCTTGTTTAACCGGTTGATAAGAGAGGAGTGCAAAAAATAGCAGTGATAATTTGCCTAATGACTGCGTATAAGCCAGTGTCAGATCAAGTCTGCAAACCATAAACAGCCTGAAGCCCTTTATCTCTCTGAACTAAAAGTATGCCGTGCACTTTTGTAACGTCTTCAAAGCAATTTAAAGCTTAAAATGTTGCTGACTGATCCACCCTAAGAGACAACTTGCTTGCCAAGACCAGAATGTGAATTGGTTGAGATATTTTGTGTGTAGTGTCTTCATATACTGTACATGCATGATAAAGATGATGCATGTTGTAATATTGCATGATTTCACTGAGTTAACGTCTTTGTAAGATTCACTTTCATGCATGTATTATTTATAGATAAAATAATGATCCTGTTGGAAAATCAAGCTTTAGCTGGTAGCTGTATTTTGGAACACGGTAGCTGGTGTGTAGCTGGTCTAAGGTGGCCATTATATCTGATTGACTAGTCCCTATATTCTAAAAATCAGTTTGACCACCTTAAGCTAGTATTGCCAGCTGGTGACCAGTTTGTTGTTGCTCCATAATGGCCACCTCCTTGTACTTGTAGCTAATGAACAAGTTGGACTACCTAAAATGACTAGCTATGGCCACCTAATTACCATCTCAGATCATATAAAAACTAGCTAAAACCAGCTAATGACAAACAAGCCCTAGCTAATTACCAGCTTGAACCAGTTAATGACCTATTTAGACCACATAATGACTAGGTAGGACAGGCTAATGGCCATTTTGAACCAGCTAGAAACCAGGTATCACGTCCCAGCACACAGTTACTGGCTTAATATGGATTTTCCAAAATGAGAGTCACAAGCCTTGCCTGTTCCCTGCATCAGAATGTAACTATCATCTGACCTTTATCAAAAATCGTTCACCATTAAGTGAAATTCCAGATTATGTTGATCTCTGTTTACATGACTGGATTTTTCACCTTTATTCCAGAGAGGACCTCTGAACTCTTTATAGCCCTTCTCCTGAGGAGCATTTAAATTAAATCAATTTTGTGGTAAATCAGAATTGTAACATTATTTTCTCAGCACATAATTATTTAACAACAATAGGCCCGCTAAATCGTTGGAATGCCAAAATTATGGTTTCAGTTACAGAAAAGATGCATCTAATATATGTGAGATTAAATATGGCTTCTCATTTCTAGACCTGAATAAGTTCACTATATAAGACATGTGTTTCCTACTCCACAGGAAATTATGAAATTGATTTCAAATATCCTACAGGATATTTGAAACATTTCAAAACACATCCAGACCTCGAGCCATTAAAAACACCTAAAAACATTGAAATTATTAGATCAGATGTTGATGCAGGGTACAAGAAAGGCAGTAGTAACTATACTTTAGTCTTTCTATCATTTGTGCATGCCAATTCTATTTCTATATTTCATCTTTTAGGTCTATGGCATAAGCGTATGAAACGCAATGTAGAAACAACTTTTACCAAATCCGGTAAGTGCAGTGGAAGTGTGAACTCACTTCACTGAGTAATACTGTAGTTTGGTGGTGGGTAACTGTCTTGGGGAAGTTATGACCCAAACTATAAGCTATTCAGAATTTTAGGTTGCCTATTTTCTAACACAAAAACTAGAATAGAAAAAAAAATATAATAGAAGTGGTAGCATTAAGACTGAGCAGATACTGTATACAGTAAAATATTTACAATATATCTACATATTTCCTATAAAAAGGAATCAGTGTGTCAGTAAATTTGTATTAGGGGTTTTCAAACTGTTCCTAGGGCTTCCTAGCAAGGCACATTTGTTAATTAAAGTTTTGAATAAGGGCAAAACGGGAAGTGAGCCTCCAGGTCCAGCAACGGTTTGAAAACCCATAACTTACATAACTGTCAGAACAAGTTCATTATTATGAAGAATACAAAGGCTACATGACAAATTATCAGAACACGCTTATTTCAAAAGAAGATATTTTACAGAATGTCCGACCAAAAACCAATCAGCAATACTTTTCATGTACAAGCCTGATTCCAAAAAAAAAAAAAATCATTTAAATTTGAAATTTCAATTTAAAAAAATTTTGGATTTCAAGACACATTCTACACATTCCAGAAAAGTTGGGACAAGTAACAATAAGAGACTGGACATATAAGTCAAATGTATATTATAAATGCATATAAGGAACATCTAAAGGACCAATTTTCCACTTATTAGGTCAATTGGCAACATGATCGGGTGTAAAAAGAGCCTCTCAGAGTGGCAGTGACCAATTTCCCCAATGCTGCACCAAAAAAATAGCGAAGCAATATCAGAAAGGAGTTTCTCAGTAAAAAATTGCAAAAAGTTTCAAGTTATCACCATCTACAGTGCATAATATCATCCAAAGATTCAGAGAATCTGGAACAATCTCTGTGCGTAATAGTCAAGGCCGGAAAACCATATTGGATGCCCGTGACAGCACTGCATCAAAAACAGGAATGTTACTATAATGGAAATCACAATATGGGCTCAGGACTACTTCCAGAAAGCATTGTGGGTGAACACAATCCACCGTGCTATTCGCTGTTGTCGGCTCAAAGTCTGTACGTCAAAGAAGAAGCCATATATAAACAATCCAGAATTTTCTCTGGGCCAAGGCTTATTTAAAATAGACTATGGCAAGGTGCAAAACTGTTCTGTGGTCAGACGAAACAAAAATTGAACCCAAGCTGTTATTAGTGCTCAGTTCAGAAGCCTGCATCTCTGATGGTATGGGGTTGCATGAGTGCATGTGGCATGGGCAGCTTACACATCTGGAAAGGCACCATCAATGCTGAAAGATATATCCAAGTTCTAGAACAAAGGTCTTCCCTGAACATGGTCTGGATGGGAGCATGACAATGCCAGACCACATACTGCGTCAATTATAACATCCTGGATGCGTAGAAGAAGGATCCAGCCTGCAGTCCAGATCTTTCACCCATAGAATACATTTGATGCATCATAAAGAGGAAGATGTGACAAAGAAGACCTTAGACAGTTGAGAAGCTAAAAGCCAGTATTAGACAAGAATGGGACAACATTCCTATTGCTAAACTCGAGCAACTTGTCTCCTCAGTCCCCAGACGTTTGCAGACTGTTGTAAAAAGAAGAGAGGATGCCTCACAGTGGTAAACATGGTCTTGTCCCAACTTTTTTGAAATGTGTGGATGCCATGAAATTCAAAATCAATTTATTTTTTCAACTTATTTATTTTTCCCTTAAAATGCTACATTTTCTCAGTTTAAACATTTGACATGTCATCTATGTTCAATACGGAATAAAATATTGAAATTTGGAACTTCCACATCATTGCATTCCAGTTATGTTCATAATTTGTACAGTGTCCCAACTTTTTTGGAATTAGATTTGTGTGACAGTGGTTATCTTTAACGTCAAATGTAATTTCCACTCCTTTGCAAATGTAATTCTTCCTTTTGTTCTCGACCTCACGGCAAGTTGTAATGAAAAGGCATGCCTGGTCCAGGCACGGTGCATGACGCAAACAGATGTTTTGAATAGCGGATGGGTTAGGTAATCTTGTTGTTGTCTAAAGTTAAATTGCACAGGATTCCAGAGAAAGATTGATGTAGAAATCAGATGTATCTGCATATCAATATCATCTTAATCCAGAAAGATTACAGTCCCGTAACTGAAAGGTGTAACCTGTGTAAACTTTGTGTTCTGTTCTTTTTTACTGTAATGAATTAAAGGATTACCCAACACCAAAAAGATAATTTTGCCATTAATCTTACACCCCCATGTCCAAACCTGTAAAAGCTTAATGCGTCCTTAGAACACAATTAAAAAATATTTTGGATGAAAACCGGTAGGCTTGTGACTGTCCTATTAACTGCCAAGTAATGAACACTTTCAAAGTCTAGAAAATTATGAAAGACATCATCAAAAATAGTCCATTTCCATCAGTGGTTTAATTTGAATGTTATGAAGCGACGACAATATGCAAAGAAGATAAAAATACAGATTAAACAAATGATGGCAGATGGACTATTTTGATGAAGTCTTTCATACTTTTCTGGACCATGACAGTGTTCATTATCAATTAATCACGTTTATTTCTATAGCGCTTTTAACAATACAGATTGTAGTAAAGCACTGAACATTATCAAATAGGAGAACAATGATGAGATTAAACTGTTTATTTATCAAATGCAGAGATGGTCTCTATAATCAAAACAACGATAATCACTAGAAATTGCGCCCTAATTTCTTCAATGGGACAGTCACAAACCTCCCGCTTTTAATCCAAAAAATCTCAAATTCTGTTCTGAAGGCGAACAAAGCTTTTAATTGTTTGCATCGATAAAAGGGTAAGTGATTAATGACAAAATTATAATTTTGTTGTAGAAACCCTTTAAATGTATACAGTAGGTGTGCTTGTGAGAAAGCCAAGGATTAAAGGTTAAAGTTTAATATTTTATACATTTACAGCATCCCAAGGTTTAGCCAGCACCCGAGAGTTTGTCTCGACACCTAGTAAGTGTTCCATTTCTACTTCACCACTGTCACATATATATACAGATATATATATATATAGATATAAATATATATTTACATATACAAATGAAATCATTGTACTTTCTGACTATTTGCATTTTACATTTTTAAATGGAATTTTAGTGTTATGTTGAATGACAATTTGTCTCTTCCACCCTTTCTTCCCTCGCTTTCCAAGGTCCACTCCAATCAATTTTGACTTCAATAATTGCTGGTTCACTGAAATCCACCACCCAAGGTCAGTAACTCATGTAAAATGCTGTGGAGAATACAAGAAAGATGAGAAAGTTCAGTCAGTGAGCCATATACAAGTGTAGTACTGATGTTGTTGAAAGGGTCAGCCTAGTGGAGTAGTTGACCTTCAGCAAAAAAGCTTTAAAGGATATGAATATAGAAACTGATTTCTGTTCCCTTCCACAGGACCGAACCTTCAATCTTCGAGTCAGCTCTTAAACACATCGAATCCTGCAGGCCTAACTATAGCAACTTCTAAACCTTCAGTGACTCTAAGTGCACCAACACATATTCCCCTCACATCAACTACCACATCAAACACCATTACACTCGCTGTTCAAGCTGGTTCAGCTGTTAATAGCACAACTACAGTGTCAAATACTAAGGAATTAAACATGTCAGCTCCAACTCCAGCCTCACCTATGTCTTACATAACCACTCAAACTACCCAGAGCACGTCAACATCTGCCCAGACACTTTCAAGCAATCAAACTAGCCATCCAGTCAGTACTTTTGAAGCAACAGTCAACCATACGACAGCAAGCTCTTCTGCCGCGACTCAAGTAACCAATCAGACAGCAGTTCTACGAACAACGACATCCAATGTATTATTCACAGGTACGGCTATTATCACTGAGTTCTGATTATGTCTTTTTTCTTCTTTTTTGGAAAAAGACAGATGGCTTCTATTTCGGTGATAATTACAGGATATTAAATTAAATTCCTTACCTTCATTCTCTCATTCTGCCACATATTACATAATTTATACATTATAAAATTAATCCTAATGGTTCAGTGCTTTGATGTGTCTTTTCATTTGTTTCAGAGCCATTCGCAGTACAGTGTAACTTTTCCCAGTCCTGTGCTAATGAATGTAAGAAAGAAAACATTTTTAGACAAAGCCTATTTTATTCTTAGAAGACATCATTTAGATTAAAAGTGGTGATTCCAGGGGATGTGTAATAATATCTCTCTTCTTACGTCACAGCATCATACTACTGGATGCTTGTGGAGGTGAATGGCTCTAATATGACGGAGGGAGACATTCAAATTTGGGTAAGAGCATTTTTATTTTTAATAACAAAAAATATATATAATAGTTGCCCTAATAATAATAAAAATATATTGGTTTTGTATTGAATAATTATTTTATAAACTAGAGAGTTCAGTTTGAAATTCTAAAATTCAAAATGCTTCACTCTTCTATATTCAGTTTTCAGATTTTTTTCATAAAAGCACGTGCTCTGTTGGAGTTTCAGCAGAAAGCAATACTACATCTTGTCAGACTAACATAGTCTTTGTGGTAGGTATCATTTGTTTTCAAAAAACAGTTCAGTGCTGAACTTTGATGTTGCCTAACACTGAATCATTATAACATGTATTTTTCAATAATATAGACTGCTGAGGTTAGATGTGAAGCCAAGCAAAACATCCAGTAAGTCAAACCTAAGAGTCTAAGCCACATAAAAAGTATAATCTCATTGAAATTCAATATCAATTAACGCTACTACTGCCCCCACTCTTACAGGAAGACAAACTGCACTGTGCTGCTACAGATGAGCCAACCTGTGAATACGTGCACAATTCGAAGGCTGATGCAAAACGGAACTATAAACCCATCGATAGAGATCCAGCTTCTGGGAGATGTAGAAACAGTGGGTGAGTGAGACAAGCACAATTCTGTCATAATTTACTCACCTATTTGTTATTCAAAACATGAAAGAGAAAGCAGACTAGGTCTGTTAGGCTTCAAAATGACAAAACGCACCTTAAAAACAAAATAAATATGGTCCACTTGATTATATAACAAAATAGACAGCAGTCGCATGACATACAATGCATGGGTACTGTAATTGTTTGTTTTTGAAGTCTCGCCAAATTGTTTACAGGCAAAGGACTATGCCCAGACCTCAATATTACATCCCCTGGAGGCGGTTTTGTGCACTGCACATCTCCAATGTCTTATGATGATGTCTGCAAGACCCAGGGACCTCTCAATGTCACATGGTAGAATATGCTACTGATTTGCCACACTTTTAATTAGTTCTGGCATTTTTAGTCTTTGCAGATATAAAGTGCAATGTGTATTGTTCACTCTTTTTTGCATTAGTTCTTATAAGGAGAATGGTTTCATTCCTAAAGACTTGTTTGCAAATCAAATCTGCAATGGTAAGTGTTATTACTTTTTGGGCTTACTATTTCGTCCTCATTTTCAGTCAGTCAGACTAATGTCACATTCAAAAATTCTGAAATGTTGTTTTACTGTATTTAGTTGAGAACCAACACTATTGTGATTGTCACGTGTCTACCAACAACGGTGAGTGGAACATAACTGTTCTTTGAAAGAGTAGGTACAAGAATGTGTCATAGACCAATCAGACTCCAAGTTCCCTCTCCTACCTCTTTTTTAGAGACATATTATGCTGTTCGTCTAAACATTACAAGTCCAGATGTGAATTTTACCTACGTTCAGAACATGGTGAGTTTTTAGAGAAAGGTTTTTGCGAACAGGTAAAAAGCCAAAATGTTTTACCAAAACATTGTTGTCTTAATTTGCAAGTTACCTTACCTCAATGAATGACAAAATATGTTTATTGCCTTATTAGTTTTGTTGTTCCATTCAATAGGTTGTAGAGTTGAGCACTCCTTGCAACAAAGCCGGAATGCTAGGGTATGTCTGCAATTCCTATCCAAAATACCATATATACAAAATTTTGGGGTCAGTAATTTTTTCTGAAATTTAAACTATTATTTAGCAAGGACACATTAGAAGTGTAACCAAAATGACAGTAAATATGAATTTATAATAAGATTTCTATTGTAAATAAATGATGTTTTATTCACCACAGAATCCTGAAAAATGGTATATATATATATATATATATATATATATATATATATATGTGTGTGTGTGTGTGTGTGTGTGTATATATATATTACAATTTCTCAGGTTTCCGTGGTGAATATATAATGTATATTTAAATATGAAATTGTGTTTACAGTTTCTTTATAGTTGATCATGTTTTATGTTCATAGGTGTGATTCTGTATCCCAGTTGTATCAGGTAGACATCTATTTGTTTTCCATCTTCAGTAAAATAATTTTGTTACAATTGGGTCAAATCTTGTTTTCTGTATCTGCTCTAAAAGGTTGTGATTTATGCTTTGCAGGGAATGCACTTGGAATGTTTTGGTGAAGGAACGAGGCAAGTTGTACTATTGTGTGTTTGTGTGTTTCTCTTTGCATCTACAGACAACTTAACCTCTCTGTCATTCCCCAGACTCTACACATGTATGTTAACTCTGCAGCTGTCAGAACAGTTGGATGTGTGTACTGTTAGTACTGCTATTGGCAATCTTTGGAAGGACAGTACAAACATTAGTTTTGATGGACCACTCAGTCGAATTGGTGAGTGTTGAACTGTATGTACTGGTATTCCCCAATTAAAGCTAAGCTTATCCAAGTGGTACAATTGTAAAAATGCATTTTTTCCATCTATCTCTCTACTATACAGCCATATGTCGTTTGCCTACTGATTCGAAAACCATTCCTTTAAACTCAACATTCACTTGGATGTCTGTAAATTTCAATTCCAGCCACATTGATGACATCAAAGACAACTTGAAGTGGTAAATCTTGTATTCAGTTCATATTTTACACTGTGCATACTTCACATTTGTGTCAAATTTCAATTAGTATATTTCCATGTCTCTGGCTATATTTACGCTGAAAATCAGTGTGATTTTGCCAAGTAAGGCATGTGTCTTGACAAACATCTGTTTTCTTGTTAACCGATTTTAGTAGTATATAATGGCCTAACCTGTTTGTTTGACAAGAATGTTGTTTCAAAAAGTCTTTGCCAAACAAACATTTCGATCCTGCTCTTTGTTTTCCAGTGCACAGGATCAGACATTCGCTGTTATTTTAAATGAGAGCTGTAAAGTCTCATCTCCTGAGTCCTACACTCAAATTGAAAAAACTCAAATTGTCCCTTCTAAAACAAATTCTGCTATATATACTTCTCCATCGGTAACTACAGATTGGTCACTGACCAACCAAACTCACACTTCAGTCACACCATCAGTCACAAACACTTCTAGTTCACCACTCAATACAGCAGGTATAATATTCAACACATCCTCAGTGGTCAGTGCAACACATAAAACATTAAGTGCAACACCTCAACTGAGCAACACAGGAGATACAACACACTATACAACAACATTGCCTATCAATACAACAGGTCCATCAAACAATATATTAGCATCATTGATCAGTACAACAAATACGACACACGGTATAACAACCCAACCAATCAGCACAATGGGTGCAACACACAATATAACAACTCCACTTGTTAATACAACAGATATATTAAACAATACACCAGCATCATTGGTCAGTACAACAAATACGACACACAAGATAACAACCCAAACAATCAGCACAATGGGTGCAACACACAATATAACAACTCCACTTGTTAATACAACAGATATATTAAACAATACACCAGCATCATTGGTCAGTACAACAAATACGACACACAAGATAACAACCCAACAAATCAGCACAATGGGTGCAACACACAATATAACAACTTCACCTGTTAATACAACAGATATATTTAACAATACACCAGCATCATTGGTCAGTACAACAAATACGACACATGAGATAACAACCCAAACAATCAGCACAATGGGTGCAACACACAATATAACAACTCCACCTGTTAATACAGCAGGTACAAACAATACACCAGCATCATTGGTCAGTACAACGAATACAACACACGAGATAACAACCCAACAAATCAGCACAATGGGTCCAACACACAATATAACAACTCCACCTGTTAATACAGCAGGTACAAACAATATATCAGCATCATTGGTTAGTACAACAAATATGACACACGGTATAACAACCCAACCAATCAGCACAATAGGTGCAACACACAATATAACAACTCCACCTGTTAATACAGCAGGTACAAACAATATATCAGCATCATTGGTTAGTACAACAAATATGACACACGGTATAACAACCCAACCAATCAGCACAATGGGTGCAACACACAATATAACAACTCCACCTGTTAATACAATGGGTATATCAAAAAATATAACTGCGTCATTGGTCAGTACAACAAATATGACACACAATATAACAACCCCACCAGTCAGCACAACATCTACACCATACAGTAAAACAATCTCACCGGTCAACATAACAACAGTCGGCGCAACACACAGTACAACATACAATGTCACAACCCCACCAGTCAGTTTAACAAACACCCAACAAGATATAATAACCCCAGAAGTATCAAGTACACCATACAATGATACAACCACACAGGTCAAAACAACACTTAATGTATCAACGTCAATAGTCAGTACAACACTCAATGAAACAAACTCACTGGTCAATACAACAGATACAACACACAATATAATGCCTTCAATGCTCACTACAACACTCAATGTAACAACTCAACCGGTTGAAACAGCAAGTAAACCACACAATATTACAAGCTCACCTGTCAGCACAACAGCTGCTTCAAACAATATAACATCCTCACTTGTCAGTCCAACAGGTACACCACACAATTTAGCAACCATACCAATCAATACAACAAATACATCAAACAATATAACATCACTGGTCAGTACAGCAAATATGACATACAATATAACAACATCACCAGTCAGCACAACAGGTGCATTAAACAATATAACATCACTGGTCAGTACAGCAAATATGACACATAATACAATAATGCCACAAGTTAGTACAACTGGCACACCATATAATACAACAAAGACAACGGTCAGTACAACAAATGCAACAAACAATATAGCAACATCATCAGTCAGCACAACATATATACCATACAATACAACAATACTCAATGAAGCAAGCCCGCTGGTCAGTACAGCAGGTACACCACACAATACAACTACAGTGGTCAGTGTAACAGATTCAACACACAATGTAACAACCTCACCAGTTAATACAACTGAAGCCATAGTAAACTTTACTCCACCAGTCAGTACAAGAGATACAACATTCAATATAACAACCTCACCAGTCAGCACAACAGATACAACAATTAATGAAGCAAGCCCACTGGTCAGTACAGCAGGCACACCACACAATACAACAACCGCAGTGGTGAGTGTAACAGATGCAGCAGTCAGTACAAGAGATAAAACATTCAATATAACAACCTCACTGGACAAAACAACAGATACATCACACAAAACAACAACCACAATGGTCAGTGTAACAGATGCAACACACAATGTAACAACCTCACTGGTCAACACAACAAGTACACCAGACAATAGAACACTCTCACTGAGCCATACAATAGATCCAACACACAATATAACAACCCTAGCCAATATAACAGAAACCACATTTGAGATAATAAATTCAACAGTCAGTACAAGAGATACAGTACTGAATGTAACAGCCTCACTGATCCTTACAACAAGTACACCAAACAATATAACCTCACCAGTCAAAACAACAGAAACAAATATAAATATAACAACCTCAGCACTCAACACAACAAATGCACTACACAATGCACCAACACTACCAATAAGCACAATAAAAACGACTGCAGCAGTTAACACAACAAGCACACCAAATATAACAACCTCAATGGTCAGTACAACAGATATAGCACTCAATGTAACAACCTCACCAGTCAATACAACAGTTACAGTACAAAATTTAACACATTCACTAGTCAATATTACAGTCACACCAGTCAACTTAACTGTCACAAGACTCAATTCAACAACCTCAATAGTTAGTACAACAGCCACATCGATTGACACAACTGCTGCAACAGTCACAACACTTAATAAAACTACAACCCTCAATACATTAATCACGCCACTTAATACAACAGCCATACCACCTTCTGAAGTGGTAACAGAAACACTTACCAATACAACAGCACAGAGACATGAAACTCTTGCTACAACAGTTAGACCATTAAATGCAACAGTCACACCTCACTTAACTACTGCCATGCCACTCATCTCAACTGCACTACATCCTACAACAGTCATGCCATTCAATACAACAGTAACAGATCTAAACTCAACTTTCATATCTGAAACTGTGAAAAACGTGACAGGGTCTGACACAAGTAGTTCACAAATCTCTGGTGCCGAGTCCACCACCACTACAACCTTTCTGCCAAATACAACACTGCTTAACTTGACAACACCATTACACCTAAATGCAACAACACCCCCGTTAAACACTACACAACACACCATCACATTTACAACACATTTAAACACTACTAGGCAAAACAACGCTACAATACTGAACACTACATTTTTTACTCACAATGTAACAACTCTCACAGACAACAGGACAGATTTAGCAATACTTAATGTGGTTAACGAAACACTTAGAAGTACAGATTTAAATGTGAGCTCTTCTTTATCAAATACCACAACACAATACCCAGATGTTACACAACATAGCACAGCCACTCCGTATGAAAATGCAACACACTCAAATAATACAAGCCCAGCACACACTACTGAATCACCAAGTAACGTAAATGAATCAAACTCAACTCAACCTCTTAATAGTACATCTGAATTCAATACAACAGCCATGCCTTATTACACAACACAACCTCTGAATAATTCTACAGTGGGGGAGATCACATATGCTGAAACTGATACCACTACAGATACACCAGATTTTAATGCTACAATGTATCCATTTAACTTCACAACTTTTAATACGACTGATGTCGCTTACTCCAACACAACAGATTTCCTGCTCAATACAACACAGTTAAATACAACAGCCTTTACAACCAACATAACCTTGTTTAACACAACAGATGTGCCACTGAATGAAACCAGTTTCAATGAAACTGATGTCAGTCGTAGCATCAACTCAACAGAGACCTCTAATAACACATTGGAATTTAGTACAACTGTAAGCCCTACAGTTAATACAACACAGTTTGACATCACAAATACAACAATGATACATACAACAACCTTTCCAGCAACAGAAAATATTACCATTGGGTCAACTGACTCCACTTTAGTGCCCGTAACAACAATTAACACAACACAGTCTAATGACACAATAGATGTCTTTACTGAAAATATAATAACTAACACAACTACACAAACCACTCCCATTAACACTCCAAACAATATACCAAGAAATACTACCGTTATTAGCATTGTCACAAACAGCAGTACAGCTCCCACAACTGCTCCATCAGAGATACATCCAAGCTCTTCTCAGAACAGCTCCACTTCAACAACAGATGATCCAATTATTGCTCCAACTTCAACAACTAGCATAAGGAACACAACAACAGTCACTACCAGGCCTGCCGGTCCAGCTGTGTCAACAACATCAGCCACTACCATGGCAACTACTACAGGTTTGACTCCAGTTTCTTTACTCGGATTCCAAATATAAATGCTTTGCATCCATTTCATAATTTGAATGCAAATTAGAATTTGGACTCAGTTATTATTGCATACTGTTTTTACTGAGTACTTAGGTGCAGATAATTGGCATTTTTCGCAATAGTATAAATAGCAGAAAATTCTGATATTTCAACATACGTATATAGCCTTTATTGCAAAATGCAAATAGCTGCTGCCTTAATTTAAAGTTTTTAAGTTCTCAAGCTTTAATTGGGATGCTTGATGTCATTTGTATCCAATGCAGTGAAATTAAGAAAAAATGTTTTGATACCAGTGTGTATTATATTTCTGTTCATTTTTCAGAAGCAACAACTAAAAGCCCAGATGCATTGGCTAACGAGCTTCTGAACCAAACACAGAATTTGGCAACTTTAAACTCAACTGAAGTCAATCAGCTGGTTAACCAGTTAGAAAATCTTATCTCTGCACCCAATATTAGTCTGGATCTAGGCCGAGCTGTGTTGTCCATCATCAACAACTTTCTAAACAGCTCTACAGATAATCTGGCTGCCTCCTCAAATCGGTGAGACACATGTGCATCACAAACATTCAGTGTCTGAAACTGTCAAACTTGAAATAATGTATCCAAATGTTTGTATTGTGCTTTGCAGGCTAATCAAAGCTGTGGATAATTTGGGTATGAAACTTGTGATTCGGGACCAGACTGAAAACATCATATTTAATTCACTCGCTTTGACTGTGACCAAAGTTGATGGGAACAACTTTGGGAAAACATCATTTACAATTGCAGATCCCCTAAACCCACAGGTAGTAACAACTTAAGTCCGACACAATTGTTTAACATTTTGGATGCTTTTAGACGTCACACATAATCTGGCATTTATATGTCTGGCAATACAGGTCACAAAAGGACTTCAAAGGCAAGTCAGGGCAGTGGAAAACTCCTCCCCCCTGGCTAAAATAACACTACCTGCATCTCTGACAGAAAACCTCTCTCCAGAAGAAAAGAAGATGGCCTCTAGAGTCCAGTTCACCTTCTTTCAGAAAAGCACATTTTTTCAGGTAAAACCAGGTTGATTAGAGTTTCATATAGCACATTGTATAATATAGAACACATTGGCACACATAATTTGTACATAACATTTTTAGAAAACCAATTGCTCTCAGATTAAATACGTTTACAAAAATTATACGTTTATAAAAATTGTGTCATTATTTATTCACTTTCATGTCATGCTGTCTTTTCCAATTACCAAGTACTGTATTTAAGCTTCAAATAGGATGTGAAAGCACCATAACAGACACGCCACCCTGACCAGATATCATTTTCAGAAACAAAACTTGCAAATTTTAATCTGCACGTCAGTTGATTTATTTATTTTGCATCTATCTACAGGATAAAACCCTGAGACCAGATAAGCTGAACAGCTACATTTTGGGGTCTAGTGTGGCTAACCTGTCAATCAAAAACCTGAGGGAGAGTGTTACATTTACTCTGACGAATAAACAGCCCATTTCGGTGTGTGTACTTACATATTTGGAAGACATCATATCTCAATGCCAGCTGAAACCTGTCTGATCTATCTCTTCCTTAACTCCTTTCACACAGGGGAACTATGTAGCTTCCTGTGTTTTTTGGGACTTTGATAGAAACGGTGAGATTACACCCCTCCAGGAATTCTAGAGAAACCGTAAAATATGTGATCTGTCCGATTTATTAATTAATGTCTTTTAATTCGTATGTGGATTTTCTAGGAGGTTTAGGGGGCTGGAATCACAATGGCTGCTCTGTCAGTAACAGTAGCACCGCGAATGAAACTGTCTGCAACTGCAATCACCTGACAAGCTTTGCTGTACTAATGGTATGTATGTCAGTGTGTGGGGTCTTTCACAGAAATGCTCACATCTTTCATCCAATTAAAATTTCACATCATGTACAAGTCAGAAAGACTCTAACAGAAATACACAGAACCCAGAGAGTGCCTCGACTGCCAAAAATCCTCAATGGATTTTTATTTGGCCTGCCAACATTTAACAGAAATGCTGTCAAAAATGAAAACGTGAAGCGTGCGAGTTCAAATGCAAAAGGGTTTATTGGGCTCAGGGTCAAGGAAGACAAATTCGAAGACCGGCAATCAGAATCAGTGGAGGCAAAGGCAATAGCATAAACGAAAACAAAGCAATGGTCAAACACCAGTAATCGGGGTCCTTAGGTAGAGAGAATATCCAGGAACGGATAGTAATCAGCAATGGGTAATCCAAACGACAAGATCAACACTGAGAATGACAACACGAATGAGTACACAAGATTGACGGCAATACACATAAACAATGATCTGTGACCAAACACTCAAACATTGGGAGGCTTTATACACAGAAAACTAGGTCAGTGGGTGGAGACTAGCAATGAAGCACCATGACAACTGAGAAGCGGGGCGGAGACATGAGTTCATTGATATAAGTCCATAGGTGAAAACAGGCACAAATACATGCACAGTTCGTGGAGAGCTGGAGTGCCATCCATAGCTGTGCTGGCACATCCAGCTGATCATTACAAATGCCTTTACATACACACTTTTAATTACATGCAACATGTTTTGTCTTCAAAGGATATTAGCCAACAAGGCATATCTGACAAGTTGCAGGCCACCATCCTTACCTTCATCACTTATATAGGATGTGGGGTGTCCGCCATCTTCCTCTCGGTTACTCTGATCACCTACATCGCGTTTGAGTGAGTAAAATTAATCATTCTTGCCTGTAAATTGAAATCAGTTCCAAAGAATATTTATTAATTTCTTCTGTTTCATTTCAGCAAACTCCGCCGTGACATCCCTTCTAAGATCTTGATCCATTTGTGTTTCGCCCTGCTTTTTCTGAACCTGGTGTTCTTGTTGGACGCTTGGCTGGCGCTCTACAAAGATGCTGTAGGCCTGTGCATTTCCACAGCCTTCTTCCTGCACTACTTCCTGTTGGTCTCCTTCACTTGGATGGGACTGGAGGCTCTGCATATGTACCTGGCCATCGTCAAAGTCTTCAACAACTTCATGTCCAGATACATGCTAAAGTTTTCCCTGGCAGGCTGGGGTGAGTTCATCTGCTAAATTAGCTGTGTGGTCTGTGGCTGTAGATGATTGCTGATTTAATTTTGGAATGTGTGTTATTGCAGGAATCCCTTTGGTTGTCGTCATTATTGTGATTGCAATAAACAAGGATAACTATGGCCTCGTAAGCTATGGGAAATTTTCTGACGGAACTACAGATGAATTGTAAGTTACCCCCTTATCATTTAAAGAGGCCATGAACTGGCCCTTTTTGATATTCGTCTGTTTAGCTGCACTACTACATCAATAGTTTTGGCAGACTGTATTCAATATAATATGTTTTTAGACTAATAATAACATTTTGCTACCTGGTCTCACAGCACATTTTTATTAAGTTGATATAGGTATGTATTGGGCCAGTTCACAGTTGAAACATCCGTGGACTGTTGCTAACAGTTAATGCTCTGTTATGTTGGAAATATGCCCTACGCCAAACCTTAAACCTACTCGATAATGCTATATTTCTCTCTTCTAGCTGTTGGCTGAACAATACCATAGCATTCTATGTGGCTGTTGTGGCGTACTTCTGTGTCATATTTGTGTGGAACCTGGCCATGTTTGTGGTGGTGATGATCCATCTGAGACGAATCAAGCGGCGAAATCCTCACAATAACCAGTACCGCAGCGGCTTGCACGATCTTCGTAGCATTGCGGGACTTACTTTCCTGCTCGGGCTTACATGGGGCTTTGCCTTCTTCGCTTGGGGACCGGTCAATTTGGCCTTTACATACCTGTTTGCCATCTTTAATTCACTACAGGGTGAGAAATATTATGTGGTTTATTTTACAGAAAAAAAAAACGATAGTTCAACTACCTTGATCACTTGATTTTAAAAAGGTTCTTTTTTTCTTGTTCTCATTCTCTCAAAGGCTTTTTTATTTTTGTTTTCCACTGCGCTCTGAAGGAAAATGTTCGTAAACAGTGGAGAATGCACCTCTGTTGTGGCAATTTACGATTGGCTGAAAATTCAGGTACCGCCACACTACTAACCTAAACTGAAAACTAGCTGCATGTTAACTTTATTAGATATTTTATGGGCATCTCCTCTTAATCTCTCTGATGTTTTCTCTACAGAGTGGAGTCGGACAGCCACACAGAGCAACCAAACTAAAAAGACTTCGATCATGACGACAGATTCAGGCTCCCACAGTGTACCGCGAAGCTCAGTGAGCAGCGATGACTCCCAAGTGCCGTCCCAAGGCATCGGTCAGTTTTAGGGGGAAAACAAATTTGCATTTTATACAAGTCAAGCATGTTCTTAACTCTCTAATTTAACATTACAGGTTCACCAGTGGATGACAGTGTGATCATGTCAGGGGAAGCAAATGACGACGTGATCTTCAATGAGATGAACAGTCAAATCCGATCACGACTCAGATCTGAATAGTTTTTAGAACACAATTATAAAAGCAGACAGGAAATAGGCGAAGAAACAGGCCTTCTATCAGTTTCTATCAGGCCTGAAAAAAATAGCCAAGATGAGAATCTAATAACTCATCAGTTTGTCTAAATTAATGTTACATGAAGTAAAGCTTTCAGGATTTTGGTTTATAGCCAAGCATTTTGTTATTTGTTATTGAACTGGGCTGCTCACAGCTGAGTAATAAATGGCAAGCGTATGTACCTATTTACAATGAGTAAAAATATCCTCCTCTTTGAGGAGTGAAGTAGAGTATATTCTGCTTTTGGAGATTTAAACTCCTATACATTTTCAGTAAACAGTATTAAACAGCTCTTCTGCAAAAAATAAATAAAATAAAAAAAATGTTTTATAACTGATGAAGGACTACATGTAAAATGAAGGGCAAAATGGTCTTAAAACCATATATCTATCAGACGTGTTGTAGAAAGACTGAGATGTGTTCCTGTTTCCCACATATTTGTCTATTTGATAATCCACATTTTATAGTAATTTTAAGCTTTGTAGTTTTCACATGAGTAAATATGGAATTAATGTGTAATGTATCTAAAAATGTATTACTTGTAATCAGATTTGCTTTCTGTGTACTGTGTAAAACAGCATTTGTCTGAAATTGTTAAGGGTTTTCTTTAGCCAAAAAAACAGGTAAATAATTTTTCATTTTTTGATGTATATGTTATGTAGTTTTATGAATTTATAATAATTTCACATTTGTACATTTTAGGCAGAGTTAGAAATCTGAGATTCTAACATAATAAATAATTTATTATGCTTTTGTCTGTGATATGGTTTCTGTGTGTGTGAGAAAGTATGGATTCTATCATATGATAACATTCAAGCAATCAACTTTATGAGAGTCTTATAAACTCAGAACAGGCCAGTTTTCTGTATGACATTCTCTCTTGCTTAGGAGTAGATGCTCCAGTAGATGATATTGAAGAGAAAGTATGCCAAAGGAAAGAATATTCTAGAATAAGAGTCGATCTTGTAACTGTTGTTCATGATATGGTTGACACTTTGGCGGATAGAACGGCGCCGACGGAGACGTGTGCCCAGGGCGGGAGGGAGGTCGGGTGTTGTGGAGTTCCTGGAGGACACGCATGTGTCTGTGTTTAGGTCAGATAATGGAAATGTGCTGAGCTCTATGTCCTGGTCATGGAAACAGCCATCAAATGCCATGGCTTGAGATGCATCGTATCCTGAGAGCTGCAGAAGACAAAAACTATTTACTTTTCTGGAAGTTATGTGTACACTATATTGGACATTAAAGAAATAATGCACAAAAATGTTAAATTCTCTTGTTCAAAAATAAGAAATATTGCCTATGGTAGAGCTTTGGTGATCAAGGGCCACTGATATTTACCCACTGATTACCCATGAATAATTACTGGAAGTCCGTTCCATTTACAGACAGCTTTAATATAGCTTAAGAATTATATAGCACATGAATGTGAATATATGGAACTTAACAGTCAAATAAATTGATTTGAAAAGCATTTCATGTTGTCTTAAGTCCATTTTAAAGTATTTATTGACCAATTCTGATATTTAATCAACAGGGGGCATCATTTCAGTATTTTTGTGAATGCATCATTAAACTTTGAATACTGACATTTTTATCAAGCTTACAGTGGAATAATTAAGAATTCTAGGATGCTTAAGAGAACTTTGACCTTCAATTGCTCGAGTTTCTTCATTTCCTCCTTAGTAGTGAAGTAGTTGACGGCTGCATACTCAATGACGGACAGAAACACAAACAGGAAGCTGGTCCACAAATAGATGTCCACCGCTTTCACGTATGATACTTGAGGCATGGACGCTGACACTCCCGTTATTATGGTGGACATAGTCAAGACTGTAGTGATGCCTGGATTGAAAACACATGTAGAGAGACACACATCAGATTTACTCTAATGTTGCCACATTTATCATTTTTCGGCTAAGTCTTTTTTTTTTTTTAAATCATTGAAGTAATTACAATAAGAGTCCACATAACTGGGAATTTTTTAGATCAGATTTCAGGGCTACCAGATAGCGTAAAGAGAAAAATAAATTCTCATTTCCTACAAATGAGAATTCGTAATGGATGAAGCTACCCAGTATAAAACAATTTATGAGCATTTTGTGAATAGGTGTTACCCACCAAGTGAGACACGGGCTGGTACTGCCCTCCTGTCGATCCAAAAAGACACCCAAGATAGAACAACCATCAGCATTGTAGGAAAATATGTTTGCAGCATAAAGAAGAATATGTGTCTTCTGAGAATGAAGTTGATGTAGAGCCTGTTGTACCAGCCTGATAGAAACGCATGGAAAGTTAGGTATTAATGGCATACTGGTTACCAAACAGGACAAAGATATAAGATCTTTTATTGCATGAATACGAGAGAGAAAAGCATGCTGTACCTGTGCTGCTGTACAGCGCCAGACCATGTGAAGGGTGAAACTCTTCAATGAAGAACTGAGAGAGGGCAATCTCATCTGTCCTCAAAGAGTCATTGCCATTTTTCCAGTACAGCATGAGGTCGTTCTCAGCATATGCATCTAAATGGGATACAGGAGCAAAGGCAAAAGATCAAGAAAACCAGCGAAACAATGTCCGGTTCAAGTCATGTTTATAGACATCAATAATTTGAAGTGTGCTATTATGGCGTTGGTTTATTAATATTCTGCATTCAAACAGCTTTTGTGACATAATTTCAAATCTGTCTAATTCAAAAAGACACATACAACAACAACAACAACAAAAAAATGGTCCATGTAGCCCGGATAAATATAGCTATTTTAGATTTTAGACACTAAAACTATGTATAAAACAATGTAAATGAAATAAAAAATTGCTAAAATATTTTAATAAAGATTACAAAAAATAAAATGAAAAAAATGAAAAGCAAAAATTGTAAATATGATTATAAATATAATAAGAAAACATAAATAACACTAACATCCACTTTCAAAGGTTTAATTGATTAATCTTGAAAAAATATCCTGTTTCTCTTAGTTTTACAGTGAGTACGGAAAGTATTCAGACAATTTTTTTTTCACTCTTTGTTATATTGCAGCCATTTGCTAAAATCATTTAACTTGCATTAAATCATTTAAAAAATTTTAAATTACTCATTAATATACACACAGCACCCCATATTGTCAGAAAAACACAGAATTGCATAATCAATAAAATAGAAAAATTAAAATATCACATGGTCCTAAGTAGTCAGACCCTTTGCTCAGTATTTAGCACCCTTTTGATCGAATACAGCCACAGTCTTTTTGGGGAACATGCATCAAGTTTTTCACACCTGGATTTGGGGATCCCCTGCCATTCCTCCTTGCAGATCCTCTCCAGTTCTGTCAGGTTGGAT
>JAUYWG010000064.1:11399952-11418060 GCA_034779775.1 Enteromius afrohamiltoni | reverse complement strand
TATATATATATTTGTTTTTTTTTTTTTTTTATACATAATATATGTGTAAAGGCATATATAAAGACACATAATTCATAAGAGTATAAACATATATATCACATACATTTCAACATTCAACTGATAACACAACTAGTCTGCTGTGTGTAGCTTGAATACAGGAAACTACTTAACACTTTCACGTTTAATTCAGTAAATTTTGAAATTCACAAGCTGAATCAATTTCTGAAACAAAAATATTTTACACCAATTAGTAAATTTATTTTTCATCGGTTTAGCAAAAGCAGGCTGGCAGTACCCGGTAATATTGTGTTTAAAATGTAAGTTACCCTGTTTATTCATTCCATATTGTTTATATCCCACTTGTAGTGTTTAATCAGTATTAATTTTTACATTTATTGTGGTTAATTATTAGATGTATTGCTTTTACCCAGAACAGGACAGGAAGCAGGCTTGAAGGTCTCACACTGCAAACACTGACCGCTGAGAAAGTCGCTGTATGAGGAACACGGGTATGCCGTAAGTTTACAGGTGTGATTCAGAGCGCACAGGTACAAGAAAACAGACCTCTGATGATCACACACAAAATAAGATTTCCCTGTGGAGAAGAAAAGGAATGAGTTTACATTTTAGAGTTTATTTGGAGAGCAGTATGAGATGTGTGAGATCATTACATCAGATCTCAACCCTGACCTTTCCCACATGTTTTAACTTAACTTCCTGACCTGAGAAGATGGTCTGGGGACATCCAGGCTGATCTAATCCTCCATTGGCATAGAAATCAATATGGCCATGGGTTCCTCTAAGGCCAAAAGCTGCAACAGGAAATAGTGTTAGAGCATGGGATTTTTAGGCTATGTTTGGCACACTATGTAGCCTAACACTATTTTAGTAGAACACTCTGTGCACATGTATGGAATACTTGGAGGACCTTCCACACATGCAAACAAAAGTAAAATATATCACAAATATGAATATTTTTGTATTCTGTGATTTCAGTAGCATGCATGGAAGACTGTCTCCGCAAAAAAAGTTAAAAGTGTTTCCGGAAGAAAGTTACTTTTTATTTCACATTTCTGACTTTTTTTTTTTTTCATAATCATGAGCTATAAACTGCCATTATGAACTATAACATCAGAATTGTGAGATATGAAGTCACTATTACGTGAAAAAACTATTGTGTTATAAAGACAGAATTGCAACTTTTATTATACTTACAATAAAATTACAAATTTTGCAAATTTATTATACTTACAATTCATATCTGTGTGCAGCACATCTACAAACTGGGCATCAGTTGGATCAAGGCGTTCCTCAGGGGGAGCACTGGCAAACATTGGCCCTGCTGGGTCCAGACCTAACGCAAGCATTTAGTAAACAATATTTATTGGACAAGTTTAACTAACTGAAGATGTTACAACTGGTTTAATTTCATTGGCTTTCACCTGTTATTCTGCCCACCCGTCCTTTCAGCTTTGCCCCAATGAGCCCAGCCACATGTGCGCCCAGACTGACCCCAATCAGATGGATGGAGTCAAGAGATGCTCCCTCTTTCTGAAAGTAACACCAGATTGATTAAATTGGCAGACATTGCAGACCAAAGCGATTTCCAAGCTGAATCGTTAATGAAAGACTACTGACCCTACCTCCATATTCTCTATGAAGCCGGTGATGTTCACAGCCGTACCCCGTGTGTTGGCCACAGCTGTGAAGTAATTAAGATTGGCTGCCCCTCTGTTCCAATCCACTACCAGGATGTTCATGTCCTTCTGTGCTGCTAACAAGTGCACTATGTGGTTGATCCAGATAGGCGGTGCACCTGTGGGTCGGTATCCATGTATGACAAAAGTAGTAGGTCTGGTTACGTTAAACAGGGGTTCCTGGGTGAAATTATGGTGCGAGAGCTCCTGACCACACTCAAGGTTTGCACGGGTGTAGAGCAGTAGGCGAACGTACAGATAGGTCCCCATGAAAGACTCATGGAAATCCAGATCGGTGAAGTTGTCGCAATCACTGTCTTCACCTAACAACAGAAGAAATTGGTTTACTGGTCTGTGTTTTGAAGTATGTGTTTGTGTGAAAGAGATGAAGTTGTACTTTTGAACTGAATAGTTGTTATGGCTTTTTATAACTTTGTTTTTAGATAAAAATGTTTATTTAAATAACTGAAAAAATGTATGTATTAAAATAGCTAAAAGTGAAAATAAATAGGATGCTCATAGAAAAATTACAGAAAATTAAATTAAAATGAAAGTAATTAAAAGTCAATATTATTCATATTAATTTATAATGATTAATATTTATTAGAAAATATAATCATAGTAGCCTATATAAATTATACTAAAATAACACTGCAGTACAGACATTTATTGAAAACAAAATATTGTACAAACACATAATAAGCAAATATTTACAACAACATAATCTGATGTTACACGTTATTTAATATTTTAATAATAATAAAATAGTTTGGACAATTTCTGGTTGTTAATTCAGATGGCAAGAGACATGAGCATGATTAGAAATGTAATTGGTTTTTTACTTTTTACGTTTTTATTATTTTATTTTTTTATTATGAAAATGTTAAATCACAAAATACTTCCAGAGGCAAAATGTTTAAACTAAACATTTTCCTATTTTTGTGTTCCTCATTTAGCCTTCAGTTAGCAAGCTAATCCACAGCTTAGCAAATATCTTAGCAAAGTGCTAGTTGGCTCTTTTGATTAGTTAAAACAATACCAAGCAAACTATTAAAAAAAAAGAAAAAAAAAGACATAATTCAGATTTTTAAATGTGAGGAAGTAAAGGTCAAAAATGGTTCAGAAAAGTGTAGCTATAGTTCTGAAAATAGTTCTAGCATCTAGCATAGTGCAGGGAAATTCATACATGTGCTCTGTGTTTTGCTTCCTAGTTTCCACAAATGCCAGCTCAGATTTTCTGGAAACTGCTGATAACAATTCATTTTGTTCTGTACATTTTGGACAAAACTCACAGAGGTTAATGTCAACTCTATTCTTGTTTTTTCCCAAAATCTTCAGAGACTGATCCACAAGTAAAGCTGGATTTTAGCGACCCAGTTCCCGTTCATCTTGTTGTGCGTCATCTCCACTAAACACATTTCATGCTTGCATTTTTCTTTGCCATCAACCTGCTCAATATCCTTTTGATCATCCTACAGATCCTTAATACACCGTATGATGTGTCCACCTCATATTTAAGCCATACAACCGCTCAGGTTTTCCATGTAGATTTCCGACCCTAGAGGTCATCTGTGCTCCGTAATTAGCCCGCACGTAAGTCACAATTGGATCATGCTTCTATAAAAAAGCAGATCATCCCACCTCTCCTTCCACATGTTTCCCTGCCCCCTCCTCTTCCCCTGGTAAAAAGATCTGAGATGATTACAGGTGTCAGTCACATGAGCTGCATGGGGGTTCGTTGTATTTAACCCTCTTTCACACTGATCTGTTATGTCTGCCATCTGCAAGCATTACCCACGTCACTGAATGAGTAATCAAAGTTAACCTTGTATCTTCCTCTAATTATTATTCTAAATCCAGTTATAAGTTTATGTGTCTGTTTCTCAACAAAGTGAACATGCACCTTTTGGAAACATAGGAGGTTTCCATTCTAGTAATGTTTGGGTTCAAGCTGTAGTTGATTTATATGCATTTATTGGGACTTTAAGACCTCCAAAGTAAATACTGTAAACATTTTCTTGGGAGACACTTAAAGTGTCTTAAAATAGTTGCATAAGACAGCAACATAAATGTTATTCGAGGTATTTAATAGGTCATTAGGTCTTGAAAGTTAATGTTGTTGAAGCATAGTTGAATACAATAAATACAAAATTTTGTACAAAATATTTGTAAAAAATATCCATATAGCTCAATCATAACTAAATGTTTCAAAATAAGAAGGTTTAAGCAGAGTTCCCTGATAATAAGAGTCAAATGAGATCAAATGGTTAACCAAATTAAATCAGCAGGGTAATCTGCTGGACAGAGTCCTATCTCTTACCTTTACAAAGCATGAAGATGCTGAGTAAAATCAGGAAACGCCACAGAGTCATCCTCACCACAAATGTGACACAAGGAATATCAAGAAAACTAAGAAACAATATTGGAGTACCTGTAGTAAAGGAAAGAGCACATGGAGGAGGAGTTGTGGGTGGAGCGAAGGAGATTGAACGAGATCACACACGCTCACCCTGTGGTTAATAGACTGTGTGATAAGTCAGCAGGCCAGCTTAGGACTTCCAGAAGAGTACAGATCAAGAAAAGAAGCAGCTAATGACTAAACAACTTTACAAAGTCAGTTCATCCAAAATGAAGATTCAGACTTTTATTCACCTAAAGTTGTTCCAAAGCTGCATAAATTCCTTTCCTGGAATAAAGAAGATATTTTTAAATTTTGAGGGGTCCATACATAGAATGTTAGTGGAATCCAAAGTTCTTTAACCCTTAATGTTCTCCAAAATATCTCCTGTTGTGTTTTGAAAGTCATGTAGATTTTTGAGTAATCGATTCCAACATTTTTTGCACACTTTTCCAGTTGCTGCTGCTTCAATATTTCAAGCATATTCTACCCTCTGGTAGTTTTGTTCTGTATTAAAGGGCACAAGGTCATAATAGAGTGGTCCTTCCAAAAGAGCCACATTAGCACAGATATTCATAGTACATACCCTGTCAGCAAAAACACACACGTAATCTTCATATTGCGCCAATATAGAGCATTCTCCAGAGAAAAACAATGACCCAGAACACGTTTACATTGCTTCCCTGCTGGGTGCTTTAAAACCTGGTTTCCTCCAAAATGAAGTTATGCATGAAATTAGCACTACCCTATATCTTGTAGCCTCACCAACTTATTTTGCAATATATTTGCATTCCCTGCAGGTCCCGTTTATGTGCAGCAGCACCGGAAATGACTGCGGTACAGAGGTACGTTTCTTTCAAATTCTTCATCAGTATGTGTATATATACTGGAGACCGCAGAAATGAGAGCATTATGACAGTGTGTCTTTGGGGTTCAGGGTCAGAACAGAAGCTGTTTTTGTCTGTGTGAGGTTGAAACAGATTAGATGGCAGATTACAGTAACTACTAAACTGTCCATCCATTCCTGTATGTAGTCAATCCTATTATGGGACTCACCGATCAGGGCTCATTGTACCCATTTTTTCTGCATCAGGCTGAAAGATTAACAGTTTGACTGCGTCAAGGGTTAAACAGTCATTTTGTCAGGCGATCATGTTCTCTGTGTATGTGTGTACTTGTATTTAAGGCTTAGGCATGCACAATGAGATTTAAATGAATTTTATTCTCATACTTAGTTAAATGTACAAAATATTTTGATCAGATCAGAGTAAAATATAGCCACATTATTTGATCATTTAATGAGGTTATACAAAGAAACATATTGAATGAGCAATTCATTTTAAATATGTACGAAACCATGCAATCTAGAATATAATCTAGAATATAAGACTTAATAACAATGTACAGTGATATTTGAACATTAGTCGTTAGATCATTTCTATGCAAGGTCACCTTTTCATGATATTAGTGATGAAGTCAATAGGAAGAGGAAAGACGATAGTTGAGTTCCTTTCCGAGGCAATCTCAGTGAGTGTCTGCATATAGCGCAGCTGAAGCGCAGACGGAGACTCAGACATCACGTCCGCTGCCTCCTTCAAAGCACGAGAGGCTTTCATTTCTCCCTCTGCTGCGATCACCTGTTTATGATAGATTAGAACACACTTTAGTGGTCAAGCACTTTACCATGAATTCATTTTTCATATAAATACACTCCCAATTCACAGTCTGGCTTCTGGTACACACCTTTAATTACTCTGAAATTTCCATTAAGCAAATCCAGTTTGTTTTTCCACTGTACTTTTTCATAGTGTGAGGACATAAAGAATCAGGTTTCCAGTCAACAATATGACTCACGTTATTGTAATGTTTATTGAGAGTGTTTTAAGAGGAGGTCAGGTTAGCATCACTGAACTATTGTGTACGGATGGATTAAAAGAAAAAAATAGATGAATGGTGGATGAATAAACAATGGATGACACTTTTCTTTCATGTAGATTGTTTGGTCAATTTATTTATAAATATAATGAAAGGAAATATATAAAAATCAAGAAATAATGCTAAAGGAGAAATTATGATGTATATATGTGCGTATATGTGTGTGTGTAAATATATATATATATATATATATATATATATGTGTATATATAAAATGATAGATACATATTTCTCAAGAAGGAAAAAAATATTTACGTGTGTGTGTGTGCGCATGTGTATATAATTAAATTATATAAACTAAATTAGTTATTAATAATTAATGTAACATATTAGCTCAAATATGTGTGCATGTGTGTGTGCATATGTAAATAATTTTTTCCTTCTTGATAAATTTATGTATCTTTTATTTTTATATATAATATATATATCTATATATATATATATTATATATATATATATTTATTTAATTATATATAAATTTAAATGATATATAATGTCAATTAAATTGTTATATATATAATGTTAATTACAGAAAAACAATTGAATGAGTTAATTAATTTAACTATATTATATTAAATTAATTCATTAATTATAATTATATTTCAATTATTATAATAATATATTAGAATCATATAGAAATGTAAATCAATTAATTCTGACTATACACGCACACATATATCCGCAAGATAAAATAACTACTTTTGCATTTACAAAATATATAAATATTTTGCAGCTTCTGTAAAAGGGTCTCTAACTATATTGTGAGTGGTCATTCATTACAAATAACAATAAAATAGGCTAATATCTTGGCCTGCAAGTGCTTTACTGGTTTGTAGGTCGTGTTTTGGATTCCAGTTACACTTCATGAGTGTATCTAAAGGGGCTGCAGGTGTTCATCCACCAATCAAAGAACAGTGTCTTTTCCCAGACAGACTGTACACAAAGCTGCAAAGCTGATAAGACTAAACTTGGCAGGCTCGGCCGAGAAGACAGTATAGCATGTGTTTGTGAAGCATGTAACAATCTTTCAGTGCTCAGACCCCCACCTTGGCTCTGGCGTCTCTGGTGGCCTCGGCCTCAGCTGCCATGGCTCTCTGCAAAGTGGTGGGCAGTTTAACATCTTTAAGCTCGACCCGTTCCACTTTGATACCCCAGTTCTTGGATGCAGTATACAGCACAGCCTGTCAGGCAAAAGATGAAACAATGAACAATTTTTATTTACATTTTCAAATAATATTTGTTTTTATTTAATAATGTTACGCACTTATATGCTCCTATCTGGAATTTTTTTTTTTTTAACTCTTAAAAATAAAGATTCCAAAAATAATGTTTCTGCAATTATGCCACAGAGTTCTCCTAAAAACCCTTTTGTGGAATGTTAATATTCCATATATGTTAAAGGTTCTTCACTGACCCATATTTGCCAATAAGAACAGTTTTATTTTAGGAGTAAAACAACAAAAGATTTAGAGCTGTTTTCAGGAAGGGTTATCTTACTTCCATCTGTTCAGACATCTCCTCACGATCTTTTAAGATGTCTGCCAGACTCTTAGTTCCCAGCATGTTTCGTAATGTTGTCTGTGCAATCATCTGTGTGGCACGATTAGCATTCTCCACTTTGGTAATAGAGACAGTGGGGTTAAAAACGCGATAGTAGACCACCGCGTCTACCATGATAGTCACAGAGTCTTTGGTCAGCACCTGAGAACATGTGATACATGTTACATTACACTCATATTATGTATTAATTGAGAAAAACATAGAAACAAGATTTTCAAATGAATCACTCACCTCCTGTGGAGGTATGTCAAAAGAGACTGTTCTTAAATCAACCTTCCTAAATGTGTCCACACATGGTATAATCCAGAACAAACCTTTACAAACAATAAATAAAAAGAAATGCTAGTTACAACTGAGCTAAGCAAATATTTTTAATCAGTTATTTATGATTTTAAGAATAGCAATTAATTACCAGGTCCTTTAGCACCACCTAGGAGTCGTCCCAAACGGAAAATAACTGCTCTTTCATATTCCTGGACAATCTTTTGACCAAAAGAAATACATATAGTTTGAGGTATATATATATATTTACACGCACACACATAATGAAGTATTAATTTTCACTTAATTTGATTACCATAATGTTATATGATTTTTACTGTTTAATGATGATAATCATGATCATAAACATAATAATAACAACAAGAACAAAAAGTAGGTTTAACATTAGGTAAATGTTTTTCTTACCTTCATACAAAACCAGACAGAGACAGGAAAAGTAAGAAAGACGAAGAAGAAGGAGAAGACGGTAAGGAGGTATCCGCAGAACCCAGAGCTTCTGGACTGATCACCATCTAAAAAAAACCCAAAAGCAAGAAGTTAGTCTCAATGGCATCAAATTTATCTGAACAAATATATATATGAAAGCAAGAAAAAGAAGCCTGACAAACCTGACTGGAGTATGACTTTTGTGTCACTTTCTTCAATTTCAGTTTTGTTCCGGGACATCTCACTCTGAGAAGACGGAGCTATAGACATGGTTAGCAGTTATTGTTGTCTGCTGGACTGATTAAATATAGTTTCAGTGAGATATTTAAGGTGATTTAAATATGCTCTCTTTTTCCATTACCGCCCATTTTCACACACAACACAACATGGAACTTTTCATGGCAGGTCTCTAAGCAACAAAACTGAGTTCATGTTAAACCTGAAAGTCGATTACTTGTTTACTCGTTCTTATTTGAATGAGGCCTTATCATATATCATCATTATATCATCTTTTTGTTTATTCATTCTATGGAACAACTGTTTTCTCTTTATGTTCAGATGCATATTGCATTTGAGTACAGAATACGAGAATACTAAATAAAACTTTTTTTTATTTTTATATCTTGTATCAATGAATAAAATTAATAGTCTAGTTAATATTAATTCATTACGTCAAACCTATATATATATATTTATGTTATATATAAGAATAAAACTAAGAATGAACAATACATCTACAGCATTTATTAATCTTAGTTAATATATAGAATTAATAAAAAAAACACAATTGATTCGTAAAAAAAAACAAAAAAAAAAAAAAAAACTTAAAAGGTTTACCCAACAAAGTGATTGACAGCTGGGAAACACGCCCACAGCTGCGAGCGCTGCTGTCATTGGCCATGTGCGCATGCTGCACACATGCTGTTTATGCTTCGGACGCGGTTTAATTCCGCACTGAAAGCGTCTTTTAATTATCTTAAAAGATGTCAGAGGATATTTAAAGCTAAATGTCGTCGGCAAGTGTAAGTGACGTATAATTTAGACTACTTTATGTATTTTCCTGTGAGGTGCCTTTGTTCCAGCTGTATTAGACGCAGATGCAGTCATTTACACGCGGCAAGACATTATATTGTTTTTAGACGCTGCCACCTTTACTGAAATGAGGTAAGCTCAACTTTTACTGATATTTTTTTAATATTTATTCACACGCATAAACTGAATTTCTCTTACTTTTAGACTGTCAATAGAACACCAGCAGTTGAGAAGTTTGCGTTATTTTAGCCAAGAATTGATATTTCACAATTAAATAAGGTTTCATTTATTTTTTTTAACTGATTTTAACTGTTTTCCTTTGGAAATACACTTTTATTTTTTCTTTTATATTTTCAACCCAAATTGTTCTTCATAACTGTTTTTAAATTGATAAATCTATTTATTCACTGCAGTATTTATATTCACATTATAATTCATATTATCTTCCACCACTGATTAAGACTAAGATTTGTGTTTCATGCTCACAGTCAAAAGGGAGTCTTATCTATATGATCCGCTTTTGGATAAACAGGTAAGACTAAGCCAATAAGTGGGGAGGTATTCAATGTTATCATCACACCAAGCTTTAACAGGGTTTTTTTTTCTGTTTTCAGGGTGGTTGTAATGGGCCACAGGGGACCGCTGCAGTTGTCTGACCTTTGCAAGCTGTATAATGAGGAGTCTGTAAGCACCCTATCCACTGTGTTTGAGCACGAATGGGAAAAACAACTTAATTACAATGAGGTAACTGTGAAGATACACAACAGTAGCTAAGGATAAACTCCTCTATTGTACTTGTTTTCATTGGGAAAAGCATGCTTTGAGTGACATTTATTGTTAATATTTAATTCATACAGAGGTTGGACTTAGAAGAGGATTCTGGTAGAGAGTCACTACTGGTCTCCAGAAAAAACAACACTGGTTGTTCTCTCCTTTATTCAATATGGGTGACTTTCCGTCCAGCCTTAGTCAAAGCTGCGCTTCTGAGACTGTCAACTGATATTTTTAGTATTTTAGTTCCTTTGACACTCAGGTATGACTGTGATTCTTAATTATTTTGAAGGTGTTAAAAATAGTTAAATAATAGCTATTTATTATATAACTATTATTATTTATAGTTAAATATTATAACAATTTTCTGTTTGAATATCACATTCCAGAAAAAATAACTTGAGCATTTAAGCATCAATAATAATTGATAAAATCGCCAAATCAGCATTTCTAAATGATCGTGTGACATTGATGACTGCAGTATTGGCTGCTGAAATTCTCTGTTTTTGTACATGTCTTTTAACCTCAGGTGGGTGATCCTGTTCTCCGAGAGACAGGCTGTGTTTGACTGGGCAGGATACACACATTCCCTGGTGGTGTTGGGAGCAGTTTGCTGCTGCGCTGTTTCTCAGCATCACTTTGAGAAACATAGTAGGATAATTACAGCCAATGCACGAGCGGTTCTAACTGGCTTCCTCTACAGGAAGGTAAAGATCTTATTAACTGTCTCATTATCTCAGTCAGTATGCCTTCAGTAGAAAAACAAAAAACAGTATGGAACTTTTTTTTTGTCATGTTACACAGAAAGTATATCAGTTTCTTTATATAATGAAAGGATTATCTTCTTAATTCCATGCTTCATGTTCCCTCCATTTCACCCCACTTCTATACATTTAAGACATCGTCTTTTTCCCATAGTTCTCAACAGCAATCAAACACCACTCAGGGGACAAATGTATCAAGTGAGGTTGAAAATGTGACAGAGCTTGTGGTCACATTAGCTTGTCTTTGGTCCACTCCCCTGAGAGTCGCTCTCTGTCTGTGCTTCCTGTGGGGAGAATTGGGCCCAGGAGTTCTAGTGGGGGTGGCATTGCTACTAGTCCTCATCCCTGTCAACTCTGCAGTACAGCACAAAGCCAAACAGCTTCAGGTTAGTAAGGTCAGACTGCTCAAGAATTCCTTGGGTGTTTGCATGTTTAAAATAAGAGATGAAGCATGTTCAGTGTATTTCTGGATGCTGATATGTGTTATAATCGTTGTTTGTTGTTCCTCAGAGAACTCAGTTGATCATCAAGGAAAGGAGTGAACAACTCATTGAGGAAATGTTGCATAAATACCAGGTCTTTTTTGTTCCTAATCCTCACATGTGATCCTGACATTTATAGGCCTAACTCGCTTGAATTTATTTTAATCCTAATCAGAGCTGATTCTAGGATTTCAGTTTTAGGATGGCTCAGTAAAATATCTGAGCTGATTTATATTGTAGGAATATTTCCTGCCTTAAGTACAAAAAAAACAAGCTCAGTTCTTGCTTGAATTACTCATTTTTAAAGTCACCATGAAATCAAATTGAGTGCTCTTGCCATCTTTTTTATTATTAATTTTCCAATAAAACAAATACAAACACTAACAATAAAAACACAAACAACCAAACCCCCAACTACTGAGTGTGAAATAGCATATCCCTAATAATTTTCTATCCCTAACTTCCTTAACAAAAATGCCACCATGCCAAAGCTCATTTAAAATAAAAGATCAGAGTCTTTGTAAAAAAAAAGGAAAAAAAGAATGGAGAGGTTGTGTCCTCAAAATCTTTAACCAAAATTAACCTCTCCTTTTTTGCAACAAAATTTCTCTGATCTCATGCATCTGCATGAGGACCAAACAATAATTCAATTCAATAATTCAATGCTCAGCACTTTTTCTTCTGTGAGAAGCCGTTGCTTGGATGTTAATGTAGGTTAAAAAAGACAGTTCCAACCTGGAAAAAAACACAATAGCATCTCTTTCACAGTAATTATTTTATTTTTGTGATTTTACTTGTTCAGTGTTAAGTTCCATATTGGTTCTCCACATACAAGGCATTGTTATTTAGAATATATATGTAATTAGAAATGATAGAAAATTGTTTTCTGTTATGAAAATGTTGATGTGTTCTTTATGTATGAGTCATGTCATGTTAAAGTGAACAGTTTAAAACAAACAAAACATTGTTGAAAAATAAAAAAATGTAGGGTGTGGACTTGGTTCAGTCCTTTAGATGTTGAACGGATGCAGACAGATATGTTTAGAATAAGATCAAATACATGCAAATAGGTGAATTTTAAGGTAAACCATCCTGATTTTAATCTGTCTTTGTGTAGGCACTTAAGTTTCTCACGTGGGAGTCTTGGTTCCATCAAAGAGTTACAGAGTCACGGGCCAGGGAGCTGGAGATGCTAAGAATTCTGGGATATCTGACAGCATTCTCTATGCTCAAATCTATCTGTATACCTTTCCTGGTGGGTGTATGACATTCAGGACAAATACCTCCACAACAAAATTGATACCGCTTTACCAGATTCATCAGCAGCATGGGCTGACCATCAGGTTTTTTTCTAGAGCTAGTATATAATCATGATATTTCATATCCTTTCTAAAATTCTGTTTTTTGTTTTTTTACTTTACTACTGCTAAACTACCCTTTGAATTTGAGTTAAAATTACCTTGCCTCTCTTCTCCAGATGCACAGGGGCTTACTAAGTAAACAAATCCACAGAGCTCTGAGATTAAAACTCAAATCAAAGTCTATCATAGATTACAACCTGAGGTCAGAACATTTTGGTCCCCACTCTTTCATAAGAATGGACATGACCTGCACTGGACAGATGAACCTAATATCTTCTTTGACCCATATTTTCCATGCTTTTTAACTTTCTGTGCAGGTTGGCTTCTCTAGTATTGGCGTTTTTGTGCTGGTGGATGATGGGAATGTTCTCACACCGCCTCAGGTCTTTACATCCCTCTGTTTCTTCAGATTGCTCCGCCCACCGCTGCTGGAGCTCCCTGGGCTCTGGTGTGTTCTCAAGCAGGTAGCATGCGTGTGACATAACATCAAAACAAACTTTACTGAAGATATTACATCTTAAGTTTCTTAGTATTTTCTTAGTATGTTTGTTCAAATAAAAAAAACTCAGGATAATTTATGCAGGCACAGCGATCTGTTTGCCATCTGGAGAAGATCTTTCTTACAAAGGACTTGGGCACCAGTCAGTTTACTACAAAAGGTAACATCACCATATATGTCAACTCAAGTTTTTTTTGGCTGTAAGCTGTAAAGTGTTACTCTGTCATGTGTTATAGAAGAGCTTCCATCGGATGGCTTCCAACAGCCATGTGACAGGTAAGGTTATACTTGTTTATTTGGATTTTATAAAATGTATTTATTGTTTTATGATGTATTGTAATTAATCTGTTGAACAAACTCGTGTAAACACATACCCCCAGTTTCACAAACAAGAATTTAGCCTAGTCCTAGACTAATATGTTAATGTGAGCTGTTTCAACTGAAAAAAAACTTGCACTGACTGATTTTGTTAGTTTGATAGTTCACCCAAAAATGAATAAAATTTTTGGAATCACAAAAAAATATAATATATATATATATATATATATATTTATTTATTTATTTTTATTTTTTTTTTTGTACCTCCAATACACCACAAAGTCAGACTCGTGACACATCAATGCGCTCTGGCACACAAATATGTATGTGTATATACAAATATGTGTGTGTATATACAATAAAAATGACTTGTCCTAATTTAAATATTGCCTAATCCTGTCTTAGGCTAAGCCCTGTCTATGAAACCGGGCTTTAGTCTGTTAAGACATTTTCATGCCTCATAGCTCAAAACAGTAAAGTAATCATACTATGAAATATTATTACAATTTAATGCTTTTAATTTCAATATATTTCAAAATATAACTTATTTCTGTGATCTAATCTGAAATTTCAGCCAGCATATTAGAAATACAAAATACATTTGTGTGCATGCTACGTTATCCTCTGACATTTGGTTACGCAGATTCCAAAACATTGGGTAAAGCGCAGTGCGTGACCCGTCGCTCTTGGTTGTCCAGTACGTTTCCAGCATTAATATATTACAATTGCTTTAATCCAAGACGAACATCAGTGCATTTAAGAGCATTAGCAGTGCTTCTGATTTTAATATCTTTCTGATCCCCCTGAGAGAATGTATCATGCTTTTCTTACACTGTGTTCTATGCACTGGAGTGGCCTTTGTGCTTCAGTCATTAAGGTTAGTGAAAGTTAAGACAGATGATATGAAAAAATCACAGACAGGGTTTGCCGGTCACAGGATGATGGGGACCAGTAAATTGTCATGGGAAAACTGAACAGGGCTTTCTTTTTGTCCCAAATTAATTAGCCGCTGGTTCTTTTGCTGCAGTTTTACCTCAAATACACTGTATCTTTGTAGTCTAAATTTTTGTATTGTATTGGTTTTTACAGGTGTGAAGATAAGCACAGTCAATCTGATGAGAAAAGTCATCACTATCTATGCCAAAAAGTATGTACCAAAAATAATTTTAACTGAACTTAACTTTAAATAATTTATCTTCTTAAATACACACACACACACACACACACACACACAGATATCTAAAATATGTATATGTGTGTGTGTTTACCTAAAGAGTTTCTTTTTGCTGTGAACTTTGTGTAATGGTGTGGTTTTTGTCATTTTAGAGCAATGGAAAGGCCTTCAGGCTGTATTTGAGGGCTTTCAGCTGGCAATGGGTGTCAGTTTCCTCGCTTGTCTACCTGTCTGTGTGTGCTGTTAGTTTAGCACAAGATGGCATCCTGAGTGTGTGGACAGGTGAAGCCAAAGAAGTTCAAGGCCTGGAAGGGTGGAGAGAGCTCAGGAATGCACGACTGTCTGCGTACGCACTCCTCGGACTCCTACAAGGTTGTAACTTCAACCTGTAACTTCATATTTAAGAGTGTGTTTTTGTTAACTCGTATGCTTTTGTATTGCAGCCTTCCTTGTGTGCTGTGCCGCATACTCCCTGACCTGTGCTTCTCTCAGGGCTTCTCATACACTGCACTCAAAGCTTCTGTCAGATGTTCTTCACATGCCTGTGCATTTCCAGAAGACTGACATGAGACGGCTGCTGCAGGCATTCACTCAGGTGAGTTTTGTACTCCAGGAGGCGGTGTGGAGCAGAGTATAAAACAAGTAAACTGAAAAAACAGCCTGTTTGCTTCCCACAATAGCAGGTCATCACTCTTGTGCCCATTAGGAAGTGTATATTACATAACAGATACAAGCATATATGATGGAAAACCAAGATAGATTTTCCTTAATCCAGAAAATAAACAAAGCCAAACATTGTGATCTCATGTTGGATTAGGATATGCAGGTGATTGATAAAGAGCTGCCCAAACATTTGCACAGCTGGTTGAAGAGTCTTTTGGACATACTGAGCACTATCGCTCTGATCAGCTTCATCGTGCCGCTTTTCAGCCTTGCTGTTTGCCCGCTGATAATCCTCTTCCTCCGTATTCAGGTATGTCCGTTTTCGCAGAATATGGGTTTATACATAAACAAACGGCCGTTTAACACCAGAAAGTATATACAAATGGTTATTATATATGTATTAACATTTCTTTTTCTTCTTTTAGTCACGCTTTTCTTCAGCTCACAGTCATGTCAGACACATGCAGGCAAACCCAGTTGCTTTTCTGGAGCATGTGACACACTGTGTTGAAGCTCCACTTTCTGGGCCAAAACATAGGGAGGTGTTTCTGACGCACTGCCTTCAAGCCTTAAATCAAAACCTGCTGCTCAAGTACAACAAAATCCAAACAAAAAGGTTAAAAAAGGTTTTTATATACATTGTTTATGCTTGTAGTCTATGGAGTATTTGGAGAAGTCTACTTGTTGTGAATTAGCTGATGGACAAAAAGCATTGAATTAAGTCACCTAGTTAATCATCACTGAGTTAACGATTCACTTTTATGTTGTTTTTCTTCACTAACGTAACTCCGAAAGTATTTGTGTGTGTGTGTGTCTGTGTGTGTGCTATATAGCCTATATACAGACATGGTCAGAATTGTTGGCACCCTTAGTAAATATGATCAAAGACAACTGTGTGTGGGATGATTCTAGATGAAGGAATGGTCTTTGATCTCTTGTAAGATTTTCTCTATCCTCATCAGACATTATAGGAGAAAATCTAAAAACATTTTAAATTCTTACAAATCTGACCAGGCTTTAATGACAGCAAAGTATCTTTTATAAAACTTTCGTTTTGGCCTGCCACTTGAAAAAGCTTGTGAACTACAGTACACTAGAGGGCGCCATTTGAGTGTAAAACACATCTGTGGCTGATTATAATATTCCTCTTGCACTTTTATTTTCAAACCAGTAAAAATAATTGTACATCATTTTTTTAATATAAATATAATGTATACTACCGTTCAAAAATTTGGGGTCTGGAAGATATTTTAAATAAGTTTTAATATATGGTTTTTGTCATTTTGGATAGGCCTTCAGGCTGTATTTGAGGGCTTTCGGCTGGCAATGGGTGTCAGTTTCCTCGCTTGTCTACCTGTCTGTGTGTGCTGTTAGTTTAGCACAAGATGGCAAAAATCTATTTGGCTGTTTCCAACATTGACAATTCTAGTAATAAATCAGTCTTCAGTGTCACATGATCCTTTCAGAAATCATTCTAATATGCTGGAGTAATGATGCTTTGCACAGAAATAAATTACATTTTAAAATATATTCACACAGAAAACAGTTATTTTAAATTGAAATAATATTTCACAATATTACAATTTATTCTTGATTTTTATTTTAATGAATGCAGGCTTGATGAGCAGAAGAAACATCTTTAAAAACCATTAAATATCTTACTGATTTTTGAACGGTAGTGTATATGACATATTATATTATAAATATACACTGTAAACATCTACTAAATGTCAAATTTATTGCCTACATACAGCAGCTTTGATTAGTGTGATTTATGACCTGTGTGCAGTCGGGATGCGTTGCGGTTAGATGGCATTGCTGGGATTGTGCTGTTCCTGGTCAGTCTGATTCTGCTGGAGATCGAACCAGACTCGGGGCTTGTGGTTCTGGCATTAATCTGTGCCTTCAATGTGAGTTTGTCTGCTCTGATACTTAAGTTTTATTTGATTAATTCATAATGAATATGAAAACGTTTTGTTACAGATTAAAAAAGCCCTTCACCGATACCCTCAGGCTGTCTCTGATATCAACATGGACATGCTGAGCGTGCAAAACTTTTGTGAATTTGCCAAAGTCAAGAAGGAGGTATAGGGTAACATAATAATTACTTAAGAAGTAAATACTTCTCTTTGTACTTGCCGGCTCCACACTTAACCCTATATGGTCAAATTCATTGTGTACCAAATTCCAAAGAGGATGCCTTGACACCTCGGAGTGTCCCTGGATGTTATTTCCTTTCTGAGCTAACTGCCATATTTGACCTTAGGCAGCATGGTGGAACTCCTACAGACCACCCAATGACTGGCCTCAGCATGGAGAGGTGAAGTTCAGGAACTATGAGTCTGAAGCCTCCTCTAACTTCACACCAGCTCTTAGAGGAATTAATCTCATCATTCTAAAAGGGGAAAAGGTACTATGAATGTTTATTTGTTTGTTAGTTTTCTCGTCTAAGATTTACATACTAAAAATAATTAATTGTTCAATTAAATTAGTAATTTTGTTTATGTATTTATTTATAAGCCTAAGACTTCCATACTGATAATGAATGTATTTATATTAATATTAAATGTATTTATTTTCCTATATATATTTACCGAATAAGTAAATAAATTACTCATTACTAATAATCAATATGTAGTTTTTTATTTTTAATTATTATTTATTAATGTTACTCTCAAATGTAAAAATCAATAAACTATATATTAGTTCTGTCAAACAATGATTGCAAAAAAAAGTTGTTGCTTGC
>JAUYWG010000064.1:11364794-11382189 GCA_034779775.1 Enteromius afrohamiltoni | reverse complement strand
ACTTGTCTAGTTCTGATGGTCTGGCCCTGATGCCCCACAAGGTAATCGGAGGGGATCTGTCTCTGGAGCTCATGTAGAATGTTCTGACATTCTGTTTTTCCCGCAAAGTCACTCAGGCGCATACACATGCAGAATGATCTTGGTGTTGGCTGAATTAGTTTTTATTAGTTTAGTCAAGATTTAGCAGTCTGAATGTTGACTGGATTTGAAAATAACCATTCATTTAATGTTTTTAAAAATAAATTCATATAACATGTCTTCTCAACTAAGCCCAAGCAATAAAGTTAGTTCAACTAAAATACTTTTGCCCTTCCAACATTTTGTTAGTAGGATTTTTTACAGTGCATACAAAAACTCTCTAACTAAATACTTAAACTGACCAATCAGAATAGAGGTTTCCTGTTTATTTAAATCTAAAGTATACCACTGAATAATACAATTACCATTTTAGAAACAAAACAAAGTGAATTGACAGCAAAATTATATGAATACTTAAATAGATGTTTCCTCTTTCCTGTCAGACCTCCCATTAACAAAATCATCTCTTCTCAGCTGACATCTCAGTTATTCATCTCTTTTTACTACTAAAAGATGTTTTCCTCATAGTGGATGAGATGGTTTTCCTGACTGCCTCTTCGTGGTTCTGATCCATGAGCTAAATATATGAGGGAGGTTTTCATATTGTCCTCAAACACGTTTCTCTGTATGATAACTAATTATGTTGTCAAAGCGAGACGTCAGCTCTGGGCGCGGATTGATCTGTTCATCCAGCAGCGCTGAGCCTTGCCGATCTGAAGGCTGTTAACTGAGCTGTAATATGCATCGACGCAAAAATGCTATTACTTAATTTGCTGTTCCTTATCGATTACTTATTTCCCATTGAAAATGCCATTCTGTTCCTTGAGTGTTCGATAACGACACCGAGATATTCTGTGACATATTATCAATAAAAAGGCAGCTGCGTTATTATTAGGACCCATGTCAGCAGACGTATTAAGGAGATCTGGCAGGAAGCACCGGCAGCAGAGAGGAGAAAAGAAATGTCAGGCAATCACGAAAAAAGAGGAAGCTGAGTGCACTACCGGCCAGCTTGCAGAAAGAACATCTTAACAGGGCCAGAGGAATGGGGTAGTGCTGATTTTGCAAGCCCGGACAATGGGCCCAGTCTGCAAGCTTTGCCAGGACATCACATAACTCTCCGCTCTCATCATCTCCTTCTCACTGTTCCTCCCCCTCTCTGTCTTGTCTTCTTTTCAGATCAAGCCTCCAAGTCGCACTTGGTTCATTCTATCGGTGCACTTAATTGCCCAGAAGTAATCAGCGGCATCAGGTTTAGGGCATGCATGGTTCACATTAAAGGATTGAACTGTGCTTTCCTACGAAAAGAGGTGGATCCAAAGGGAACTAATGTTATTGCTTTGAGTCAACAGATGCTGCGACCCTTTTTAAGAGATTGTCTTTACATGTATTCATGTTTTTATGACACTTTTACCATTCTGAGGCCCCTGCCTAAGATACTGATACATTTTAAGACGCCCCTGAGTTGGAACTCTTACTAGCAGTTGAATGCTTCAATAGTACACTTGTACTGTCCATTTGTGCCACCTTAGAATGACCTGACCTATGAACTTTGACCCAATGAACATATTTCCTCATCAACATGTACTCTTATTGTCAAGTGTGCAAGCTAGTTGAAAATGGCATGTCAATGGGTTATTAAATCTCAGAGCGCATTTGGTTCCACTGAGCATTACTGTACCTAAAAATAAGCCTGATTTTAATTGAATTAATCCTATGATTGGATTATTTCTGAGCAATCATAAAATGTAGATTGCTTTAGTGTCTTAGAACAGAAAAGTCCATTGATAGCTAATATTGACTTCATCATCTTCTAGGTTCCTTCGAATGGAGGTCTCTAAAGAGGGCAAGAGGGAAAACTCAAGCTGTGAAAAATGACATGTAGGGTGAAAGACACCATCCCGTTATGGCTCACTCCACCACAGATGTATGCTGAGCCCCTTAAGCCTTCTGGGTAAATGAGAACAAGCTCTTTGCTGATTGGATTAAAGCCTACGGTCTGGCGATGTGAGATTAAGGGACATTAAAAAGAGGGAGTGCCCGGAATCCATTTAAGACTCTCTGTGTTCAAATCTATACGCATATACTTCCATCTCCAATAACTCATATATCCAACCCAACTGATAATTGACCCATATCATCTTTTGCTATAATTCACTTCTGGGATGTTGTAAGTGTGAGTTTGGCTTGGCTTGCATAAGTATTAGTGCTCTATTATGAACGTTTGGAATTGATCAGTGGTCCATACCGCTGCACCAGCCAATTACTATCTGTCTCCTAGAGAGAGTCTGGTTGGCCGAGTCACAATAGATGTAAATGCAATTGATTGACTGTAAGAGTTAGTCTAAGTGATTTGGCCCTTTAAATCGGGCAAGCCTAGTGTCGGCTGTATTTGAGAGGAGCCTTTCCCATCCGTCACGAGAAATTGCTTCTGTTCTTTCATCTTCTAGGGTGTTTGTGTGCAAATTGAGGAAAGAACCAGAGTAGGAAGGGCTTGAGGAAAGTGTAAGTGCGGTAAAATCAGCCAGGGAAAAGTACTTCTTTAACAAGCAAATCTATTTACGACCCCTCTGAGACCCGAATGGACCGGGCTGCAATCTCATTCTGCTCTTTCTCATCACTTAGAGAGGTCATTGACTTCTCCAACAGTGTCCCTGTCCCACAAGGCATTGGCTCCGTGGGCTGACATCAGCTGGTGACTGGATGCTTGTACCAGAATTAATATAATCAGTAATTACTGTATGAGCTGGAAGGGCATGTCTGTAGGCTAACACATGAAAGCATGCAAATTAAAAAAAACTGTAGAGCAAAAAGCAATGTTCATAGCTCATTCATTAAAAAATGTGGTCCTATTTTTTTGTTTTTTTAAAGAAATTCTGTATGATCACCAAGGCTGCATTTATTTGATTAAAAATACACTTAAACAGTAATATTGAAATAGCATTTGAAATAACTGTTTTATATTATTATTTAAAAAAAAATTTTTTTTTTCAAAAAAATCTCAATTACACAAACATTTTGAATGGTAAAAACACATCCTGTTAAAATCAGTTATCATCCTCATTTTTAATATGTTGTTTTTAGACACAGGAAAACAAACCTTATTTTTAGTAAAAAGGGGGAAACTGCATTTAAAGAGGCTGTTGACGTCTACGGTCTCTATTTATCCCTCTGATTTTTTTCCTAATTTAACTATGAAAGATTTAGAAAAAAAATCTACAGTACGGTCTACAGGGGCAAATGACTTTTGTTAGGACCAAAAACAGGGGTGTATTTTCCCCTAAATTGCCCTATTTCCACAAATGGACTCTTATTGATTCTAAGAATGCATCCCCTCAAAACAGATAATCTGTTACTGCCATTTGCCTCCTCTAGTCACCACTTAAGTATAATTACCTAGAAGTCAATACGGCTGCCAGGCTGCTGCCACGGTTAACTTCTGAGTCACCAGTCACAAGCATCCTGCTCAAATGTCCTCTCAGCCTGGCACAATGACAGGGCTCTGGGTTTTTAATTAAACGATTGTCTTGTCAATTAATGAAGATGTTCTTGGTGCTTAATGAGGTCAAGGCATCTTATAGACAGGCTTTGGTCAGCTGTAGATGTAAACACCAGTTGTACACAAGGCAACTTTATTTACTGTAGCATCTAATTTATGCCCTTTATGGTCCATATTTTAATTAGTCATGGCAATATCTATCTTATTCTGAACCATGTACAGTGGTGGCCAAAAGTGTTAGAACACCTGACAGATCTGTAAATATGAACCTTTTTTTTGCCTCCATTTCATAATGTTCATGAAACATGCAGATGTTTTCTCTGAGCACAACAAATATCAGATGTTAGTCGTACTGTTTTTATTAACTTTAATATTTGGTATATCTACCTTTTGCAGCCTACTACAGCAGCACATTGTCTGACACTGTGTCCGTGTATTTACTGAGAACCTCCACACAGATGTTATCCAATGCTTTCTGCAAATCAATCAACTCCCCTAAATGAGATTTGCATTAAATAAAAAAAGTGTTGTGAAGTGAAATGCTACATGCTTGTAAGAAACAAATCCCTCCCAGTTTACTCATTGTTTCTGGACACAATTACAATCTATAATCCATAATCTAGATATAATCCAGCAGTGAAAAGGTATCCATCTGTTTTCGCTTGTAAACAATGCCTAATCTGTGCATGTTTCTCTCCTGATTCAGACGAGACTACGTTTTCAATGGAGAAAGCAATATTATGGAAAGACTTTTCACTATCAGGATGATAATTGATGGGCTGGAGTGTGTATCATCTGTTAAATTTCTCCTAAACAATCTCCTCAACTTTTGGGTAAACTATCCATTTAATACAATTTAAGAATATTTTTCTGGTGCTATACCATTATGACTATCTGGTTAGTAGTATGCCTCCTCATCCACCCCCTCTAATAATAATGTTGTATTAAAATATATAATTCATATACTAGTGATTTCGTGCGAACCTATTTTGTTCAGCACTGACTCATTACCTGGAGCAAAATGTGTTCTATCCAATATACTTTTGTCTTTCTGATTTGATGATTTTATTTTGTGGTTACTATTTTAGGAACCTAAACCCTTGATTATGCTATCCACCACAATACATGCTCTGAATACACTGCCATATTGCAGCCAGCATTTAAGAAAATCAATTTACAGTTATGAATTGGCCTTGTCATAATCTCCCCCGGAGATAATGCATTTTACAGCACTGTCGGTTGATTTATACAGCAGATGACAAGCCATCCATGAAATATGTAACTCCCTCCAAGTGATGGACTACTACAACCAGCACCATGATCAAACTGAGCTTGTGCCAAAAACCTGAGAGACATTAGGCTAAAGATGAATTGATCATAAAAGTTATGCACTATATTGGTTTTCTGTTTTAATCAGCAGAGTTAATTAAAACTGTTTAGATTTTATTACAGATTTAAATTACATTGCTATAATGGATCGAGATAAGCATCGCTCCATGAGAAGATTTATAAATGTGGTGGCTGAATATTTATCCTTTGTCTGGAAGCAAACATCACGTCTTTATAGAGCACATTCCCTCCTGCCTACACAACTGAGTGGTTCATCACAATTATTTTATTCAAGTCGATATTATGTATGTATGCGCATCTGCATAGCACACCCTTAAGCAATGCAACATGACAGTCAGGCTTCTCGCTTTAAGCCAATGGGGCTAATGAGTCTAATTAATGACCTCTAGTATTCCTACATGTAATTAGGAATCCTGCTCTAGGCCTATTAATCCTTGCAGAATAAGCAGAATGCCTGACCAGCAATCCCTCTTGATTACTGACAAGAAAAAATCTTAATTAGGATTGATTTTCCCTTTTATTTTATTCACCACTTATTCAATATTTATTTTGCTTCTCAGTAAACCTCAGTTGCACTTTGGAAGAGTGATCAAGGGAAATGTACAATTATTTTGTTGTTTTACTGCAATTTCCAGTCTTATTAATGCTGAGAGTATTGTTCAGGGGCATTTTTGTTATTATTTTACCCTCAAAATGTTTAATAAGAGGCTTGATTGGATCCCAGATGCAGACACATTTGTTTACATCACTATTTTACAAATTTGTGTGCTCTGTCTGATTCGTGGGCAAATGGTTCTTTCGAGTCTGATCTTTTCAGACTGAATTGGTCGGAGCACTTCGCTAAGTCAGCTGATTCACTGGTTATTGTTACAATTCGTAATAACAAGCCAAGCAGATGACACTTTCCCCCAGTTTCAAAGACAAGCCTTAATGTCATTAAGTCTGATGTGTTTCATCTGAACAAAACTTGCACTGATTGAACTTAAAATAGGCCTATCAGTATCTTTGTTTCATCTCAAGATGGACCCCAAAATGTGTTTATTTCTATGACACGTTTAAGACCTAATTTGACTATGGCCTAATCCTCAACTAATTCGGATGAAACGTTAATGCACCAAACTAAGTGGAGAAAAAACAATTAACCATTATTAATCAAAAAGTAATAAATAGCTATATGTGTCCACACATGGCTTTATTAGAAAGTTTGAAAACACATACGGCGCGACGCCAGCAGTGACCACGTGCCGACGCTGTAGTGTTATGACGTAAATGAATCACTGAATCATTTTAACCGGTTCATTAAAACGAATTGTTCTAAAGAATCGGTTCAAGGAAATGCCACGCACTTTTGTTTATGACCCCACCTGTCGGATATTCATGGGAAAACACTACTATTGTTCTGTTATCGCTTGTTTATCCTTTGGTTATCTGCCATTATGGATAAGTTGGGGTTTTTTTAAATCGGTATGCATTTTTTCTTTTCAACTGAATTCAGTTTCGAAACCAAACCAAAATCCTTTGGTCTTATTTGTGGAAGGGCTAAATGCGAAATATAATAAGGTGACAGAGGATACAGAAAAAATATGTGTCTATGTGTCTTATCACTGCCTAGGTCCCATAAACCTGAACAAAGTACGGGGTTGTTGCTAAAACACAAGTTCACTCCGCACTTCCGCAGCTCTGCCCTCAATAACACACGCCTCGGTGGGAAAGAAACATATGACGGGTGGCGTCGGGTCTCGCGGTCGTCGGTATGACGGGTCAGCCTCAGCGCGCGCGGGTTTCTCTGGAGGAATGTAACGTTACTGTCGTGCCACCTGTGAGGGTACTTAAATGTACAGCTGATGCCCGGAGGGAATAAAGGGAGGTAACCAAACTAGATGAGCAAGATAAATTCAGCCTATAATGTCAACACATGATCTGAAGTTGCAGCAGTCAAGTTGTCAAAGCGGAGTGAAAGCCAGCGTGACTTGCGTTGTCTCAGATCTGGAAGGATTTTACACACAAACTGATAAATCACGGTAGGCTACAAAGTTGTTGTTTTTTTCACTCATCTTCTGTAACACAAATACTGCTTCCTACTTTTCCCTTTCTCAAACCGACCCTTATCATCCTCCGCAGACAGCATTATGGAAGTCTGTAGCTTTAAGCGGACAGGTTGAAGTTCTTACGTAATTAAAAGAGCTTGCGTACATATTAGTTTGCTTTAAGTACAATGTGTCCGCTGTAGTTAAACCACATTCACAAATTCTTTTACAGTCAAAGAAAAACAACAAGATGCCAAATGGATTGAACATTGATTCTGGCGCCACCCCAGTTATATAATGCCTGTTATTGCCTTGCACACATAGAAATCCCTAGCCAAATAATCAAGGATTTAATATTACTAAAAAACCTTAGCAACATATTTGCTTGACTACATGTCACTTTAATTGTGTCAGATGATTTTGAACACAACTCCACGATGTGTAACGAGGTGTCACTGGTATTAATCTTTTGCTGAATGTCATCTCAACATGTCTCACCATGTTTATGGTAATACTTAAGCTCTTATGCAATTTGTCACACCCACATTGTCTAATTTCTTTTAATAATACTAATTGTACCAATGGCAATTTAGCCCAAATTAATATGTTCAGCATTATTAGGAAAAATACAAGTATTTTCTGTCTACTTGGCAAATGCTGTAATCATTTTTCTTGCACATGTAGAGGTGAGACGAAACAAGTGAAATTTCACGTCATGTGTGGATATACTAAGAAAATATCTATGGGTGTTCCTGTTAGGAATTTTTCTAAAGGGAGTGAACCTTAGCTTTTGCTAAGTAGCTGCAGACATGTGGTGTCTGTTGAGAAAAGCACTCTTCAGATCTCTGTAGACTGTGTTGTAACGCTGAAGCTTGATTAGTTTTCAGAATGTAAGTGAACATCCTGGATCATTGGCTCAACACATCCACAACGAGAAAGATTCAGAAACTAGAGCTACTGCTTCTTCAACGTCGTTGCAGTTAACAGGCCAGCAGAAAAGCAGCAGAGGTGAGTTTGTATGACTGTTTATTATAATCTGTATAATTTGTTATCGGACATGAACTTTGGGATATAACAGCTTATCACAGATTCATTAAATTCTGACTACATTTTTATGCATTAAATGTTGTATAAAGCATGCATATGCATAAATGTAACACTTCTCAACTGATCAGATTTGCAGATCAGGCAAATAATACTACTCAGCTCTAAAGAAGAGCTCATAAGGACATCCGAGGAGCAGAGGAAATCTGCCAGATTCACTTCCACCATCTCTATCAGTCTTCCCAGTAGAAGAAACCAAAAATACACAGCGGAGGAAAACACACTGCAAGCTACAACTAGCCTGTGAGTTTACTTTTTTTTTTTCTTTTATTTGCTGACTGCTCATGGGGTTGATCATGGTTTAAAAAGTTTAATGTTCTTTTGTTTTTAAACAAAACTGTCCAGAACTTTAATGAGTCATTCGTAGCATTCACTCATAAACAGCTAGTCTTCTTATTAATATATGTTTTATAAAAATTTAATTCCACTTAATGCACACTGTACATAATAATATATTTTAGCTTGTAAATTATGCCATAGCACTTTGTATTTTGTGTCATGTGCACAGTCCTAGCCAGAACAGCAAACGCCCTTTCGACCTATGACTGACAGTAATAGTCCTTATATAGCAATAAGTCATAATTAAATGATAGTGAATGATGTGGAAGTGTTTAGGCAAAGATTTGCTGTTTGGCTGTGCTGTATCTAGGTGTGTTCAGGCTTTTAGATAGTGCTTACACCTTTATAAAGTCTTGACACCTTGATCTTAGAAACAGTGAATAGATATTTATTGTGTAGTACTACATAATCTTGTTTAAAAGGTATGACATCATGACGCTCTCTCATTTTTCAAAGCAGATATTAAACAGGGTTTTTTGTGTAAGTGGTATGTGTATCTGACTGTATGCATTAATGTTTGTGAGACACTCTGTGCTAATTTTAACCAGTTTAACCTTCCCTTTTCATGCAAGGGAATTGTTTACCTCTAAAATGCTTAAACTGAGAGAAAGGGTGGAATGCCGTTGATCTTGTTTTCCTACGTTGCCTTGCTGAACATATTAAAGACGTTGAACTAGAAGAAGTATTTAGGGAGTAAGAATAGCGTGTGAAACTTTGAAGATATTTGTTTTGTCACAGTTTTCAATGTTTGTTTATTTGCCTGAGGGAACTTATCTTTTGCTGAGATTTTGAAAATCAAATGTAACATAAAGGTATTTTTTAATCTACATGCTTTTATGATACATGCTCATTTAATCATATGCTAATTAAAAAAGATTTTCTCAAATTGACTGTTACAGCGCACATGAAGCCGTAAAGAACGCAGCTCATCAACACCACACAGAGGTAAGCATTCCAGCTAAGACACAGACCTGACAGTTGGATTGTTTATCTTTTTAGTAAGAGAATGTCTGATGTAAAGATAAAACTTTTACTTACTGTATTACTAATCAGTCATACCTTATATATAATGAAATATCACTATTGTACTGCCCTTTGAATTCATTCCACTCCATGATTGCATTTTTGACATGCAGAGTAATTTTCAGTGGAATGTAAAGCTCAACTGTGAAGTTGAACTGTCTGTTTAAACAGTTATGGGATGGGAGTGACGACTTGTTCAAATAGTTCAAATGCATGTGAAAAGCATTTCTTGCAATTTTCCCAAGCAACTCTAAAATGCAATTTAGTAGTCGAAAATGTATAAGTGCCTGTGTTTTGTTCAATTTATTGCACTAATCAAAAGCTTTGTTGTCTATTCTGACAGCTAAGGGACGTGCTTTCTCAAACTGACCAATGTGGTGAACCAACTGGTGAATTTTTTAAGAATGGGGATGGGCCAAAGGCAGGCTTTGATGAAGACAGTTTTACAACTCTGCATCAACGAGGGACAAAGCAGGGACAAAATAAAGGAATACAACACGACATAGGCCTTAAACAAACACAAATTGTCCACAACAACTCACAAAGACATTTCACTCATCCTGTTCAAGCTGAATTCAACAAGGAATCTGGAGCCAGCAACTGTAGAGAGAATGCTGCAACAACTCCACAATACCACAGTAATCTGACCTCCCTTGAAGTAGACAATGGTCTAAATGCAAGCACTGATTCCAGGTTTTTTGTATATCATTCAGAAATTGCAAACCAGGTCTTGTCATTAGACTCTTTACCTGCTTCTCATTCTGAAAATCCCCCTGAGCAAGACACTGGTCTTACTAATCCTGCACCAGCTATGTTGTCATCAGCCCTGGCCTCAGTTCTTGCTCCACCTTGGAGTGGCCGCCTTCGAAGACCCAAGCAGGGTGGCACTGAAGTACAGCATGAACCCCAAGATTGTGGACAGAATGTGAACCCATCCACCCTATTTCACCAGGATAGGCAGCAACAACCATTTCTTCATTCCCAGAGACGACCATCTGAACACATGCTGGCCAATAACAATGACATGCAGTTGACTGTAGGAACCAGCTATAACTCTCCTGACTGGCAAAAAGAGAACAGTTCCCCAAACGTCACAAATACAATACAGCCAAAGAGACCCATTACCAAGTCCTTCTCTGTGGGCAAAATGTACAATAATACAGATTCGCAGCCTTTTCCCACACATCTGGACACACGTCTGGTGCCGAATGTGGTCCATTCAGGGTACAGATTATCAAGCACTGGAGATGAACATGAGTCTTTCAAAACACTGAGCTCTAAGCCAACAACAAGCAGCCTACTTCTTTCCTTGAGGAGGTCAAATTTGAGAAACTCTAGTGCTGAGCCCACACAATCAGAGACTCGGATGACTAGGTCTGTCAGGTGCCTTACATTGCCTAGCAGAGGCATTCTAAAAATGCCATCATTTGCCCAACCTGTTACCACTGATGCCCATACTCCTGAATACCCAAATATTCCTGCAGGAACAGAAGAAATACCAGTTAGTCAGTTCCCTTTCTCACCTAGAATTAGGAGTAGAGTGCCATTAAGGGCATCACTGTTTCTAAACAAACCGGAGACAGAAATTTCAAAGAGACTAGAAGCTTCTACTGCCACAGCAAACGAGGAGCATTTCCCACACTCCACCACCAAAACCAGCGAACTTGGGGTTCTCAGATCTCAACAACGTTCTTATTCAGTTCTTCTGAGGGAATACTTTAGCACAGAGGACATAGATGCAGTGGAACAAAATGCTGCCAACAACACCATCCTGCAAAACTCCAAAATGACCAATGATCAACAAGTAACTCCAGACAACACAATTTTTCCCAAAGATTCCCAAAATTGTAATGTTCAACAATCTGGCTTTAATGTCCAAAAATTAAAATCACAAAGCACACACAATATAATAGCCAGCAGTTCTTCAGGCACAAGCACCTTCACAGACAGGCTTAACTACTCACCCAGGAAAAACTCTTCTGTATCTTCTGTAGGTAAAACCAGTCCCACAAATACATATCTGGGCTCTAAGAAATATTCTCAATCAAGTCAAAGCTCGATGGATCTTTCAAGCCCACTTTCTCCAAGCAGACCTCTCAGAAGTGTAAGAGTACCAAGCATTTATTCATACCTACGGGAGTCCACCCCTTCCCCTTCCACCCCTTCTTCCCACATACAAAGAGGTGAAACATCACCCCCTAAGCAAGAAGGTTTAACACTGCAGGGTGACCGGAAAACACTTCCCTCAAAATTTTCATTTGACTTCAACTCGTTAGTGCCACAGGAACAAGAATTACAAAGACGCTCTTATGGCTCTCATATAGCACCAGCTCAATCTCTGCCTCCTGATTTTGGAAGAAGATCAGCACCTCGTCTCAGCACATCTCCATATTCTAGCCTGATCTCCTCGCGACCTGCACTCAACAACACTTTACAAGAACTACCTTCTCAAACTGTGCCCAAAACTCATACTCGATCTACATCTTATGATATTGTAAGCACTCCTGCAGACTTCATAAAAAGGGATCCAAGCTCTTCACTGTCCACATATCCAAGAATAATAAGAAGACCAAAGGAACAGTTAACTTCTACTAACAGAGAACAGAGGACAGCAGTTCAAGGTTACACAAGCGCCCTAGATAATCACAAACCTGCCCAGCCATGCCTCTTACAAACTGCACCAGATGCAAGTTTTGTCATGGAAAGCCAAAGTGCTAATATAAGCCCACACCCAAGGCAGACCAACACAGGTTCCAACAATTTCTTTCATCAGGAGAATGATGGCCTGATAGACTGTCAGCTTGATAAGAGTAATGCAAACCCCAAGCACAGGCTGAGAGAGAAAGAGAAGTGTTTATTATCTGATAAGCTCACAGCAGAAAGTCTGACTCCAATGACAGCTGAGAAAAAGAATCCTGCTGTGTATATGCATGAGAGACTGCAGGAAATGCAAAGTTCTAATTCAAAAAAAGGCCTCTTTAGTTCACGAGTTAAGAAAGACAAAGAAGCTGTCTTCTCTTCAGCTTCTTTGACAGACAAAGAGGTTGTTAGTTCCCAGTATTTTAAAACCAAAAGACATCCGCCACTGATTAGAACGAGCAGCAGGATTGACCAGATGTTAAATCGGTTGAAACTGACATTTGGTGTCAAACGTTCAGACTGCTCACTTGACACACTACCAAAAAAGAACAAGAGTCTCTCTCAGCAGCCCTCATATACCGAGACTTCTGAAAGTACCAAGACAGAGGAGAAAACATTTTCTGAGAGCCACCCGGCACCCTCTAACTCCTCTTTAACAACTGATAAAACCTCTTTAGGTTCCTTGCCACTACTAACATTAAAGAAATCTGAGAATGCCTTAAACATGAGTGGACAAAATAAGTCTCCCTTGTCCACCGATAAATCATCTTTTGACCCCTTTAGGTCCTTGTCACCACTTACATTAGATAAATCTGAGAAGACTTTAAATATGAATTGGCAAAATAGATATACAACTGAACAAAAGGATTCTGGGTGCACATGGGAGACCCCCAGCTCATCTGTGTCCACCAATAAAGCATCTTTTGCATCTTTGTTGCCACTTACATTAAATAAATCTGAGTATAATTTAAATATGGATTGGCAATATAGATCTACAACTGAACCAAAGGATTCTAGGTGCACATTGGAGGCCCCCAACTCATCTTTGACCAACGATAAAGCCTCTTTTGCTTCTTTCAGGTCTTTGTCACCATTTACATTAAGGAAATCAGAGAATACTTCAAACATGGACTGGCAAAACAGATCTACTATTGAACAAAAGGGTTCTGGGTGCACATGGGAGGCCCCCAACTCATCTTTGACCACTGATACAGAAGCCTCTGTTGGGTTCTTGTCACCTTTAACATTAAAGAAATCATCTGAGAATAAATTAAATGTTGATCAGAAAAAGAGGCATAGTGATGAAAATGAATACCGGTATTATGGTAGGAGCGTTAGTCCACACAGACAAAAGGCCCAAAGTATGAATCGTTCTGCCACCTTGCCACATTACCGAAAATCCTCTGTCGGGCCCCCATCACCCTTTTATTTATTTGATTTTGATTCAGAAGACATTCAGAATGACAATGTGTTTTATAGTCCATTGAGCAAAAAAACGAATTCACTTTGTGAGTCAGATGACTTCTCTCCTCAGAGCGCGACCAAGAGTCCCGTGCAGCAAAACCTTAAGAGGTCTCGCTTGTCCTCATCATGTGCTGATTTAAAGTATGGTCTACCCAGTGGACGGTCTTTCTCAGTAAGCAGTGTGGTTTCAAGCCGCCCATCAGGTCCTGGACGAATCTCAACAAGCAGCATCAGCGACCTCTCAAGTTTGGATGACTTTATGCCGAAGGGGAATTATAAAATTGTTGACTCTCCAATGAGTAGTGACCATTCCCCAGTCTATGATACCAAATTTATCACTGGTAAAGAGTCTGAATATACAGAAGATTTTGATCATGATGATGCAGACCCAACCCCACCTCCATCACCAACTATGTCCTCTTCACCTCGTCGGATGTCCCAGGCACCTTCTGTGTCTTCCCCCTTATGGATGAGTTCAGAAAATATGTCCCCTCCTCGTGGAATCCTGTCGTCAAGGAGCTATACAACCAGCACGACTGTTTTTGAGGAGTCTGATTCTGACACCACAACCGATGATGAATACTGTCTTGATAATGGTGATTCAGTAGAAACAGAACTTTAGAGGAGAGAATTGTGTGTTGTTCAATTCCCTCTTGTTACATACTGAACATTTACATTTCTATGCATGGGGTCTTCTATGACAATATGAGGCCTCTAAATTGTATTTAAAAAAAACTAAAAATACAGGTTGTGTATGAATAGAAGGAGAATTAGAATTATAAGACCATGTTGATTTAATGTCTTGTTATAAATTAAATATAATGGGTTTTTGAATACATTAGTGCTGGAGGATAACAATGTTTGATTTCATTATGAATGTAACCTATTTACAGTAAAGTACAATGCACTGTGTCGTTTTATATATATTTTCTGGATCTTGAGACTTTAAAATGGTGAATTCTCAAGTCATTCCTTTTATTGAGGTTTGCCTCCTGTAGGTTATTGGCTGATGTTTCATTCACTGTGGCATTTAAAAGGACAGCGTGTCAGTCACAGTACATTGTTTTCCTGACAGACATTCTATAGTCAGAAGCTGCCAACCAAGAAACTGAACCCAACTATGTTTAACAGATGTATTTATTTTTTGCTAACAGTCAGAAAAAAAGAACAGAAATATGTAATGCTGGTGCATGCAACACTGATGTTTCCACATTCATTACGGCTAAGTCTGTAAAGACGATAATGTAACAAATGTCTGTTATCCATTTGATATTAATTTTAAAATTATGAAAGTATTATTGAAAACATTGGCTGACTTTAAAACTTTAAACAGGACTTCTCATGCAAAAGACAAACCACAGATGAATTAAGCATTCTTAAATAAGAGTTTATTTTATTTGCTGTATAATTTAATTGTATTGTTTGTGTGTTTTTATGCAGGACAGGGGGTTGGGGCATCATTTTTCCCCTATAGCCTTAGGGACCTCCATAAGATGTGTCAATTGCAGCACTAACCTACAGTAATACCAAATGCTGTATAACACAGGCCTACATATGTTATACATAATATAAGGTCCCTTTTTTGTAAGGCCATTTCTTGAATGTATTCATTAAAAGTTTAATATATTGAACATTTAATATATTGACTAAATTATATTTTTTCTAACACAGAAGTAGGAAAATACTGATCACAATGTATGTACTCCTCACTTTCCCCAAGACGGCTAACAGCTATGCTAAAAATTGATTAGCAAGCAAACTCTAGTTTTAATAAACATGTTCTTTAGTAACACTGAAACCTTTTAATTACAGCTCATTAAAAGCTCATTATTGTTACAAATCTTGTCACAACCTGCCATAATTGTTCAATGAACAGTTATGACTGTGAGTGATGCAACTAATTTGATCAATGTTTCTGTAAAGGACAGCAGGTTTGCGGAGCAGTAACGTATTTTTACAATAATTCCTAACTTTTAGGGCGCTGAACGAATATTTTAGTTAAATTAATTTCCTAGCCCACACGTAAAAATGTTTTTTTGGAAACAATTTCGTATTTCTAGCTTTTTAGCTAGCTGAGCAAACGAGTCTGTTTTCCCGTTGCTTTGGTAACGGATGTTGAAGGCGTGCAGTCACCCGTCCCAATAAAGTAATCAAGTCATACTGCATCTCTATGCTTTATTTTTTGTAACTCCCAAAAGTGTAGTCTTTGGTTGCAGTTTTAGCTGCGTTTTCGTTTTTTACTTCAGCTTTTATTGCGAGAATCAGTTCACGATTTTGTTTACTTTTCGACAATCGCCGGATGGGTTTGATATAATATATAATAATATAAACCGCTATATTTTCAACATATTTTCTATTTTAAGCACCTTCTACCTATTAAACAATTTAATTGGGGAATTTTAAGCATATTGGCTACTTTGTTTCTTGACTCCAGAAATCAAGTAAGTAACTTTTTGTGGTTTATTTATATATATCAAATCGTTTTGATTTGAGTAACGTTATATGGATAGAGTTATCGCCTAATAATCCAATAAAATAATCCTAACTGAATAAACCCATTTTCCATGTAATGACGTGGCAAAGGCTTAATCAGGGTGTATAATTAATAGGCTATTTCTGTTTATATTTAGAATTTTTCCTTTCGGTTAATTGAAATGTAAATCCATGTTAATATTTCAAAAAATAAACATGTTTTCTCTTTTTATGCTTTAAGCAGCATGTGCTAGCATGAACAAGAAAATGACTGAAGATACATACTCTTTTGACAGGTATGAAATACAGCAAAGCAGACTCATTTCTAAATGAGCAAAGCAAGCAATAGAAGAAAAAAAACTGTCACTCATTTCTCATTCCCCCCCTTTAGGCATCACTCAACATCTCCAGCTGGGGAAATTACATCAGACGCTAATGTCATACTTGTCCCACAGCTGGAAACGGTTTTCAGTAAAGCAGCCAGGATCATCCAGCGAGCATGGAGGAAACATGTTGTTAGTGATCACACTCACCTTTAATGTTACATTTTCTCCAGCATTAGATTGATTGAATGCATAAATAAAAAGCAGTGCATGCTATGCCTGTCGTGTGTGTGTAGGATACTGCTGTTTTCAAGTACCTCAAGAAGATAGTGAGCTTTCATAATCAAGGGGATCCACGTCTCCTTCTTAAATTTATTAACCCTGCAGAGGTAAGTTTGTTACAATGCATGTGTGACGCTTTTTTTTTTAAAGCGTATGCCTCAATGCTTTGTTGTAGGCTAATATTCTGGATGCTGCTTCAGGAGCACTTATCCGATTCAGACTGGGTGGGGTGAGTGTTGATGTTATTCATCATTCCATGATTAGATGGTTATTTGTACTCAAAAACACTCCGTCATGTGTTATTGTGTTCTGCTCTAGAAGGTTACGTTATTAAATAACTAATTATAAGCAAAGACATGTTATCACAGGTTGCAAATTATTTACTAATGTTTATTACATTCCAGCCAACCTATCCTCCAAACATCTACTTTAAAATATACACTCGTGCACCCATAGTGGACATGTGTGCCTCCAGTCCTAAAGATTACACACAGCTAAAGAAACCTGCTCCAAGCCAGATTCATAATGGCCGACTGATGATCAGTGACAGGGATGATCACTCTGGGTGGTACCAACGGGTAGAGAACAATGGCTGGAGGATTTTGTCCTGCAAGGTGACATATCCAGTCATAATGCTTTCATTTTCACTTTACCTTTTGTTTATCAATGCAACTCAGTAAATAAAACATATCCAACCAAGCATTCAGGAGCCATTACTGTACTCCATAAATCACAATATAATATATTTTTAAAAATATAGAGAATAAAATATTTTATAAATAGTAAAATATATT
>JAUYWG010000064.1:11348870-11364694 GCA_034779775.1 Enteromius afrohamiltoni | reverse complement strand
TATATATATGTATTTATTTATTTATAATGAAAATATATATCATTTACATTTTAATACTATTTTAATACTATTACTGTTTCTATTGTGTTTTTGATCAAATAAATGCAGCTTTGGTCAAAATAAGACACTAATTACATGTACAGTTTAAAATTGTAGCAGTCAGAAAATATATACAAATGTTGTCTAAGCCTTATATGGCTATTTTGTATTAAAGATTTCCATGTTTGAAGACCCAATAACTCAAGATACCAATGTTAAGAAGATACAATTCCATCACTGCAAAATCCATCGGCGCCAAGATGTTGCAAGAAAAAAGAAGATACGAAAAATTGAATGGATGAGAAAAATGTAGTGTATTTTAAGAATGTATTTAAAGTAGTTGTTTGTTTGTGGTAGGTGATAAAATGTGTTCTGCAGAGCTAATCGTATACAGAAAACCGGAAATAAGTTATGAATGGCATAATAGTAAACACAGATCTTGTGCACAGGTATGCTGAGGGTCTCCTGCATGCTCATACAGAACACAGCGAAGCAGCTCTGCTGGTGCAAAAGTCCACAGAGTTGATGGATTCCTTTGAACAGATTGGACCAGATTCAGTTTCTGAGCAGGAAGTGGATGAGCTGCTCGCATGGACCAAAGCTCTCAATTTTGAGGAGTAATTGAGCTAATATCACGTTAGATGTGATATATTGTACTTGGCATCATCACTTTTTCATCATCACAGTAGTAATAAAATATCTCATTTAGAATATTTGCTTGTCTCTCAGGTATATCAATGAATGGAGGGATTTGGGAACCAGCAAATGCTGCATATTTATCAAAGGTAAGACTTTTGGGTTTTTCTTCATTCAGTTTTTTTTTTTTTTGTACGAAATAAACACTTTTGCTGCATTGGAACTCCCTCTACTGGTCAAACTGGGTATCCACACTTCTACTTTTCTCGCAACAGATATGCGGTCGGAGAGCGACCAGAAGGACTTTAGTGTCTCTGTGCGTGAAATTTGTGCGATTCCTCAGATCTGTCAAGATCCAGTGGTCCAACAACTGAATCATATCTGAGCCTGGAATGTATCACGCAGCTTTAGTAACGATTCGCACAATCTGACTTTCTTTATTAATTTGAATAAATAAAGCGGGTTTCGTGTGTCGACTGGTTTTGTGTGCTCACTGGTCAAACATATTTTAAATATATGATAAATATGTACCTCTCCTCAAAAAAATATTTTACAGCGGTATGCAGGGTTGCTGTAAACTAAAAAACTATATGCCTAAATTACATGCCTAATTATATACACACATATAAAAACGATTACATTAAAAAAAATTAAATAAAATATTAATAAAAATAATAATTAATAAAAAAAAACTGTTATAGTATATTAATGACATAACTAAACTGGTCATTAGAAATCTGATAACCCAGGGCCAGTAAACCTCTTTGGCGAGACATTGTGAATTACCGCGAGACTCGTGAAGGTGACGCACGACCAATCAGATTTGTCTTGTTTCATGGGGGCGTGTCCTTCGCTGTTGGCAAGTCGCGGTAATGGCGAACTACAAAGAGGCTCCTTGGGCCAGTCGGCCGAAAACATTAAATCCAGACGAATATTACAACCTTTCACCTGATTACCGGCGGCTTGAGGAGAAAAGGGCGGCTCAGCGGGCCCAACTGAAGAGGCAGTATCTGCTGCAGCTAAACAATCCTCATCGGAAAGAGCTGATTGTAAGCGTACCGACGGTCTCAATCTGCAAACATTAGCTTGGAGTAAAACAGTTGAAATGAAGCTATCGACCGCTTTTATTCTATATTGTGGTAGTTTAGACTATTATGATGTTTTAATAATTAAATTGCTTAGTCTACGTTCGTGTTTGAGAAACCTAGATTGATTTGTATTAGTGAGTGACCTTCACTGGTCGCTGGATAGCTGCCTGGTACTGCCTGCCAGCTTGTTTTGATCCACATGTCTGTAGTCTTCATGTGAAAATGTGATTTGTTAAACTAATTTTCACCAACACAATATTCAGAATGCATCCCCCTGAGTGTGTTGTTTGCTACAATGTTGTTAACAGTCCTGACAAATGCATTATTTAAACTGATACATTTAAATAGTTTGATCAAGTCATCAACCTCCATGTGTTTTTATTCGCAGGACGATCCTGCTCTTACAAGGTGGATATATGCACGCACCAATAACAACTACTTCAGACCAACAGCTAAAACCTCATTGATTGGTGGCTTGTTTGGAGTTCTACCCCTTTTCATCTTTTACGTGCTGTTTAAAACGGACAGGGTGAGATGAAGCTGTATTCACTGAATTCACTTATTCAGTATTGACCTTGTCGAAGTTGTAGTGGTTATTCAATTTTAACCTTGTTTTTCTTATTCTATCCAGGACCGAACGGAAGCCAAGATTAAGGCAGGGACCTATCAGCGCCCTTTTTCTCTGTCAAGCTAAAATTTTTGACTTGGCTGTTTATTGTAATACATGCTTGTAATTATATGATAAATAAAATACTTTATGGTTGAAACTTACTTTATCACTGTTATTGGGGGGGTGGGGGGCGTTGATTAGACTGATTAGGCTCTAAAATGGTCAGAGCAGAATGCCCTAAAAATGTCATGGTAAAGATCCCATGGTGAGTAAATCATAGCATTAAGTGTTGCATGCATTGCAAAAAAAAATTAATACCTTCCTCAGTATTGTCTAAATGTATTTAATATCTATATCTTAACATCTTTAAATGACATGCAACTTGAGGAAAAATGTATATAGGAAGTTATAGTATATAGGAATTATTATTGTGTATTCTTTTGTTGTATATAAGCCATACATTTTCCGCTGGCAGATATTTATTTGTTTTAATCATAAACATTGTGAGTTAGAATGCATGACTTATGATGTCATTTTTAGGAATCTTTAGACATTTGCACCGTCAAAACAAGAAAAACATACTAAGGAAGAGCGTTACTTTTTTGCACAGGTACAGTAAATATTTCCATATATTATTAATGGTTGGGGTAGAATTTATTGGTAAATGAATTCAAATTATGAGACCTTTTCAAAGGGAGACCTTATTTCAAATGTAAGGGTAGCTAATACAGCAATGGTGCGCTCCCTAGACATTTACATTTTTATGTGTTCCTTATATTTTCTTTACTTTGTCTTAAATGTTCTTTCAAATGTCTTGAACGCGTCTTTATAAAACCTGCAGAAACACTTGTTTCACTGGTTCTATTCCAACAGCATGTTTAAATTTGATATAACAGAACAACTCTGGTCAACTCTGTTCTAAAGATAAAACCATTGTGAATCACTGATCCACAGACAAACATGACCACTGCTAAGATGTAACCTTGCACAGCATATTCTACTTGCTGCTGGGTTTCCAGTTTGGATTGAAGTGGCTTTTTAAAGCCTCCCAGCATTTATAATAACTCTTATCGAGACGGTGACAGGTGTCCAATCCCCACTTGGTCACAGCCATGCTGAAGGATGACTCAAACATGAAAGCCTGTTGGATACAGCATTATTTAGAACATCATCTAACCCTTCATATGATATAATTCAAAACGAAACAATAAAACATTACCATAGTGCCTTCAGCAACTCTCTCTGGTTTCAGAACAGCTGTGCTGTTCTTCTCAAAGCAGTCGACGTCAGGGCCATGTGGAGTCATGATGCTGTGGAGACTGGCTCCTCCAGGCTGGAAACCTTCTTCCTTTGCTTCATAGTGGCCTTTGATTAATCCCATAAACTCGCTCATGCAGTTCCCTGTTAGTATAGACAGATGGCGCTCTTGGAACTTCCATTTGGTTTTGATTCTATGTAGTCAACAACTCAGACTTACTGTGGTAGTAAGGAGGCCGAAAGGTGTGATCAGCTACACCCCAACGAGGAGGAAAAATTACAAAATCTGCAATGGCCACACCTGGACGTGTGGATTTGGCCGTCAGAACTGTGAAAATCGACGGATCCTGGAAATAAAGATTTATGTAATTTGACAGACAGCTCAAAAGTAGCTATTTTAAGACGTGATAAAGGACATCACTCACCGCGTGATCAAACGCCACACAGTTGATGACCATGAAGTTCTCCAGGTTGTATTTGTAGGGTGTGTAGTTGCCATGCCATGCCACCACATTAAATGGCGAAAAGTCCTATTTGAACACATTTAAAATGACAAAAACATGGGTAATGTAAATAATACACCACGTAATGAATTTCTGTAAGCTTCGAGTATATAATCGATACTAATGTCAAATGCAAAACACTAAGACGTCCGATCAATGGCCTCAACACGTCATGGTTTTGTTTTGACGCTCCTGCACTTGAAATAGTAGGTTACGGGGCGAAGAAATGTCTTCGTTAAAAACCGCAATTTTATACACCCTTCGCTTGATAATGTTGCAGCAGAAAGATTTTGAATGCTGCCTGCAAAATCAATATAATTCATTACAGCAGAGACTGCCTGCTGTCCTGACCCTCATGCGCCCTCCTGTTGTTTCAACCCACCCACATGTACCAGCACACACACACACACACCAGGTAAAACATCAGTCACAACTGTACACACAAACAGAAATCCAGCGATTCAAACAAGCACATGACTGTTTTTACAGTTACATTCAGTCACACAAAGACACTCTCCTTGCACCCTGGGGTTTCTGGGACCCCGAGGTTTGTAATCTCACAGGCGTAACAGTCCTCGGGATAACTCTACCAGACTCTATTAAAATGAAGAAAAAAACTCATACACACAAAACACAAACATATTTTCCCAGTCAAGCAAATAATAAGCTAATTTAAGCAATTTTAGCACTCAGTTGGAGGACAAAACAACAGGATAAGACTGTACCTTCTCCTTCAAGACAGACCGTAAATCATTTACGAGAGTACAGACGGCAAGACCTGTGTGCTCTACTATAGATGCGTGCTCTCTCTGCATTTTACAAGTGATACTGCCTTGTGATGCTACTTTTGCTGTCTCTAATTTGCTCCTGACAGCCATAACAAGTCAATTATTCACTCGACAAGACAGGGAAATAAAAATTCAGTGCAGAATGATGCTTGAAGATGTATACAGCATACGTCAAATTGTACATTTTGTGTGTAATCTAACATTCAGTGCCTCATTGATGTCATCAGTGTTCGTAATGGGAATTACTAATGATGTAATCATTTCACAGCACCTGTTGACATGAGAATAGCTTTCCTTGGTACTTGTTGACAACGGTGTAACCTGTGGCTACAGTACGGTCCTCGTACCAAGCCACAGGGGTTTGGAAGTCCCTAGGGTTAGCCAGTCCATTAGCCCCTGCAACGCACAACCAAATCAATACACTTTTCTCAGTAACTTATGAAAGCTTATGTTATTCAAAGGCATTCAAAAAGAAATGATGTACATACCTATAGGACCCAGGTCAGGCAGCTCAAAGTGGGCCCCAAACACCTCTAGAATGTACCCTCTGGTTTCTCCAAACACATCAACACTAAAACGCATCCCTTGCTGGGAAACAAAAGAGTGCATAAAAAAATGTATTTATTTAAAAAAAAAGTTCTGTGTTGTTTATTGGAATATTGAATGTATAATACCGTTCCAAGTAAATTCATACTTTTATTCAGCAAGGACGCATTAAATTGCTCAAAAGTGACAATAAAGCCATTTATAGTGTTATAAGAGATTCTATTTCAAATAAATCCTGTTCTTTTGAGCTTTCTATTCATCAGAGAATTCTGAAAAATGTATAACCGTTTCCACAAAAAGACTATTAAGCAGCTCAGCTGCTGTCAACTTTAACAATTAAATTTAATTTGATTTTAATATGATTATGTGACACTGAAGACTGAAGTATTAGAAATTCAGCTTTGCCATTACATTAATAAGTAAAAAAATAAAATCGCAGTTATTTTATTATTTATTGTAGCAATATTTCACAATATTACTGTCTTACTGTATTTTTAGTCAAATAAATGCATCATTGGTGAGCACGAGACTTGTTCAAACACACACAAATTGTACAAATAACTTCTTATAGACATTAGAGAGACCTGAATGACACAGATCTCATTGGGCTGCACCATCATCTTCCCAAATTCTGTAGTAATCAGGATTTCACCTTGTTGAGGCACTGTAACACAAATTGCAGTCTTAATCAAAAGGTAACACTACTACAAAAATCATATCTTAATCATATATTAATCCTGGAAAATACAAATCTTAAATATATAGGGTATGAATAATGAGACCACAAGCTTACCAATAAGGAAATCACCATCTGCATTTTGGAAACATCTATGAAAAGAAAAAGTACCATCTTTAAAAAAAAAAAAAAAAAAAACAGTGCACAGAGAAGAGAAATAAAATCATTGGTGAGCTGAATCTAATTTAAACTGACTTGTCAATCATTGAAGTGTTACAGGTATAGATGTGGATGGCAATGCCATTCCGAGATTTTGAATCTCCAGCTCCACAGACTGTATGTAGACCCTGAAATATCAAACCCATGACAATGGGCATCGCTGAGAATGATTTAACTATGAATATTAATGCCATTATTAACAGGGTGGACAAGGATAGAATCTAGTACCGATATGAAATCCACTTTTTTCTCAGAAGATTTAAGGATATTAAACGGCTTCCACCGAAGCTGGTTGGGGTCGGGCTCCACTTCATTCCAGTTCTCTGTGAGATCTCCACAGCTCATCGGAGTGAAAGGCTTGTGGCGCACAGAGGGTAAAATGCGGAACAGCCAGCTATAAACAGAAAAGTTTGCTGTGCTGATATCTTACAAAGCATAAGGGTTTATATTTGACTGTTATACAAACTGTTTTTTTTTGCTAAATCTAGCCTGTGTATACCTTCTCTTATTGGCCGACCGTGGACAAGTGAAGGCAGAACCAGAGAGCTGCTCAGCATATAGGCCATACGGACACACTTGTGGATTGTTCTACAAAACAATAAACTAAACTGAGTATTTATTGTATGCTGTTAATTGGTCAGGTAGGCGATAAAAATTTTGCTATTACCTGTCCTTCAGGTAGAGATCCTGGACAGCGAGGGTCCTCAGATGCAAACTCATTTCCAAAACCACTCATGTACTAGAACACAGTATTGATTAAGTATGAGTTCATTTTATTTTCAGAACAAACTAAGTGGCAAAATGTGATAAATGAGAGTAGAAAACACATATAAAAGCTGTATAGGGCCATCAGAGTATTTCCCCCTTCTTACAAGCCAGCCACAACAAATATGCCTAGTCATGGTGCATCTGCAGATGCGTACAGAGCAGCCTTTAAAATCTCAAATAAGTTTGTGTAATTAAAAACATAACATACAGAGGGGTTAAATATAACTCATAGGACTCACTCATAGATTTTGTGACAAAAGCCAGTTGTTTACATACTTGTCTACAGTTAAGACCAGCAAGAGTCCACTGTAGTATAATGTCAGATTTCTTTTGACTTTTGGCCTTTGTTTTCTAAAACAAGAGCATATCTTACATATGTTGAAAAAGCATGCATAATCCTAAAGGTTTTATATGCAGCCTGCAGTTTATGTAGCCCGGAGGAGAGATAAAGCTCATCTGGGCAGCAGCAGATTCCAGTGATCTGATTGGCCAAGTTGGAACGCCCCCCGAAATCCTCCTCACGTAACGATGACATGTCAAAACTCACTTTCAGAAATCGGTTCTTTATCTGTTTGCTTCAAAGAATCGATTCAGACAATCTATTGATTAGTGTCTATGGCATTACTACATGAATCATTGGAATAAAGTCACATGCTTACTGTTTGTGTTTCATTTATTTTGGCGTTTGCTGTAAAGTCCTATGTCCCAGTTTATTGCTCAGTTCTATATTACAGCTCATAAAACTATAAACTCTAATTTACATTTTACAAGCATACTCTGAAATATGAATTTTCTCGTGAGGTCCGACTCAAAAGAGATTCGAACCTCACTAAGCTCATATGATGTACCGGTGAGTTCACAGCGGTGTCTCAAACATAATAAACAAGAACAGTTTTTAAAATGTTGCTTATGTCTAAATAATAATGAATAAAAATGATATATAACCTGAAAAAGGTATTTGTTATTACGTTAAAAAAGGTATTACGATGCGCAGCAAAGTATGAGCAGTCCACCAGTGCAGTCCAGAGTGCACTTACCTTCAAACCAGCCATTGTTGCGTTATTTACTAATGCAGTCTAGTAATATATAAACTTTTCAAACTGAGCTGCAAACTTTCCACAGAAGCACTAGTCCCCTTGAAACCGCTCGTGCCGAGTCCGCGCGCTCCTGCAGCAGAAGACCGAGGGAGGAACTTGGGTCGTATTTACGTTTTACTCAATGTGGTTTTAATTAAACTCAGACACGGCTCGTGACGCAACCAGAGATTTGGGCAACGTTTAGGAGGGGAGAAGAGGTTTGATGTTCACAGATCGTGCAAAGAATGACCCCTGGCACGGGTACAGCAAATGTCAGTTATAAGGCAAGATTGTAAAGTCCAGTTCTCAGGCCTGTAACAAACGCACGTAGGCCTATTTCTTGTTCAATACAGAGGAAAAACAGCCTACTGGTCCAATTGTGTATCCTGTATTCGGGTTTTCAATCCCCAAGTTTAACTATGCTTCTCAAATTTTAATACACTGTTACCATATTTGTGGAAAATTATCACCATCATTAAAATGTATAAAAATATAAAACATATACAAACAAATAAAACCATAAGCAAATATGGATACAACGGCTAGGTTAGTTTCATTTACACTGTGGTAAATGTACCGTAGGCCTATAAATACAGGTCTTTTTGTGTTTTTGTTTTTTTTGTATAGCAAACATTATAAAGTAGTGTCACAGCTTTAACAGTTACAGTAAGGAATTACTCTAGTTTTTCTTTCATTTAACTACAGTTAATTCAGATGTAATGGCATTAAATAGGCTATTGCACAATAACTCTGTGATGGTCAATCCACTATTGTTTTACACAATGTAACCTCTGGTGTTAAAAGGCATGTTTTTTATTTCACCTTCTCCCTGATAACATGTAGATGTTGTGTGGATGTAATCCACCTAATATAACCTGCTGATTTTATAATTCCATCACAAATCAGAATGCAAGTGATCAAATAACATTAATTGATTTAAAGGAAATCTGTAACTTGTACATGCTTCATCCTGCACTGCGGTTAGAGAAGGCCAGAGCTGTTCAAATGCTGTAGTTGTTTCCATAATTTAAACATAGCCAACAGGCCGGGCCATTATGTTGGTTTGTGTCTAAGGTTCCACAGTATGACACTGAACTCGGGCACCGGTCCAATTGTGCATTTCTTTCTGAGAAAATGAATAGGCGTAATAAAAAACAGAAAACAATATCACGTCGAATCAATTTGCCTCTTTCATTCCACACACTATTCCCTTTCTCTCATCTTTTGGGGAGGTGATGTGTTGGTGGGGTAAATTATGGCAATTCTCATGGTGAGGCGCAAATAAACTCAGAGCGGCAGAAGTAACTGTTCTCTACTGAAGCGTGCAGCTGTGCCGAGACTCCCGCTGGCAGGCCGTTTAGGTGCTGTGCTCAAGTCGAGAAAGACTAATGCCGGAAAATATCTCGACCCAGTCTGCGGAAATTGATCTGCTCCTCAGGGAAAAAATGACTGATTTTAATTTTGTCACGCCTCTCTCTCTCTCTCCCTCGCCTTTCTTAAAGTAAACCACGTTTTTCCACAGGCAATAGAGTGACAAAAATGGCTCATGATAGGTGCACAGATGAGCAAGTGTATTTTCTACAATATAGCCTTGATGTTCTCCCCCCTTGGATAAACTACATGTTGATAGACTTGAAATCAGTCCCCCACGCATTCCGTTCAGGGCAATTCACAATCACAAGATGCAAGGCACTCTGTAAAGATGGTAGTGCTACTGTGTATGGATTTTTGGAGGCACCCCAACCCCAGCCTGATGCATGAGCAAGCGTATGATAAATGTGCTTCAAATGCTGCGTCCTGATCCCTTTCACCTCATGCTGCATTTGCACCGGCAGTAGTTCCACTTACCGCTGAATAGATTTGCTGAGACACCCACTGTCCCCTTTTAAAATGAAGAGCAACTGGCCTTGTTAAGGGAGTCTCTCCAGCGGCTGTAATGTTATGCAAATGGTTTAATATGAAGATAAAGACTGTAGCGGCATGCCACGCTCTACCAGTTCAAGCCCTGGTGGATCCTCAGAGCCTTCACTAATGAGAGAGGGATTATTCTGGAGTCATTAAATGGTGCCCTCCCTGACATCTCTCCCCTCCTCCCCCGGTTATGCCCATTAATGCACTGTACACAGACTTTAGAGATACCTTTTACCACCGGCTTCTGGTTTTTTACACATCAGAATGTCACTGAATAGCAAATTACATTCTCTTCCCACAGAGAAAATTGCTTTTGAATCGCTTAGTTATAAGGATTTTTTTAGGAAGGAGGAGGGGAAACATGCGAAAACATAATTACTTGTGTTGAAAATCTCATTGGCAGTTGTTGCCGCTGGTTGCTCGGGAAATTTATTTAGAGAATTATGTGGAAATGCATCTGTGTGTGTTTTTGTTGGAATATGCACCAGAACACATACAAAAGCTGCGCTCTTATTGACCAATACTAGTGAATTAAGTATAAACTAACTGACATAACATTGCACACAAGCTAAACATGCTATCTAAAATGGTTCAGATTTGGTGAGATAGCTAATATCAAAGAATGGAAGGGGGATTTAGGTAATATCTTATTGGTTTGCAATTGCTGATACTGAACACCAGCCACGTTCTTTGGCTGATGATACATTGGACAACTTTTTGAGCAATGTTGCTGGAAACGGTCAGCCAGGTGAGACAAAGGTCCCAAGACTTCTCTAAATTATACCGATAGGAATGTGTTACCCCTTACCAGCTGAAAAGCGCTCAAGCAACATTTGCTCAAAAAAAAGTCGCCCAGTATCATCAGCCTTAGAAACAAAGCTTTTTCATTGGCATTGTTGTTTTCATGAAGAACGTCTAACTTTTATAGAACCTTTACATTGAACAGGTTCTGTTAAAGTGGAAAAAATAACTTTCTCCAGATTAAAAAAAAGTGGTTCTTTCGAGAACTGTTCACTGAAGGGTTCTTTAAAGAACAAAAAATAGCATTTTTCTATAGATGGCACATTTGACCAGACCAGATACATTGATGTGTCCACCATCTTGGAACGGTCGCTGACAATAACAGAAGAGTTTCAAAATGTAACTTCAGATTGCAAAAACTGTCTACGTTTTAGTTCCTGAAGGAACTGTAAAAAACTTTTTACAGTTTTTAAGGGTATGTATTAACTCAATATTACAGGTTTTTAAACTATAAAGTACATTTTAAATGCCTTGTTAGCTAATGGCTTTGACTTGGTGTATTTTATTAGTTTAGCAAAAGCATCATCATAAGCATACTGAAGATATGGATATTTATGCACCAGTAACTTGCTTTTAAGTGTTTACGGACATTCTAATACGGCGTATGGTTTATGTACAGCAGCCTATAGAAACAGCTGCTAATAAGCCCAGTGATCAATAGCCAGCGATGCCACAGAAGAAGCACTTTTTTCTTATTGTGAGGATCATTTCAACAGTCTGAAGAACCACTTTATTGAGATGGGTTCTATGGATGTTAAATGTTCATGAAATCATCATTGCCTTCAAAACTCTCTAGGAAACCTTTATTTGTAAGAGTGAGATGTTACATCAAACTCATTCAAAGCTCAAGAAGGAGTATCGAAAAAGAAAAACAAGATTTGAGAAGAGAATAACAGACAAACTATTGGATGACCTTTGAAATGCCTACTGTAGCTTTCTGACCCTGTTAAATTTCTGTCGTTGAAAACAAGGGTGAGACCACCATGACCCTGAGGGACAGACCGAATTTACTGTTACTACTTCCTAACCACAGGGGACTCCTAGCACCAAGAAATGGAGAAGTAAGAAATCCAATATAGATTGCATGGCTTTACTCGGCTCCCCATCGTGCAGTTCAGACCAGCAACCCTGGATCAAAACGTTTTTGTCTCTCCCACTAAATTGGTCTGGAGGGCTTGGAGAGCAGTCAGCTTCTACTAATGATGCCCTCCGATACATTCACATAAAATTCTTGGTCTTTTCATGCGCACACACATCGCAGCCCATTGCAAACACACAAACAAAGCAAAATATCCCCTTTTATCACTGTCAGCCACCCCCGACCACTTCCAATCTGCCAGCAACAGGGAAGCAAAACAAACATAACTATGGGAGCTAGAGTCCTGAAGGAGAAAAAGAAAGAGGCGAATAGAATAACTGGCCTCGTGTGGAGGCAGAGACTGGAGATGGGGACAGAGCTGGACCGAGCCCGAGGAGAGCTGTCACAGCAGCCATTACCATCGCAGCTGAACTCCAGAGAAGCCATCTCAGCACCACGCAGGAAGCTAATTTCATTTGAGATGAAGTCTCTGATGAACTGCTGGGGATTATCCCCTATAAGTATCCACAGACTTCATTAACAATACCCCAAGACATCATGTTTGGTGCTTTATCAACATCTCCTGGGCCTCGCTGAATTAGTCATATAGGCGAGCAAATTCTTGTGCTATGTTTTGGCCTACAGTGCAACGCCAATTCAGGTTTTTCCCATTTTCTTCTGATGCCTTACAGCTCCACTAGATGTCAGTAGAACCAATATAACACATTTAGGAATAGTCTTGTGTTTTGTGAGTGGTTTGACCGCTTACTACAATATTAGGTCTACCCTACCTAAAATTTGATTCATTTACTGCAAAAATGTCACGTGGTGTAACCTAATAAAAAAGGAGCTACAAAACGTCTTTTTAAGCTTCCTTAACAAACTTTCCTTTTTCTTCAAGTACACATGAGTGTGGGCTACACAATGTTTACCCCTTAACAATCATTCTAAAAAGACATGATTAAAAAATATAGGCCTTTTTACATTACATTTCCATGAACGTACATGTTCCTGAATATCAATAGCATGCGTTTTTTTATGTAAAAAATATATTAGTGCATGTTACGGCACTAATATGGCAGATGAAAGGTTTTCAAATATCAATATTTTAAAACAATGACTGAAAAAAAAAATCTATGTAAAACTACATTTGCCTTTATCATTATACATTTCCTTTATGAAGGATTCCTTTTAGTGAGACTGTTTCATTTTTCTTTGACAACCTAATACTATTTTTAAAGTTTAACATGTTTTGCTTTTTTTACTTCAAGCACTACTTAATATTTAGATTCAGAAATTGAAAAGATGTATTTAAGTACTTTCTACGTGAAATAAAAAGCGTCATCATTGACCCTGTGCTCAAGATGGTAAAATATTATTCCATAATACATGACCTCCTTCTGTGATGCTCTCCGGCTCCTGATAAATCCCAAAGAAATGCACGAAAATTATTTTCCTGTCGCTGAAAACCTCTTGATTACTTTTATACGAACGTCTAAATGTCATTTATTTCCTTGTGTCGTTTTTACAAAATTTACATAAAACTCAGACAAGGTCAGATAGCAGCTAAGTCCCTAATTTACTCTAATCAACTTTCATTTGCATGGCGATATTTGCGCGCGTTATTGACGCTAACTGAATAAATGGACTTCTTCAAACTCAAGGGGAGAGGTTTTGATAAGCTCATGGGAGAAGAAGAATAATTTGCATGCATTACTTTGATTAACTTAATAAAGGATTGTCATTCTTGAATTTAGACATTCATATTCTTTCCAAGAAGCAATCAATAAAGGGCAAGAGCACCTCTTTAGATCATCAGCGCACATGAACCCTCTTTACAGGCAAAAAGAAAAGAAAAAAAAAGAAAAGAAATCTATGCTAAGTCCAGAAGCCCATGTACACTTCTTCAGGCCTAAACGATAATAAGGTTGGAGACGCAAAATTGTTTCAACTCATATTTGCGACCTTTCACCCAAATGCATTATTAAAAAATCCATTCCACGCTTCACGATCCACAAATCGATAAGAATGCAGAGGAGACCTCGCGTCCCCTCTAATCTACAAAAAAATCACATTCAGACATGAACGAAATGATGCGCAAAAAATACAAAAAACTTCAAAAAACTCCAAATGAGGCCAGTCGACAGGAACAGTGTGATCTCTAAGCTACCGCAACGTAATATAAACGGGGGAAAGCAAGACCAGAAATCAAGTTATGCATTATTTTAACATATGTCCAAACCACTGCTCTAAATGACGTTAAGTTACCACAAAAACTAGCTACAAGAGTGCGCGAAATTACTGCCAGCGAACAAAAGTTACCATAGCAACAGTTCGCCGCTGTGCCGCTTCCAGGTAGAATAGCGCAAAGACAAAACACAGGTGGCCTACTGCCTGCATGTATAGGATAGATTTATTACAGATTTAAACATTGCAAGTATAACCACAAATTTATTTAGAACGTATTTAATCTTTACGTCATCCACAGCGCTACTTTCCTTTGTTTTCTAGCCAAGTAAACACGCAATAAACGCTGCGTTCTAAAACCGCGAGGCTCAGTGTAAAAAGTTCAACTTTTAAAAATCTCGACGCCCGTGCTACTACTTTTATCTCCCTTTTTCCAAGCAAAAGTTCCGTTTTCGAGAATGTGCATGTACCATTCTTACTCAAGTCTATAAGCTGCATCAAAAGCAAGCTAAAATTGTATTAATCTGCATTACAATGACTTAGTCAGAAGATTTCGGTTTAATGGTCTGACTATAAGAAGCACCAATGTGTGGTAATGTAAAGTTGTGATATGTACTTTTTTTTTTTTTTTTTTTTTTGACAGGGCTCACAGACAATCATCCTTCTTGACCCGAAAGAGCAAACTGGCAACAATGCAATGTGCAACAAAGCTATTTTATGCAAAAAATACTCACTCGTATGTCAATACAATGACGTTTTTTTTCCTTCTGAGAAACAAATCCAAATGTGGGCCTGCTGTGATTGTTAGCAAACTTAACTCACGAAATGTCATTTTGCTAATTAACTCAAACATGAAATGATTGCTGGTCATGTGGTTGTGAACTTGCCAATGCAAGTCATGCATCTGTAGACAATACATATGCAAATAATGCAGACTCTCGGTTCCTCATGGATGCCAGAAAGCATTTAGGAATGAAAATGAAGCAAACTCAAGTGTTATCACTCAGTCTGCACAGAAGAATCTACCAATAAACAATAATTTGGGCTGCAAGCAATAAAACAATTGTAATCCTATTTACTTGTGTCTCCAATGACAGGATAATCTTTGGTTAAAATGTTTGAGTTGTCCTTCCTCTTCCTTCTTCTCTCCCTCTTTTTAAATAAATTCAAATTATCGAGTCAGTTGAACAAAATTAGAGTCCTTTTGTTTTTATTAGTGCGTATTACTGTTGAAAATTACAGATGATCGTTGCGTTCTAGATTGCTATTGTTGTTCCGATCATCGACTGTCATTCTAAACTTAAGCTAACAAAGTCATTAAATTGACTCCCTCGCGCTCTCATTATGCGTGGTGTTAATAACCACTAATTAACTTTGCTTACGCGCGCGTCTGAGAGCACGTCTTTTTGTTCGCCCTTTCAAGCAGAGCAGCATCCAATTAAGTCACAGCAACAGGAATGAAGACACACCACCTCTGGAGCACAACTGTCATCATCAGTGTGGCTCCTAAACTCAACACACCACACAGTAACCTCTACCACCAACTAATTAATAATCTGAACTTTCTGATAGATAGATAGATAGATAGATAGATAGATAGATAGATAGATAGATAGATAGATAGATAGATAGATAGATAGA
>JAUYWG010000064.1:11321919-11338672 GCA_034779775.1 Enteromius afrohamiltoni | reverse complement strand
TTTAGCATTAATAAATAAATATACATTAATTTACTGAGGTCTTCAAAAAGTAGATAATTGTATAGCTATTCAGTCTTATTTATTAGAAAAAAAAATCCACATTTTTAAATATAGTTTACTGTAAAAAAAAACAAAAACAACTTGGTAGCAGCAAAATCATCAAGCCATTTTTCTTGGGAGTTCATTATGACATTTTTTATTAACGGAATTGTGCATCATTTTCATAATCCTTATGATGGTTTAGTAAAATGTCTATTAGAATTTAAAAAAAAATTAAAGGAACAAACGGAGGAATTATTTTTTTTTCCAAATCAAAATGGCATTGTTGTAGGAAAAAAATACTGAATTTTTTTTCTGGTGTCTATAGTAACTTTTAAAAGTCACTGTTTACATGTGAAATGTAAAACAAAATGAAAATGCATTGAGAGTTCATAAATGCATGGTAAAATTTCACATTCATTCCCTTGATTTTAGCTCACTGGGCTGTGCTTCAACCAGCGAATAATCACGCTTTTCCATCCCGACACAGCTCGAGACATCGGGGGTAGGTGAAAGCACTAAAGGCGCTTTGATGAGCCTTTCGTCTCCTATTGGAGCAGTAGAGTAAGAAATCACAGTGAAAAGGGCTGAATGGCGGGCCACTGGAACCCTGTCCCCTTTTGGTGTGCCTTAATTCCTTCGTCTCTTTTACCCTCATCCAATTAGTCCAGTGTATTAAGCGGTTTATCATCTCATAGCCTGCTATTCAGAGAAACAAGAGGAGCACTTTGCAATAGGGCCGGCTTTCCTTTTGACACCCACGGGTACTTACATATTTCGCGATGCCATGAATAATAGAGAAAGAATAGGGCACTAATTCCCTCATCAAAGAGAACCTTGTCCACCGCTTTGCTCAACACCACCATTCTGGTCAAAAAGACAGGCAATAAAGCTTAGCATAACAAAAACGAATCTTTCTTATTAGCTTAGTGGGGTAAATGAATGCAAAGCCTCATCTGCATTGAGTGGCCCAGTTTGAAAACAGCCTCCGCGGGCACGACAAAAGCGCGTTCGTGGTTAAAGGAATGTCCTATTGAAAGCCCCACATCACGCTATGACTTAATCTCGCAAAAGTGCGACATAACATTCGGGAACTACCTGCATCTGTTAAGTTTCGTTCCAGGGCACACATTAAGCTTAATGTGTATATATAGGCCAATATGTGTTTAATACATCAGCGACAAAGGCCTACAATGCACAAAATGCCTTCTGTCAAGCTGCGGACAGAAAGTAGCTCTTAAGTGTTGCTGCACTCTCCAAGGTCGGTGCCATTAGTCGCAGCCATTTAAGGCGATTTTTTTTTTCCCAAGCATGGCATTTATGGAAATTGACATCTGATGAAATGGTTTAAGACATCGTCTAACTGTCATTATAAACACATGGAATGAGCGAGTGAAGCACCACATTCTTAAAACCAACTCGATTTAAGTGGACTAATCTCCTCGCTTTCACACACTCTTGGCTTGCCATTCTCCAGGTCTTGAAAATGGAGCCTTCCATTTGGAGAAGTTAACTCGCCCTCTTCAAACGTGTAAATGTCACCACTCCCTGCGGCATGAAGAAATAAAATAATCAAAAGCGTGAAAAAAAAGGGAAATGGGAACATTTTATGAAATACTTTTATTGATGTTTTCGTATAAAAAACAATTAACAAGCTTGAGACACTTTTATAAGCAACAAACATTCAAAATATGCACCACAAGCTGCCACAACGATGCAATCCGTCTAATAAACTCACAACATACCAGCGGAGAGGATTTCAAACACGAGTTCAATCGTTGAAAACTCCACAAATCACTGGCTACCTCTGTATCATTAGCTAATTGCTGTGCTGTTAAAGATGAAGGGCGTAGTAGAGAAGTCATTACTGAACTAAGACCCCTTCAAACCGCTACAAGCCCCCCATGAACTTGCCTGTCATTACCTCTGATTGTTATCTCTAAAAACCCAGTGTGTGTGGTGCTACCAGGGGAGTGGGGGGCTGGGTTTGTGTTGAGAGCGTCTTTAGCCCCTTATCATGGCCATTTTACCACAGATTCATCATCGATTAGACCTGGACAAAGGCTAAATGGGATGGGACACAAGAACACAGATTAGAGTGAGAGACAGGTGCTCCAACATGGAAAGGTTTGGTGATTACATGCAGATTGACTGTGAGCTCATCACCTTTAACCTTAATTCACGTCCAAACCGTCAGGCACAAAAACGCTGTCAGGGATTACAAATGCAAAGCGAGACTGCTAGAAAATAGCATAGATTACAGAATCACAAGGTGTATTTACAGCAGCAGGAATTAAAAGATGAAAACTTAACATTGTACATTGTTCTCTTGTTGGGAGAACAGGCATAAATATTATGCCATATCTGATTACCCAGGTTCACTTCGGGACAGTTGGTCAATACTTGAGGGCTGTAAAGGCTTGGAAAAGTTTGGCGAGGTTGACCTCAGAGTATCCGCTTGTGGAGAGGACGTTGTTTGTTACATCCTTCAGGATTTTGTACACTTTTTCTTCTTTCCAGACATTCTTGAATTTACCTGAGAAGAAAAACGAAACAAATTTTAAATCACCAGACTAAAATCTTTCGATTACAAAATTAAAGGTATGGGGGAAAAAATACCTTGCATTTAATTAATATATTGATTTTTAAAGACAATAATCACTGCAGCAAAATGACAGTGAAAATCTGTAGTAAGATGCAAAATGTTATTTTTGTCATTTATTGAATAATATATTTAAATTTCTGAGTTTAAATTTAAGTATGAGTAGTTAATTTTTTATTTTTTTATTTTTAAGTACGTCACCATGTAACATTTTCTCAAACGTACATTTGGTTACAAATATATTTTAATCAGATGTTCATTTACCTCCAACTACAAAACAACAAGACAAAAAAAAATACAACGAGTCAAAACTGATATGAAAAGAAAAAAATCAGTCATAATATCGAACTATGCTCACGGACATGTGCTTGAGGAGGTCTATCAAGTATCATTTCAAATGAAAGTCTTTGAGAATCGATAAGGAACCAGCAATCCAGGCAGTTTGAGGCTAGAGCGCTGGTGAGAGGGGCTAGGTGTCTGCAGAAGCTAAATAGACTCTTCTGCCAGGGGGCCACGGGGTCATGCAATCGGGTCGATATCCAAGGTCATTTATCCCATCAGGAGGGCCTTCAATACCATAGAGACGATAGAGGAGTCACCGGCAGGCTAGCAGGACTGAATGAGAATTACAGACTGAATCAAAGCCTTTAACCAAAGACTTTTGTTAAAAGCAAGTCTTTGCTTTGAGAAAAAAAGAGCCAAGACGTGTTTTTACATGAATGCCCCTTGAGAATATGCAAATGCCCAGGCTGAAATATGACCCTGCATCTTTTATTAACACAAAAAAGATTTTTTTCTGCTTGAACCTGAATCTGTGCCTCCTAAATGTTGCTGAACACTCAACTGGTGGTCTAGGACTCAATCACAGTCCATCTCCATTAGCAGGTGTAGTAGAAACAGAGTTGCCCCATGGGGGAAGAAAGGTCAGTCGCAGAAAGTGGCCAAACATGATCAAAAAAAAAAAAAAAAAAGAAGAGGGATAGCATTCCAAACGGACCATCTGCAGAGCCGCTTACCATTATCGTGCACGCATTTTTACCTCTAAAAGAAAAAAGAGATGTGAAAGAAAACAGAATGCTGGCACATGGAATAAGTAGAGGGGGACTATTTACCTGAGGAAAGAAAGAAAAAAAGGGGGGGGGGGCTGAAGAAAGATGATGATGCATGATCAAGGGAAAGCAATCATGTCATCATTTTTGAAAGGTGGGAGAAAATAATTTTTTTCTCTTTCTCCTCTTCTTCATTCTTCTCCCTCAATCACTGTGTGCAGAATGTATAAAAGAAACCTAAAAGCCACAGAGGTTGTCAGAGACCTCGCGTCCCCTCCCGGCCCGGCAGGGGTCGCATTTAAAATAAATAGCATTTTTAAGCGGCAGAATAGATGTGAAGAGATAGTGAGGGACGACGTGAGAAAAAGAGTGGAGCAGAAAGCAAAAGAAAGAGAGGAAAGAACGGATGGGAAAAAAAAGGCGGTGGCGGAGTGTGCGACAGAGGACGGCGAGAAGACAGTCCGGAGAGAGAGAGTGTATCAGCTTCCATGTGCTCTAACAAGGTGTAAATACAATAACAAGCATGTAATTAAGTGAGCATGATGAAGTTAATGGGGATCATACATTCCATTTGGGCTGCTTATGAATATTCTATTAGATGTTATCAGGCAGCTGGAATAGCTTTTAATTTAATCATCATTCCGAGCAGAGAAAAGTTCTTTGTGCGAGTGTAATTGCACAGAATGAATAATTGATTTGACAATCGCACCCGCGGATTTCCAGCAGCTCAAGGCAGGCAGAGCGTGGGGGAGGAGGGCTGGGGGAGGGCACGCGCGTCGTGCCCTGAAGAGGTTGCAGAGGAGCTCGCCTGCAAATTGAGCACTATCAGTACACAGATAAAGGACAATTTCTATTTTATCAATGCAGTGAAATTACATTATTGCCTGAACATAATCACACTGCCCACACTTAAGAGGAGACAAGGCAGAGAGGGAGAGCGAATTAGAAAGAGCAAGAGATACAGAGAGCGAAAGATGCGGAGAGCGGGAGAGAAAGTGAGAGAGAGAGAGAGAGAGAGAGAGAGGGGAAATGGAACGGAGGGAGCAAAAGGGCTTGCCTAAAAGACGTTATGAATTGCTCTTCATGAAAAGAATGAAATCAGAGTTCAACATGATTTGGAAGTCATTGATATGGGATATCTAATTTTTTTCCAAACTGCAGAAAAAACTGTTTTATTATGGAAGGACTCCTGCCGTGCATGAAATTGCCTCCACATTTAACTCAGTAGCTGCAATCAGGCGGAGGACTGTGGTTTACATGTAGATCAGACTCAGAGTCTGCATCTAAATGTCTCTCATTTCTCACACGCGTATGCGCCGATATACACAAAGAAAAAGCACCCCACGCATGTTGCGTGCAGACACAATGCGTGTGCGCGATATAATCCGCTCACAGAGCCAATGAGAACGTTGGCAAAGAAGGTTGGACAGGAGGATCATGGGAGGCAAACTGGACTTTTTGATTCAGTTTTACCATCAAGGCCATTGGCTCTGTAGATGTACGTTACATTACAATTTGTGCAAAAAGTGAAGTACACAGGTGCTTTAATTTAATGTCATAACTGAATTAAAATCAGCTAAATGTAATAATGTTTAAAGTCTTATATAGGCATTTTGTTTCGTCTGACCTCCAAATGGCTATGATGAATATTAAACAGAAACACAAATGTCTTTTCAGTTCACCAAAATATTTTTGGGAAAAAATGTCATTAGCGCAACCTTAAAAATACAAATCTGTATAATAGGTTAATGTCATTAGTAGTTAAATAAGTATTAAATATTTACAAGCAAACATAGCATCAACTATAATTATTATTTATATTATACCTTTATTATAAGTGTACATTCCATCAACATTCATTTAATATGATAATTTTTTTTTATTTTATAATGAATTTTATATGAATTTATATTATGTTATAATATAATGAATATATGTTATTATATTATGAATAATTTTATTTTAGAAACAAACAAATCAATTAAAAGACTACATGTACTGTAAAAATATACAACTGATGAAAAGTAGATGTTGATCGTTAAAAAAAGTACACCATATAAATATTACAGTAAAATTGTATTAATATCAAAATCTTACAGTACTATAATATGTCAAAATGAATGAATGTGCGATTCACTCAAAAAAAAAAAAAAAAATCTACAAAATGAAGACTTTCGGGAATAATAATTTTAAAAAGAATAATTTAAGAAGTTTTATCTAATTCAATTTGAGAGTTCAAGAGCTCCAACCCATGCTTAAAAAAAAAAGAAAAAAAAAGAAAGTGCCATCTGCATGACAAAGAAATGCTCCTAAGACGAACTAAAAAGTGTAACTGAATTTCAAAAGAAAAAATATCTTACAATACAAAACTTGAGATTAATTGCATTCACTATAAAGCACAGCAAAAACAACAGATTAACGACAAGCCGACTTTAAACATTCCCGAGATGAAAATCAACTGGATCAAGCGTTAGAGCACGTTCGGTGGTTTAAATCTGGCATTGTGAGCTGAGGTGAGGCGACAGGTTACAGACACTGATTTCCTTGGATATAGATACTTGAGAAGGCATTTTCTTTCCTTTACCTTACTCTGTGTGTGTGTGTGCGCGAGAGACTGTGTGAACGTGTATTTGTGTGAAGGGGGGGTTGGCAGGCCAATTTCCATCAGTCTTTTCCCTCTGAAGGAATCAGGTAATCTAGTGAGGAAAAGACTGCAAATGGATAAAGCACTGACCAGCAATTTCACCATCAAGCAACAGAGGGATGAATTCGCCACAGCCCTCCTTCTATCACAGCCCTGCAATGCATCCCGGCAGAACCAAACCACAGCACCACCCCTGGCCAAGACGACACACTGCAGCCCGTCCAAACAAACTCCATGTAATTTTAACTCCTCTCCGGGCTTAACTTCCCAGACCGACCAAAAGGTTCATTCACCCTTCTCATTGTTCAGACGCCTTCCAGCGACCGCGGCCGAAGACAGCTGGAGACTTCTAACCTCCAGCCTCGGCGTCCAGCAGAAACGGCTCTTTCTTGCTCAATCTACCAGCAACGTACGACTCCAGTTATCTAAAGCTCCACAATAACAGCAGAGCAGACAGAATAGGGGGAAGATTGGTTTTTCTATTGTGCTGCTGGTCTGGCATAATGCCCACTTTAAAAGCAATTCCTCCGTCATCAGAGACAGACAGAAAATCTGGCAGATACGACACTAAATGTCTCATGGTGTGAGGGGGAGGTGGTTGGTAAATTACGAGAAGGCGTGCGTGTATGTGTGTGTGGGAAGAGGGCAGCTAAAAGTTTTCTGAACTGTACTTTATTCCACTATCGCTCCCGAGCATTTCCATCGGCGTCAACAGCGGCGGACCACAGCTCAACCCTCTACCTTTGTTCGTGGCGTTCTTGTAATCGGTGCAAATGCACTGAAGAAAACACTTTGGTGGAGGAGAGTAACAAGCTTCTAGAAAGATCTACAAACACAACCTTCTAAGCCCTTGTGTGGTTTATCGTTGCGTTATGATTATTTTCATTTTACCATTAGACCATCCAATGACACACATGATGTGACTGGCATTGCTAACCTGCTTTTAGTCTCACTGATCGATGCATCTATGAGACGAGACCGTCATCTCACACACACTCACACATATTAGTACTCTCAAATGATTAACTGTGATTAATCACATCCAAAATCAAAGTTTTTACTGACATAATATATTTGTGTGTACTACGTATATTATGTATATATAAAAACACACATACATACATTTTGAAAACATTTAACATGTATATTAATTTAATTGATTGTACATAAATATATTTAACATATAAAACCTTAAACACATGCATGTTTGTGTATTTATATATAGTATTCATATATGCACAAATGGACACAGTACATACAGATATAAATATATAGATATGCAAACAAATGCTTATTTAGTATGTGATTAATTGTTTGATAGCAGTGATGTGCATACACACACACATATTTTTTTTTTTTAAAACTGAAATAAAGAAATGGCAAAAAGTCAACATCTCAATTTTGTTTAGGGTAACTTGGTAACACTTTACAATAAGGCTCGTTTGTTAACATTAGTTAACAACATCAATTAACATGAACTACGCTTCTACAGCATGTACTAATCATAGTTAATGCTAATTTCATCATTTGCTAATGAATTTTTAAAAATTTCAAGCTGTGTTTGTTAACCTTATTTAATGCACTGTGAGCGAACATGAACTAACAATGAATTAGGGGTAGGCGATATACCGTTACACTGATATATCGTTTTAATCACGGTTGAGATCATGTGCCGTTGCACGTTACGTAACAACGCAATACACATTCACTTCAACAATGGAAGAAGCAGTATTGCCAACTTAACTTTTTCAGACCCCCTTGTCCAAAAAAAATGAGAAGCGAAAAATCTAGCGACTTCTTGGACAAACCTCAGCAAGCTCTTGTTTTCCCAGCGCGCGCACACCCCTCGGTGCAGCAGTGGTGAGTTCGCTAACATGTGACCAAACCAACAACGAGGGGATTGTAAAGAAAAAAAGGTGCATCGTGTGTGGTGTGGAATTGGTTTGGGAGTAAGAAAAGTGAGACTTTAAAAGTGGGATTTTATTTAAAGTATTGCTGCAATTCAGTTTAAATAAAATTACATTATATGAAACTTTTTTTTTTTATGTTTGAATTTTTATTGATGCATTTTCAGATACAAATTGCTATATTGTGATATATATTGTTATGGAGGTAGAAAATAGCTTCTACTGTGATAGAAGATTTTTGTTATATTGCCCACCCCTAAAATCATTGTATTTTTATGAACCAACATTAACAAAGACTAATACTATAAATGTATTGTTTATTGTTTGTTCTTGTTAGTTAATACATTACAAAAGGGTGTCATTTGTTAACATTAGATAAAGTGTTGCCAGTAACTTTAGTTTAACTAAAATAAACTTAAACTTTGGAACTTGAAAAGAAGCATACATATACACATGGAATATTTATTATATAAACAAAAAGACTGCAATCTGCAACCTTACTAACCTGTGACCACCATTACTAACAGGCATTAGACTAGCTCTTCACTGACTGGTTTAGGTGAAAGTCTTAATGGTGAAACAATTAAAAGTGTTTTAAGTCACAGCTGAGTACTATTTTACAAATTCCAGGTCGAAATCAACAGTACTGCCATATCTTCATCATGTACTAGCTACTTAACCTGCAGTAACGGAAGAGGCGCCCAGTGCGAAACAGTACATTCAGAACCCCTATAACGGCAAAGTTACATCCCAGCGTCTAAATAAGAAACTGGACCAGGTAAAAGGAAGTACAAGCCATGCAGCCCTGCAATTTCACCCCTAGACCCCAGTAAACCCTGTGGTCTATAATACAGTAATGTGTAGTATTATAGTGAGAGGGGAGATAACCGTTCCAAGGCTATACTTCAAAGCCGTGTGAGATGTCCTCTCCTAATCCCACAATATACACGTGTATGTGGCAGAGCTACATGTATAAATACAGCGCAATGCTAAAGAAAGAAGCGCGTGTCACTAAATGCAACCAGAAAATGAAAAAGTCCAAATAATAAACGGAATAAACAAATGGTTTCTGAGAACAATTGCGAAGAAAAAAAAAAAAGAGGAGGAGGACAGGAGCAGTAACGTCACCTCTCATTGCGCCTGGTAAAAATCAGGGCTAGAGGGTTAAAATCACTCCTTCAGGAATTAGAGTCCCGGCTGCAGTGATGGGCAGTGTGGCTGACAGAATGCCGCAGATTGGCCACAATTACTCGCAGAAACAACAGTCGGGGAAAAAGTAAAGAAATAAAATTCCACGGAGAAGCCAAGTCTATAATCATGTTAGGCCCCCGCCCCCGATACACTCTCCCCTCGGCCTGCTCCACGTTCTGAGTGGTCATCTATTGATTACACATTATATTTATCTACGGCTCTCGCGCCCAGCTCGGAACCTCATCGGCACATGTAAAAATAAATAAATAAATGTATAAGTCTATTCCAAGAGGTCCTTTTTAATCAAGTGACATCAATCAAAAAGGATTGTGGGTAAGTAGCCATGGCTCGGCTAGCGGCGGCCGTGAGCGGTCTGGATCCTCCAACGACCCGCTGAAAACATATGCTCCATGTCCCATTATTTATGAAGGGCTATCCTTTAGCCTTCTCTCCAATTACTCGCCCTATCATTTTCCAAAATCTAAAAACTGTTTTCAATCAACATAGCCAGCGCTATTACCGAGGGCCTACGGGATGAGAGGAGGCTCTCTCTCGCTCACTCCCCTCTTCCTTCCAACTGATTGGACCGCTTTGCATTCCGCACCGCGCCGTTCCATGATTGAATCCGTCGCCTGAATTACGGCTGTCGACTCGAGGAGCTGAGGATTCTTAACCCAACCTAGTGGCCGCCTCCAGCCCCTGTGAGGTGTGTGTGTTCGTAAGTGTGCGCGGAGTCGGGGAAAAAGTGCCGGGCGAGCTTTTATGGGCGATGTTTGTGAACAAATTTCCAAGATAATTAGTAATAGAAGTCTTACTTCTATCCTCTGCCGGCAGGACCTTTTTGACGGCATATTCCCAGTCGAAGATGAATCTGTAGAAGCACAGTTGGTTGTAGAGGGCTTTCTCTGAATACTGCAATAAAAAAAAACAGATTAGATGAGATATTGCAACTACAGGGCGATGAGACATACCGAAAACTCCCCAGTTTTTCCTTCTGGGGAACAAAGCAAGGTTAAAAAAACAAAAACATTTTAACATTCAACTGCATTCAGTCATTTAGTCTGATTTCTTGTGGATTTCAAACAAGCACACATGCCATTGCACTGAAAGTAAAAAGAACCACAAACCAATGCTTCAATAAAAAAAAGGGTCAGAATATTGGGAGAACAGACTAAATTCAGTACGCCCATGCAAACCAGCCACAATAAAACTAATGTTTGATGAATACAAAAATTATTCTCCAAGAACATGAGAAAGACAATGTTTTTTGACTGCTTTTACTATGAAGTTGCCTGGTTTTTAAGGCTTTACATGGCCTGCCACCAGGTAATCCCATACAAATCATATGATATAACACATTATTAAAAATGTACACTATTGAAGCTTGGCTAAAGGTTGCAAAATGTATGTGTTACAAGTTCACTGGGCAATTGATGTGTTTTCTGTACTGTAATATTTCAATATGGTATTAGAATATCATTCTGAAATGTTCAATGTTTATATGTAGTGGTAACAGTTCTGTTCATGGTTCTTGTGTTCATTACGGATTTTTTTTGTCATTAATTGTAACTAGAAAAAGTATTGTAATTTAAAAACAAACACTTTTATATTATAAAAGAGAAGGTATGTATTCAATTGCAGTTTTCAATGTGGCATCAAATTTGGTGTATATATATATTAGGGTGTAACGGTTCACAAAAATCATGGTTTGGTTCGTTTAGGATACAGTAGTGTCATGGTTTGGTATGTTTTCGATATGGCAAAAAAAAAAAAAAGGAGAATTACATTTTTTTTATTAAATCACATTTTTATTTATTAAAACTAACATAATTTGCAGCTCTGGTTAAACAGCTCGATGCTGGGTTGAAATGGCAAATGGAAATGTTACCTGAATGCCGCGGGGATCATTTTCTAATGCGTGTTTCTGGTTCTTGTCTGTTTGGGGGTGTGAGGAACAGACGTAGGTTCCCTGTCCCGTCGTTTGCGCTGCCTTGTTGAGCGTAGCATTGAAAACATTATATTTTACACAGTTTATTCTCTCTCTTTTTTTTTCTGAATCGTTCGGTCCGTATGCGTACCGAACTGAAAGCCTCGTACCGAACGGTTCAATACGATTACGCATATCGTTACACCTCTAATATATATATAAAAAAACGACGCTGAGGGTCCTTTGGCAAGGTTTTAAACACACCACGAACCATATCAGTGCTAGACTTCGCCACACAAAAATTTAAGACCTGCTGATTATAAAAAGTAAAACTATTACTTAAACATTCAAAGCTCTTTACAAATTCTTCAGTGACACTGTGGTTGCTGATTAATCCTTTGCATATTCAATATAACTAAAAAAAAGAAAAGGGAAAAACCAATTAGCTAAAATCATACTGATGCGGTTTAGTACTGTGTGTTATTGTCCCGGAGAAAATGAAAGGCTGAAGCGTAATGAGATTGGTGCGGCTCAATCAAGGAAAGCTGGAGAATCACCTGTGTTAATTACAGCTGCGGAGACAGGTAGTGTTTGTCGTATATTCTCCACTGTCACAGACAAAGACAAACACACGCGCTCAGTCAAACCCTGAGTTTGGAGTCACAGAACCTGTGAAACTGTCTGATTGGCCGAAAACAGCCAGTGTACTCCCCACCTTCTCTCCTGACAAAAGCAGGAAACGGTGTTTGGTTTGTAAATTCAACTGTAATTACCGTTAGCCATGTGTCTAACTGCCAGAGGCGCGCAGGTCGAGCGAGAGAATAAAAGAGAATGGGGAGGGAGAGGAAAAAGAGAGAGAGACGTTCAGCTCTGAAATTACCTCTTTCATAATAGTTTGTTTTGATAAGGCAGCGTGTGTGGATCTGATGAACAACTGTTGCTGTCAATTTGATTAGCCATTATACTTTTATGTTAATTGCTGTTATTGGGTCACAGTCTTTCTGTGTCACCATAGAATCAGAGCGATGTGGGTGCCGGAGGAGTTTAGCAAGGGCTCTCTCCTCAGCACAACAGCTTTTAATTGCCCTCTACAGCTTCCGATGAGCCCGGCAGCTGTTGACCCATAATGCACTGGCTGGTCAACAGCCGTGCCTGTCGATTCAGCAATGCGGCCATAATGGAGCTCCCATAATCAGCACCAGGTCGCCATGTGCGCGCGAAGGAGATCGTGAACTAAAAACACAGTCCAAGAAATAAGTGGACGGACACGTGAGGCAGGGCCAGGATGAGCTTCACAGCTGTGCTGACAGGTGTCAAAAGGGGTGTGACCAAGGCGCCGTCAAACGTTATTGAATTTAAACCCCCCCACCCCGCAAACAGAGGCCCCTCCCTTATGCAGCTTTGCTCGGCTCAATGCTTTGTTCCTGTACTGACACCATTTCAATTTTCTCCACAAATCTGCAGCATTTTCGGCCCGAGTGACTGAGGAGCAAACCAGCTGTGAAATTGCCTCTCTCCTGAGACCCCCGCCTCATCTCAACCCCCCCCTCCCTACTTGATAGAGACGTGGCAGCCAGTGCCGTACCACCGAACCTTTGGTACAGCCCAAACGCAGCCTGCCGGAAGAGCTGGATGGAGGGGGGTGGGGAGAGAGAAAGTGTCAAGCGTGAGGCCTTATACTACGACCAAAGGGGTGTAAAAAATAAAGTAGCTACGCTTAAAGTCACTCAATGAAGATCCCTGGCCAAACTTATGACACGGATCATTTAATGACCGCTTGTGGACATGGTGCTTATATGTAAAAGATGTATAACATCCTTGTTGAGCCGAGAAGCAGAGAAAATGGCTACTCTTTCCATTCAAATAGATCTGTGCAGCTGCAAGAGAGGACACGGAGAAAGGAAAAAAAAAAAATTTCCAAACAGTTTTAATGAGCCTTAACAAAAAAAAAAAAAAAAAACCTTCCAATCTGAGTTAATTTTATCGGGCTGAGCTAGAAAAGGAAGGCGATCAGCATCACAAGGTTTCATAACGAGTCAATATATGTAAATCTTTACAAGGCAAACACAGTGGGAAACAAAGACATTTAACTGAAGCGCCAGTTGATGTCTCCACTTTTTGTGCACATAATTTCTCCCCATTGAAAGGTATAATTGCCTGCTATTTGAAGATATTCATGCTCAATTTTTGAAATTAATTTCAATTGGGGGGAAATGTAGAAATGTCAGCTCCCGTGAAAGGGATTTGATTTCAATTATCCTTGCTCAAAGGACTGTGATTTCCAAATACACTTAAGCAAAATTATGACAAGAATTTTTGTTCCCAGAAATTCAGTGTTTAAAGAGCGATTAGACGATAAATGGACTGGCTTTGAATTGAAGTGAATGCGCCGGTTACCATCTGAAAGGCACTCAATTATCCCTGATTGCTCCTGTTATAATGTATCAAATAGAGATACCTGCTATTGCTGTAATTTGTGTGAAAATTAACATGCTGCAATTTCCACTAGAGGGAAAAAAAGGAAGCCCTAATGGGTGCCTGAACGTACATCAATAAAATGGAGAGGGAGAGAGAGAGAGAGACAGCGGGTGGGGGTGGTTGGAGAGATCTACGAGTGAGGGAAAGCAGCTGAAAAAGAAAAACAGAGAGAGAGAGAGAGCCAGTGAAAGAAAACGAGAGCGAGAGAGAGGGAAAAAATTTAATTTACTGAAAATATTACAAATTGCACCTGTGTACAACTCCTTCAAATTACCGGCCAATCAGCCAAGGGTGCCTATTACGCTTCCATTTAATCTGGATACAATGGTAGTCAATGTCTCTGTGTCCGTGGAGACACCAGAGGAGACGCATTGCTGTCAGCCGAGCTGTAAAGCCCAGAACGACAGAGGGACGGTAGAGGGGTGAGGAAGTTAATGTTTTATTCAGCCGGCAGTTTAAACTGCCATCTCACCAGGCAGAGCGGAGGACAGCTAAGTGGCTATGGTGACAAGAGAAATTGTCCTTTTGGGTTTCAACCTGTCGCCACAGAACTAGATGCAGAAATAAAGCACCAGAAGGAAGGAGGAATTGATGTGGGGGACATGTCGGTACTGGACGAAAATGATAAAGACAGACAGACAGGGACAAAGACAAGACACTCATTTTTGGAAGGGACATCCCTCACTGTGTCTCTAAACCGGGAAAAGTCGCTTGAAGTGATCACAGCATGAAGAGTGAAACACCCCACATACAGGTTTTCAAGCCGTGAGTCCAAGTCCAACTGGAGGCTGGTCCTTATCAGAGGAAGCTTGTTAAAGCAGGAAGCGAACCCATAGTGTGTCATAGGAGTCAGACAGGCCAGGTAATTTATAATGTGTAGAACCACTGGTGACTGATGTAAAAAAAAAAAAAAAAAAAAAAAAAGACTACACGGACAGGGAATAAAAGGCCTGGGCCGAGGCATGGAGAACTTTCACAGGCTCCACAGCACCATCATCTGGACAAAGTGACTGTTTCTGTATACAAAAAAAAAGTGCAGTACCTCAGGTCTCAGCGTGGATCTGAGACAGGCTGGACAGATCGGTCCGGACCTTGAAAATGCGATGGGTAGCCGGCGGGTTCGGTTCTGGCAGGCCTGATCCTCACACAGCAGCCAGCCCTGTGTAAATAGAGAAAGGAAAAGATTTAAAAAGCTTATCGCCAGTGATGCACGTGTCCCTACGTGGCCCCTAGGAGACTGGTCGCTGGTGCTTTTGCCTGTGGTGGGGCCGTGTGAGGCCTCAGCCTGGAGCAGATGCAGCTGCCCCCTGCTGACACTGCCTTTCCTGCCCCTGTTATTACAGCGGGGGCCAGGGGGTAATGCCCTGCTAATGACGGAGCACTAAATAAACCCCTAGTATCAGAGGAGCACCTGTCCCTGAAGCATTACCACCACCTACCCTACTATAGACTGGAGAAGGCTGAAAAAGAGAGAGAAAGGGGGAAACAGATATAGAGACCGGAAAAAAGGGCCTGGTGAAAGATGCTAAAATAGATGCAATATTAGATATAAAACTAATACTTCAATATTACCACTAAGTGTTAAAATAACACTTATTCAGAAACAACACATTAAAGACCATTTATAATGTTATGTAGAGTTCTATTTAAATTAAATGCCGTTCTTTTGAATTTTCCATTCCATTCTCAGATTCCAGAAAATTAAGCAGCACAACTGTTTTCTGTTAACAATCATAAGAAATGTTATTATAGGCACCAAAACAGCATATTAGAATGATTTTTGACAGACCATGTGACATTAAAGACTGAAGTAAAGGTTGCTGAAAAAGTTCACAACTATTTGTAATAAGTTGTACTGCATTTTTGAACAAATAACTAACCCTGGTGAGCAGTATAATCAAACATGAGGACCCAGATTTTTACATTATTTTTTATTCATCCATCACCTCCTTTATTTGAAAGAACATTAGAGAAATGTCAGGAAAAGGGTGAAACTGGATCAACCTTTACAATCCACATGATCAGCATGACTCTACATTATTACATATTTCAGGTGTTAATTCAAATAACTTCACTGCTTAATTCCTCTATGCGACGGCAGATTTATGCTTCAATTAATTCCTGAGGGATAAAATCACGTTAGCTCTAGTTTCACTCAGAACTATGGCGCATAAAGGTAAACTGGTTTCATTTGTCTCCATTGCCTGATCTAAAAGCATGTGTGGATAAGCTGGCCAGATTATCACCCCTGCTGAATCCAGAGATGAGTCTTGTCATCCAACCTGTGCCGTCAAACCTGTTTGGCCTACATGGGTTATTGTTCAGACCTCACAGCATTATCGGAATCAACGGCTTGTTTTAATTTCTCAATTAATCTCATCTGGGTGGCGTTTTGTGCGGATGTTATTTGCGTAATTAGCAGTAAGCCCAGGGGCTAAGGGAAACCCAGAGTGTGTAATTGAATCTGAACATATGTGAGCTGTTTGGCTTTCATTTTGAAGGGAGCGCCGGTGTTATCACCCCTCTGTTTGCGTTAACAGATCTTTTGTGCCTCTGGAGGCCCAAGACTAAACCAACAGTTCAGTTCCCATGGGCTTAGCAAAAGACTGCGACTACAGGAACACACACAAGTATGTCATTGTTTTCAAACACAAAATTCAGCAGGGATGGCCATTAGAGACTTTGTCCTATGTACAGTGGCTTCATTTTATGAAAAAGGGAGGGATGGAGACTTTTTGCCATTTCACCTGTCTGCTGCCCCACATTTCTTCATTCTGAATTAGTGACCCTCAAAAAGGCATTGGGCTCGCATACATGCAGACTTCTGAAGTCTTCTATTCTCCTTTGTCACAAGCATAAAAACAGAGTGGCAGTGAAAGAGATGACATTAGTGTCACTGCACACCATAAAACATAA
>JAUYWG010000064.1:11302318-11321819 GCA_034779775.1 Enteromius afrohamiltoni | reverse complement strand
CTCCTTTGTCACAAGCATAAAAACAGAGTGGCAGTGAAAGAGATGACATTAGTGTCACTGCACACCATAAAACATAATAAATCCTGAATCATATAAAGACTTTTAAAATATATCGGCCAGCATCTTCCTCTTATGCTCACCAATAATATTTTACTACATTTCCAAATGTAATTTATTCTCTGCATTTTCATATGGCCCTATGAAATCGGTTTAATTTTCTAATTTTTCTGGATTCCATTTTTCAGGTGAAATGGTTTTAATGGTTAAACGAAATTTCATTATTTGTGTCTAATTAAAATCCTGAAACTTGCACAATTTAACTGCAAGTTATTAAAAGTTTAACAAAAAGAAAATATTTTTAAGGTCCTATGAAATTTAATTTTTTTCTAATTCAGTTATATTTTTTCTTATTTATTCTGTTTTACATTAATCTTCTGGGTTCCATTTAAATGGTTTTGTGAAATTTTACTAATCAAAAAGGAACCTCTAATAAATAGATTTAATTTATTTTTATTTTTTGCAACTGTTGTGTATTTACATTCTGGTAAATATTCCCTAATATTATGTTTGAATAATTTTAGAATGAATTTAATTCGTAGCAGTACTACTTACTATTACAGTAAGTAATATATCTGTCACAGTTTCTTCAAGTTAAACCGAACATTTATTTTGACGTGTTGCTGTGAAAACCTTCATGTTTGTTTGTATATATGATGATAGTTGGTCTCAAAAGCACTTATGAAGTGACGCTCACTCTTCATGCACTCATATATTGAGGCAGCAAAGGCTGAAAATACTGCAAGCATCACACACACTGTATGTGACTCCTAGAGTTCAACCAAACCGCACACCTGTGTCCCACTGTGTCATTCATTCACTCAAAAACACAGACTATACAGGACTCATATTTATATCAGTATATTTGTGGTTTATTATTTACAGCCATTAGTAAATATTGCATTTAAGTGTACTGATCTATTTTTGGATTTATTCAATTTGGCCAATTTTACAGTAAATTCAGATTTTATGACCTGATCACGATTCCTGGTTTTTCACAATGATGAAATCACAGCTTCTATTTTCAGCAGCCATTATTGAATTCACATGTTCATACAAAAACCAAATATACTTTTTTACTGCTTAAGAACAACCATGACAATCTTTGAATGGACGCCTGCCCTGCTCACTTGTGGAGGCTCAGAACATTCTAAGAATCTTCTTAAACACACATCAGAGGAAGCTTTCACTCTCTATTAACTAGAGACTACATTCCAGACGAAATACTCTAAACCAGGTGACAAAAACACAACCTGCTTATTTATTTTATAGCCAGACTCCGTTTGCATCTTCATTGTAACCAAGAAATGGAGGATGAGCAGAAAAAAAATAAGAAAATCAGGGAGCAAAAAGAGAGAAAAAACATCTAATTGAAACACTAAGAGCCCGCTCTGTGAGAGAGAGAGGCAGGATAAAGCTTCATAATTGCATAATTATACCAGTCGATACCTGACACTGCGAATACAGCCACTTCTGCAGCCGTCAAATGAGTTCCACATAATTTAACCAAACACTGGGCAAAGACTGGGGCCCACAGATCAGTGCAAGCTACCGGAAAAACATTCGTGCTCTCCTCCTTTCTTTCTCGCTTTCTCCATTTCACAATTTCGCTGTCGCATCTATACCTGTAGGTCTTTTTCTAGAGCAGTTTCACCCAGAGTATTTTGGTTCACCTCTGACTACGATCAGAACTTGGCACTTAAGGTTTCATATCCGTGTCAAGTTTGTAAGGAGATGTGGGCTTTCTAAAACATTTTGAATGAGAAACACAACTTGTGCTTTCTCTTCAACACCTGGAGCGGGAACGATTTTTACAGTTTTCAAAGAAAATGATGCAAAAAACATGGCATGCCACATTAATAAGGTGGTTGCTAAGGAGTTGCTAGGCAGCTACAAAGGCGTTCCAAATCTTGATTATATTCTGGTCCATAGGGCTGCACAATTAATCAAAATAACACAAAATTGCAACATGGCTCGGCGCAATTAACAAATTGTCAAGGCTGTGATTTAATGAAATGTATCTGCACTGTGTTTCAGAGTGTAAGTATCCTCTCATGGCAAAAACAGAATAAATAAAAGTTATATATATATATATATATATATATGAGATATATTTTATTTAATTCAGATGATTCTTTTATAGTATTAATAACAAAAGTGCAATTAAAAAAACTAAATGATAAGTAATCTAAAAGCACAATATCAATAAAAAGGAGAAAATAATAAAATTGCTAATTAAAATCATTTAGCCCTACAGATCCCTAGATACGGAAAGATCCTCCTGGACTTTTTTGTTGGTTAAATCCAAAAATTTTAATACGTCAACTGCACAGTTCGACTTATTTACATCCATAACTCAAACCATGCATGATGAATCACATGCCGAAGAAAACCGCAATAGCGTTGTGTGCCTTAGCAAGCACCACTAAATGAAGGAATTTTGCCATCTAAACACCCATAAATCCACCAGCCCCACCGAACATGCACACAACCCCTCTCTGATGCCCTTAATCCAGAGCTGCCTCTTTTATTGTAGAAAAAAAAAGCTGCGATTACAGGCAGCTTGGTGCAAAAAAGCCTCCAAGACAACAGCCTCTCACAGGCTTTGTGCCTTGGTAATCAACAGCTGTACATTCACACAGCGGCTGTGGAGCCCGAGAGCGGCTGAATGGACGCAAATGCGTCCACTTTGTACATCTCTGCTTTAATCAAGCCTTTTCTATTCAGCAATCTGACCTTTTGTTCAAAACAGGATTATCACCTTTTTTTTATTTATTTATTTCGGTCACCCCCACCCCCCACCCCCCACCACCATCACATCCCGAAGCCAGTTACCAAGGGCGAAGCACATGACGAACATAATTGCAATAATTTGTTAAACGCCATGGCAACCCACATTAGAATGGGGTAAATACGGGGGGTGCCACTTCGTGCCACGCTCTCATTTTGCAGAAGACTCCAGGAGTCAGAACGGATGACAAGAAAGGAGAGAAAAGGGGGAAGGGGAGGGAGAAAAGAGGAAAGCATATTTGCTTTGTCTCTAAAGGGTGGTTTTATTGGTAATGGTGGTGGGCTGAAGGTGGAGGTGGCAGTGATTTCTTTCATGATTAATGCCTCGCCGGTGTTCTGTAGGGAACTCAACAAACACCGCTGACTTCCAATCTGTAACCATGTAAGCCGCGAGTCCTCCCTCACGCAGCCAGGCTTTCTCCCTCTATATCTCTGCGAACAAACAACTCTATTTGAGCTCTCCCCTCAGCTGAAAGGAATCCTTAATTACACAATATCAGCCTCTTCATTGCTCCTAGTGTGGGAGGGGACGGCTGAGCTGTGTCCACTGAAGCCGGGCCTGAGCGAGGAGGGGGGCCGCATTCACTACCAGCAGCTGTTTCACACATACTGACAAAAGAGCCTACAGGCACCGTCCCAGCGAGGGAGGTGGCTACATTCAGGCCGCTAATTGATTTTTCTGCACGGCACTGTGGGAGAATATACCCCCATGACTTTCAAGTCGGATTCGTGAGTTTCCGGCATTCCAGAGCTTCCCAGCTCGGCTAGAGAGTTCCAGAACCTGGCTCGCTCGTCCCGACTGGACACGCCGTGCAGTGATTACGGCTGTCGATCAAAACCCTCAGCTGGGAAATTAGATACACAGACGTATACACTCTCTTAACGCAGCCCAATATCTGCACACTTGTCACATCGTCAGGGTCTGTATTTCTGCAAAGACACCACGAGTGTGCACAAAATTAAACCCATTTGTGAAGCAGCGGGAGGGGGGCGGTAGCTGTTTGGAGCAATGCTCAAAGGCGAAAGACTGCATCTGAAATTCAATAAAGACAGGAAATAAACAGCACGAGGAAGGTGAGCTCAAATTAACCCATGTTAGGTGCTCACAGTGTGGCCGGGTGGTGAAATGTGAATGCAGTAATGATTGTTGCCATTAGATCATTTAAAACCAACTCATTAGGCATTGAGGTAATTAAAGTAGAGGATGAAGACTCTTGGACAATAAACTTGATAAGTGTAGTGTTATTGTATAAAACACATTTGAAGAAAGGCACATGAACACAGAGCTTTGGCAAAAGCACACAAATTACTAAATTACATACCTTAAAATATCATCATAAAAATATATTATTATTTGTACTGTTAACAATTTAAATGTGGTGTAATGTAGCTTAAATATGTATTGTGAAAAAATTAAAAAAATCTCTAACATTTTTCAGCCATATTTAAATTTTTAACATTGTAGTGTAGTGATCAGGCGGTTCTCATATATATTATATATAAGGGGTGGGCATAGATTATTTTTTTAAATGTAGATTAAAACGGCTCATTTAAATTATGCAAAAGGCATTCAGAATATTTGTGCTATCCTTGACTAAAAGTAAAGCCCTATTATATTTGAGATATCTGTGTGTCAGTACTGCCATCTTAGTAGGGGTGTGAATCTTGGTTTCACAATTCAATTCAATAAGATTATTAACAACAACACAATGGCCCAGTTTCAAAAACTTGGCTTAGTTTAAGCCAGGACTAGGACTTAAATGAAGATATTAATGCATATTTGACAACATTTTAAGATATGTCAAAGTGAGATATTTTCAGCTGAAGCAGTTCAAACATGCATTTTAGTCTGTGACTAGCTTAAGCATTGTCTGTGAAACCAGGAGAACATTCTCATTCAATATTACTGCACATGGCTTCATTTTAAATCAAATTAATTTTTTATCATTATATAAACAGGCTACTCTTTTAAAACTATAACTTATTTTAAAAAGTGCTCTTTGAGTATACGAAAGTTTTAAAAGTTGGATTTTTCTTTTTTTCCTCTGCATTATTACTGATGAGATCATATGCAGTTGCAGCTTTAACAGACTTGTTTTCAGACTAAATGCACAGATCTCTTTCGACAAATCAGATGATTTGCTCTGCTCTGAAAACATAACTGACGGTGTGCACATCAGTTTTGTATAAAAGTATTTGAAAATGCAAGTGCATTCCAAACGGTATATCTGTCCAAAATTAACACTTTAATTAAATTTAAAGCGCCACAAGGCGAGTAAATCTTTTCACCAGTAATGTTATTCAGTATCAGTTCTCATGGATCTCTGTGATGCTCCCCCGCCTAGGCTTGGGTACCGAAACCCGGTCTCAGCATGGCACCGGTAGCTAAGTAACCGGTATTTACCGAACCGAATCAAAACGTGAATTTCGGTGCCGTGCCTGAATGACAAACCCAACAAATCTATGCCATTAATAAGCGAGCGCACCACTGATGCTGGCGCGTGCGGTAAATCATTTCCGAGAGAGGAAAACAGATCTATATGTGAAGAAATGGGAGCCCACAAGCTCATTTCAAACATCATCTGCGTGCGACTATTCTTGAGCTCGATCACCTGCTCGCGCGAACGTTTATTTTTGCTAGTCGTGGGGCGTCAGTATTGGATGCCTGTAATAAAAGGGATTCATTCACTTGACTTGAGACGTGACATTGGATCATATGTTTGTCACGGGTTAAGATTATTTTATTCATTCATTAGTTATTGATTTTGTCTTTAATGTAATTTAATGCATTGTTCATAGAGTAGATCTTTTTCAGATACTTTATGAACAGATGTTTTATACTTTTTAAACCTTTCATGCAATTTCATGATAAATCATTAAGTGAACTTAATGAATTTTTTTTGCATCTTGAAATAGTTTAATCCCTCGTGTTGTTTTTATTTGTTCTGTTTGGAAGATAACGAGCCTTTAAATCTCCTTTGTTATAGATATGATTATAAATCAAGAACAAGTCATTTATAAACTGCTTACTAAATAATATTAATGTTGGAACAATGCTTTATAAAGGATGATCTGACTGTGTACTAATGCTTAACTAATGAATCATAGCATGCAGTTATTATAAAGTGTTACCATTTTTTAGTATCGATTCAGGCACCGTTTAGGCAACAGAACCATTTTAAAAGTATCGATTTGGCACCGGTACCAAACCCCATTCCCGCCTCCGTCTGCAGGCGATGTACTGAAGCGTAAGTGAAACGTGAGCGCTGCACTCATGTCATTTTCGGCAATTAAATGATTAAACATTTCTAAATAATAAAAAAAAAACCTCTGAAATAACAAAAAAATGGACAAAGAAAATCAGATAGATCAGATAGTTTGTTAAAAACATTAAGTAAAAGACATTTCCAAGTTAAAATAAAAAATCTAAAATGACCAAAAGGTGGTTTTTCTTATTGATGTTTTAATTATGTTGTCAATCCTCTCTGTAACTCATAATATACAGAATAACGTGCTTTAGATATATCTGTGTTAAATCGTTTTAACACAGATATATCTATATATAAAGAATTTTATACAAAGAATTTTGTCGGGTAAAAAAATAAGCTTGGCTTGTCGATTTTTTAAATCGGGCCCGTTGCGTCTTGAGCATGCACAGGTGCCATATGTGGGGAAAAACATTAATTATGAAATATTCCGAATCGATTCAGAATCACTGAAGAGAGAATAGCGTTGCATCAATTTTTTTCTCCCACTCCTATTCACCGTGGTATTTGTGATTATACTAATTGTAATCAATCTGAATGACTATAGCAATGCACGCATACAGAGCGCGTGATCTCTGAACTCTGTAATAAACAGAGAGGTGTTAGTCCTGTCCGAAATGGTACATGAAAATCATGGACGACAGGTGATAAGAATCGAAGCTCACACGTACAGTAGTTTAGAAAACTAGTCCTGTCCAAACAGAGCTACAGTCCAATTTGGCTAGATATACATCCCCCCTAAAATATCAAGGTGAAAGTTATTATAGACCAAGCTCCTAACTCAACTATGTGAATAATTTAACATTAATTCGATTTTTTCGTGCGATAAGACTCTCACGTTAACGCCGATAAAGGCCCACCACTACTATCTATCTATCTATCTATCTATCTATCTATATATATATACACACATACACACACACACACACACACAGTGCTGGGAAGATTACTTTAAGAATGTAATAGATTACAGATTAAAAGTTACCTTATGTAATAGTATTGTAACTCTTTCAATTACTTTATTAATGTAACCGATTAATTACTTTTTTTTTTATTTCTAATAAATGTTTTCAACTGTTTGCATTTTGATTTAAGTGTACTGAACCACTTTTGATTAATTCATCCAAAATGTGTCATATTTAGACATTCTGTTCCATTCTGTAAAGGAATTCAGTTTTTATGACCAGATTCTATAAACCAGTCCGCATTGTAGAAATGAAAGGGCTGTATGTCTCACAGAGTAGTTGCCAGCAATTGTGTGTAAATATTCAAATGTAACCCCAATTTCTAATCGTTGACATTTTAAGTAACTGTAATATAATAATACATTTTTTCTTAGTAAGTGTAACTGATTCCAGTTACCTGAACACATTTGGTGGGATTTTGTTAACCAGCGATTTGCAAAACTTTTTGTATAAGTAGTTATTTATTAGTTACATGGCTCCTTCTTATGCAACACCTTATCCATTACACCTTCAGTGGACAATCTGGACCACAAAAGGTGGTGTATTACAAGAAGCATTTGTTCATACTCACACTGTAGTATCTCCTGATGTGGCGGCGAATGTCCAGTTGTAGTTTGTTGATAATTTGAATATGATGCTCAATCGGGCTGCCCCGACAGGGGATATGGCAACAATTCATCAGACTGGGCTGTAAGGTGCTCCCCTGGAAATAAATAAATTCACTTTTAACACAGCATTTGATCACGACACATAAGCCCACACACACACACACAAAAAACTACATAATCAGGGCATTTATCCTGTTGACTGGCATTGCCCAAAGAAGCTTTTAAAGGCTATTAGGCCTGACCTATTAGACATTCAAACATACTAAAAATATAATGTCAGGGCCCTCAGACCAAGGCTACAGGGCATCCAGGTTGGGAAAAGAAACACACAGAAGCAAAAATGGCACTGCATTAAGCTTTCAGCTGTGTATCTGGGTGACAGCAAGTAACAAATGCCATACTGCGCAGATGATTTGCAAGCTTTGCCAGCTTTTCTACATCTAAAAGGCCCCAGACCTCCCATTGAGAAACAGTGGCAACAATTGTAGTTAAACAGTGGATAAAAACTACTGTAGCCTGATATCCTTTCAATCTAACCTCACATGGGCACTAGCAGAGCTGTTTATGGTGCTCATTATGCCTCAAATAAGCTGTGTGCGTGCGTATGTGCGGCTAATGTGTCAGCACACTTGCTTGAGCTCACGTCTCACACAAACACGCTCTTGCTTTTATGGTACGGCGGCGGTGAAGCGGCGCTCAATTCACTCTCCGGTAGTTGCTGTGAGCCATTAGCGTTTTTATGATCTTTACATCTCTCACTGAGCGCCACTTTAAGGGGGAACCATGTGTCTATGCAAATACCGTCTAGTATCGTCTGTTTGCATTCCTGTTGTCCTCCTCCCTCTCCCCACGGATGGCTTTGATAAGAGAACGATCTGCAGTGACTGTGAGTCAAGGCTGTTCTTTCAAGCCTTCTTTTCATCAGCGCACTCCCTTTAACCAGAGCTCCGCCATAACCCTGTACTCCTAATAATTAGATATCTTATCAGGAGTGTATGTAACAAGCTTGTTTATACATCAACATAACATACACGTGATACCACACGCCTTACAGTGTACACTGGATATGGATATTTGTAAAAACACCAGTGGAGCTTTGTCAGGGTAGATGCCATGCTGAATGTGAAAACAAGGCAGTGAGAGATATAAGTGTAGCCCGTACACACAAAATAAAACCTGTACTACATAAATTGTCTTGTTTTTATTCACCTAAGTTTAAATATGGTGTTTACCCTGACTAAAATCCATTAGGGCTTGTAACGCATTTCTAAGTTATAGTTCATTGTGAGCATAAATGCCAACCACTTTTCCCAGAATTCCAAGCCTTTCTTGGACTGGAGTGTGCAAAATCTCTAAACAGCTAGGAGGACAGAGATCAGCCCAGTGGAGAGCAGGGTCAATGTCACTTTTTATGAGTCTTGGACAAGAGAAAGCTGTGCATGAGCATGTGTGTGTGCGCGGGCCCTTAATTAGAGGCAGATTACACACGCTCCTCTAGCCCCCGCTGACCTCGGCCTGGAGTATGACGGACATCCTGTGTACTGAAGAGCTCCAGGAATATACCCCAGCAAAACCTTTCTCCCCCCTGCCCAGCTCTGCCAAGCCTCTATAAATAAAGTATGTGCCTCTGAAATTAATAGGCCGGTAAAAGCCTGAAGCAGAGGAAGTAATCACCTGCGCCGCTTAAATTTATTGTTACCTGTCATTACACAATATTTAACAGGAAGTTAAGGTAGGACGCAACTGAACGGTGAGAAATGCATGAATCGGGATGGACCGCTTGGCATTTTGCTGACCGATAAGATCAGGTCTGCTAATGGATGTGAATATGAGGGCTGATAACTCACCGCCCCTTCAAATACGTTGTCGTAGATGTTTTCGGTGCCACAGTCAGGGCAAGTGAAAGTAAACCTCTCGCAATCACGGTAGCGCTCTTCGTCAGTAAGCTGGGCCGGAGCACCCAGAAAATTGTCCACTTCGTCCTCACGTTGCTGCTGCTGCTGAGCTCGGAAGTGACTTGGGTCGAGCCCTGGACAAGTAGGTAAAGAAAAGTTCAAGTTACGGCTCTCTTAAAACAACACTCACACCACAAACTCCGTTTTAGCATCAAACAGCAAAGGAAACAACTATGTAAATAAGCACAAAAAGTCAGCAGTGCAAGTTTGTGACGCTCTAGGCTGAAATGTACTTCCGGAGTACTGCTGATAATGCTGTGCAGGCTCAGACTTCCCGACGGATGTATTTATGGACAGTGATGGAAAGAGAGGTAAAAGGGAAAAGCTGAAAGAGGATAGAGGGACAGAGAGAAAGAGAAGATGGCACGGCTGTAGGAGGCAAGAGGAGGGAGACTAGCAAACGATAAGAATAAACTGGAAACATAATAAGGGGAAAGAGGAGGGGTAGAGAAAGCACAGCTATCCGATTTTTCCCAGGCAGCTGAGATCATCAAATCATTAAGAGACAGCAGCTGAATCTCCATTTAATCCCCCCAGGTGACACCGAACACTACTAGAGCACGGAAAAACAGCCTACGTCCCCCTGGGTAATTTGGCTAAGTGAATAAATGAGCACATAAGTAAGTGTTGACTATGAGACTTCGGGGATTAACCGCCGCCTCTGAGGATCTAAACCCGCTGACGCCCGAGGGCTGCTGCCATCTACAGGTACACATGCGGCATGTCACACGCACACATCTGCGGCCAAGGGAACAGGGAGGTGCGTGAACTATAGTTAGGAATGGACACAGAATGTTGTGTGTATTGTGGGACTGTTTTACATGACTACGTGAGAAGCACTTGATCGGGATATTCTGGAGGCAAACGTGGCGTAAATGTGTTGCTAACCGTTAAGTAATTAGGAAACCAGCTACTTGGTTCTGGTGACACAGTGGGGAGATTGAATTAGTGTCTGAGTTTTGGACCCGACGGCAGGATACCAAACAACCAGGGTCTGTTGTCATGGAGACCGAGTGGCAAGGGTTCGTGCACTTTTTAAAGAAACTGCAGTTCCATCTGGGGGGTAAATGGGATCTCAGCTGCTAGGGAAAAGAAAATTATATACATACACACACACATACTTACATACATGCATACATATATACATATTTACACTTTATCTATTTTAAATAATTTTCTTTTTAAATAAAAAGAAGATTCATGGCCATAACATTGTATGTATATATATATATATATATAAAAAAAACCTACACACAAAGTTTACAGTAAGGTGACCCCCTCCCCACAATTAATGCAATATTTATATATATATATATATATATATATATATATATACACACACACACACACACACACACACATACATATATATACACACACACCATAATATATGGTGCTCATCACGTCCCCCCCAAAAAATAAAAAATAATAATAATAATTTAAAAAAATTAATTAATTAATTAATTAAAAAACAAAACTGTTGCTAATTCAAATGTCCTTTCTGGGACAAACATAATCAATACTTATCCAGACAGATCGTCTCACCAAGCCATGTAGCAATAAGCACTGCATCGATGCCTTCGATAGGCTCACAGATTCGGCCCACCACAGGGTGCACCTGCTGGGATAGGTAGTACTGTGTGTCCAGACTTAGGCCTGCCTGTTTCTGTAGCTGTTCCAGGGCATATGCCCTTTGACTGGCTGCCAGGTTTGAACCGTCCTAACGGAGGAAAGCACAGTTAGTGAAAGGTTAGTGTGGGTTTACTGCCAGTTTTTAAGAGTCAGAAGTACAAACCCAAGTTGCTCACCTGACAAATGACATAAGAAACAGTGTCACCCGCTTTAACCTTCTTCCCACCCTGGGAGTTGATCCAGAGGGCAACGTGGACATGGGGGAGACTCTTCTTGTCAGGGTAGTCCTGAGGATCCTTTGTCAGGGACTTAAAAAGAAAAAACAACAACAACTTATTCCGTTGAACACACTTCACTAGACGGCCATCATTTTAATTGAACTCTCTTCATTTCACATCTTTACACAACTAAATAAATAAATAAATAAAACATATGAAAAGTAATATTTTCCAGAAATAATATAATTTAATATGAAAAAATAAGTTATTATTATTATATTATTTTTGCTTTAAATAAAAATCTATACTTTCACCAAAAAACAACGGGAAAAAACACCATTTGTTTATTTATTTTTTTATTTTCCTATCCTTAAATTAAAAGTGTAGATATTTTCCTTGCTCATAGCCAAACCAATGTGCAAAGAGTCCGTTTATAATTCAGTCCTTCACCTTGTGTATCTCAAACATATTGAGAGGAATACTGCCATTGGCCACCTTCTCTCCAACCTCAATCAGGTGTTTCTGAATGTTTTCAACGATGGTGTCACGGTTCTGGTCTGACAGAATCTGACCAATCACATAACTACATGAAAGAGAAAAGCATCATATAAATCACAACAGTATTACAGAGACTATATACACAGAAACAGAAAGGGCTTTACTGCCACATAACTTGGCTTCAAGTAGATCACTACATTATTGTGTTTTTAAAGGACAGATATGATCTGTAGTTCAGTGCACTGACTTGCCACACTCTTTAGCCAGGTCACACCAGTCTCTGCGCACAATGTCCAGTCCTTTGAGCTCTTGTTTTGTGGTGTATTTGCCATCTCCCTGAGGTTCAACCATCAGTGCTGCGTATTTTTTCTTCTTCAGCAGCAAGAGAGACTTAAACACGCCGTCGATGTCAATCTCCAGAAGCTTATAGAGTTTATTCACCTCACTTTTCACCTACACACACAGAGAGAGAGAGACATTTATCCAATTGCTGAATGGTTGGTTTAATTCTCTCCTGACTGTCTGTGCTGTCTCAATCATCGTTGTCAGACTCATTCAAGCTTTAAAAATCCATTAATGCATTTATCTGTGAGACGTGCAGAACTCCCCTCCCTTTCCTTACCAAAACCTTACCTTGTTTCCCAGTTTGAAGACCTCCTCCAGATTGGTGCTGTTGGTGCTGATCATGATGGAGTCGGTATCCCCGTATATGACCTCCAGATTCATCTGAGGGAGAATCATAACTGTCAAACCCACGCACGGCTTACAAATAACAAACACGGCAAATGCCGCTTAATTATTACTGTAACACAAACCAATCATGACTCACCCTCTGCACCATTTCTTTGGTGTGCATCAAAATCTGTGGGAGACAAAAGACCGCATGTCACTCAGGAAACACAATAAACACTAAACACAGCAAGTGGAGAACAATATCAATTTCAAATCGGTCAAACTGGAACGTCAAACAAACCCACTCACTTCGGCGAATATACATTTATCAGCAAGAAATACTACTGGGAAAAAGAACGCACATGCGTAAACTCAAACACATGAACATGAGGACTCGCACATGCAAAACACACAAAGAATTTAATTAGCAAATCTATTCAGTAATTCAACATTTATCAAAGGGGGAGAGAAAAAGCCTCTGTGATTTGCTTCTAAATGGAGGATAATTGGCTAAGAGGTCTATTAGCTGCACTGAAATGGGGCTCCAAACCCACACACCAGCAGAGTCATTATAAGGCCTAATAGTCTTAATCACCACTGGACTGCATGACGAGAAAAAAAGAGAGAGAGAGTGTGTGTGAGAGAAGGGGAGGGTTGTCCAGCTGCAGAGGGAGACCCATGTAAACCACAGCTGTCAGAGAAAGAGAGACAAAGGGAAAAAATGAAGGGCAGACAGAGGGAGGCAGAAGTGTAGCGCAAGAGACAAAAAAAGAATACATAAAAGAAACAAAAGAAAAAATAAACAGAGGCTAAAAAAGGCTTTCTGGTCAGAGTGATGGAGCTATTTTGGGAAACATAGGTTCGAATCAAAGCTCCCAGCTGACTGTATTTACATGTCACTTATGTGTGTGTCATATCATAACAGTATACATTTTTACATGATTTAAAAAAAAAAAAAAAAACTATCAATGATATAGCAACTTTGACGTTTTTCTAAGGATGCACCAAATGTTTGGCTGAAGATAGCAGTAAATACATTTCAGAATAAGCAAAAAGACAGAATAAATTGTACCAAACAATGACGTGATGCAATCAAATAGAAGCATGCACCAATAACGCAGCAAACATGATGGTACTGTGGAAGCGTTTCAATTGTCAGAGAAAGATTCACTACAAGCACCGACAGCAAGAGACTGTTTAGTATTGCATCGTATGTCTTCCATGATAAGAGGACGGGTCATTGTTGCTGGTTACTGTATGACAATTAAAATTGCAAAATGGCCTTGAACAATTAATCAAACTGCAAATTGTCATGTTTTCTAATACAGGCACAAAATATGTTCTTGTCTTGAACAAGCTTGTGGCTCTGTCTCGTTCAAAGGGTTCAAAGTCCAAACCGTGAGGGAAATCTGCGCTGAAACACTCGTCAGTTGCTCAGTAACATTTTTGTCAATGTGATACGTGCACCGTCCCAAATTAGCAATGAGAATAACTGATTTGTTGCGGTCAACAAAAAGAAGGACTGAGGACTTCCTGCCGATTTCCATCCAAATAAACCATTATATCATTACTTTACTAACTTGTTAAATTGTGTTTGTGTGTGCTCGTAAACTGAAAGTTAAATTGTGCTTTTTTTGGTCTAATGTCTGCTAGAACGTAAATTGTTGTTTTGTATTAGTGTACAATATTTAAAAATAATTTATTCCATTTAGTGTCCATTTCATTCTTTTAATATTTAATATTGGAGGCATTCAAGTTATTTGACATATTTGAAGTTACTTTCTCTGGTAACTGGTTACTTTTACAATGATGTAAGTGACTGGAAAAGAAAGGAAAATGCCTGTCACCGCCAGCTGCAATTATCAATAAAATGTTGTTCCATATTTTTTGTATATTGTCAAAAATCTATTTGGCGCTGGTACTGTAATTCATTAAATCACAGAAATACGGATTGCAATCATTAAATTGCATTAGAGGTGGAACTCTGGACCAAACTCTGATTTATAAAAGAAAATTGAGTTTCCTGTCAGTTCAGGTAGACAAGAAGACTGTACATATCTGAAGTGTCATGATAACAGTGACTGTTTACTCAGGGTGTCTAGCCTTAAACATACACCCCACAGGCACTGTGCCGGCATGCAGGGTGACCTCTATGGGAGAGGGACTCGGACAGGTGGGGGTTTCGGCAGGAGAGTGAGGGGCGCTAATCTGAGGCCTCAAAGAGACAGGGACACACTGCAGCCTGTCAACAGCAATCGAGCAAGACACCAGGATTCATGCCCCCCAGCACACACACACACACACACACATACACACGCACACACATCATAGCCAAACCCAAGCCCTCAGAGGGACAAGGACGAGGCTATTTCAGAGCACGGGAAGCTCCACTCCTTGAAACTGGAGCAGGACTTAAGCATGCTTTATGAGGTGTAACATGCCTCCCAGAGGGAAGTAGGAGGTCAGGTCTGAGTAATAACAAAATAGCTGTCGGCATTAACCAACATAGCCAAGGTCACCCCAAAACACACAGAAACACACAACTAATTAAGGAGGATTAAACATCTGTTATGTGTGGTTTGCTGTTGGTGTGTCTTCCATTTTTGCATTATCAAAGCTAGATCACAATTGAGTAGACTTGTATATCAATACAAAGCTAATTGACAGTGCAAAATTAGCTGCCAGAGTTTCTACATGTTCTGTTCTCAGTGTTTAAGGGTGTTCTGAGTAGCTGCTTGCTTTGCCAAAGTTAAAAGAGCCCATACTGTACCTAAAGATGCAGTTACATTAGCAATATTTCTGTCCATTTTTGACACCCCAAAAGGTCCAAATGTCAAGAAGTTAAAAACCCAGCTGCTTTCTGTTGGTCAATGCAGCAAGTGACCAACTTCAGCAAACTTTTCCCCTACATCTAGATCTCCATATGTTGAAATGCCTTTTGTTCTCCCATTTTGCCATTTACTAGGTAAACAGTGTAAGTTTTGGAAAAACAGCAGCACAGGAAGTTTAAAGGGTAATTTAACCCCCAAAACCCCATGTTGTTCCAAACTTTTAAAAGTTTCATTCATTTTCGGAACAAAATTTAAGAGGTTTCAGATGAAAACCAGGAGGCATGTGACAATCCCATTGACTGCCAAGTAAATAACACTGTCAAGGTGTTATTGTGACAATGTCTTGCATACTTTTCTGGACCCTGACAGTGTTATTTAAATGGCAGTCAATGGTAAAGTCACAAGCCTCTCAGTTTTTATCTAAAATATCAAATTGTGGTCCGAAGATGAATGAAACTTTTACAGGTTTGGATCGACATGGGGGTAAGTGATTAATGACAAAAATTTCCTTTTGAGGTGGAGTAACCCTTTAACATTACGGTTGAAGGTTTATTAAAATCCATAACAGCAGTAATAACTGGCATAGCAAGCACCACTAAATATAACGCATAATTCAACTAGGTGAACACTAGGCAGGATCACAGAGACTTCACAGGAGGCTGGGATGACTTCTGTCCTCTGCCTGTGCTTGGCACCCAGCTCTCCAGCGGTACCCTTAGAGCCCACACTTAAATTGATACACCATCTGTTTGAGTGTTTCTGACCTTGAGCAGGTGCGAGTTTACTTCAGAGGGAGCCATAAAGTTACAGCTACTTAGCAATGCAACTGTATACTGTATTACACAGTTCATTTAGCTGCACCACTAACGCTGACACAGACAGATATTAAGAGTTGGGAAAAGGAGAATTGGAGTGAGAAAGGCACCAGAATAAAAAAAAAAAAAACAAGTAAGATGCTACAGTGATGAGATAGATTATGTTTGTATGTGTTTCCATAGCCACTGTACTGTATGTTGGTGTATTATGACAACAGAAAAAGATTGGGGGGGGGGGGGGGGGTTACAGAGCTGAAAGACAAGTCATTTGACTGTGGCTCGGAAATGAGAGCAGAGGCGGCTCATCTTAAAGCACATGCCGGCCAACACATCTGAGAGTAAACATACAAAAGGCACAGAGCCTCTGACATCAGTTCAGCAATGTTTCGCTTTCATGGGTTTTCTGAGTTAACCTTCTCAGACCTAAACAGTTTTTACAATACATGTGTGTATGTATGTATGCATGTATATATATGCATGCATGTATGTGTGTGTATATATATATGCGCTACATACATTTAAACAAAACTACAGTGACATCAGTGATACCGAAAAAATATTAAAATTTGCAATAACTTTGGTGAAGTTGTCTAAAGCATAATGTCACTACTGTCTCTTTTGATCAGTTTAACACATTACTGCTGAATAAAAGGATCAATCTATTATTTAAAAAGATGAAGCTTAATAATAACACTTCTAACCCCAAACCTTTGAACATTTCTTTGTAATATGCCAGCAAAGATGCAAAATAAAGGTTTATTTATTTCTTAACCCAAGATGGTTTTTTTGGCTCCCGAGCCTATTTAGCTCATTACATTCAATTTACACTACAAGCTCACCAATGAGTAAAAATATCACTTTTTAAGCCATGACGCTGTCTCTAAATAGCAGTGCAGGAAATGCTAAACACACAGACAGCACTAACTCTTCTGTAAATGTTTTCGACATTCTGTACTTTTGTCCGGCGGGCCAACAGTGCCCCATTTAGCCTTTTCTCAGCTCCCTGTCTGACTGTGGGCAGAAGTGACAAAAGTGGACTGTAATTACAAGGCTCAGTGAATTAGCGGCTGTGTCAGAGCAAAAGCCGCCCGTTAGTAAGACGGAAAAGCGGACCGGACCCTCGCCGTCACATGCCTGGGGACACATCTGGAGCGTGACATGATAAAGAGTCAGCAGAGGGTTATTATAGAGCCTACCATCAGATCACTAATGTCTCACACACACATCTGAGCAAAAACGCCTGACTAATTGTTCTTCCTTGACGCATCAGTAAACACTATTTTTTCACTTAGATGCTTATTTTAATGTTACTAATGAACTGCATTCGTTCTCTATTTAAATTTGCAGTAATGTAAAGTGAAAGACAACATGACGTTAATAAATAAGATAATATCAAAGCCTGCTTTTCATAACGTAATTACATGCTGATGGATTCAATTAAGTCTCAATGTATTTTAATATTCGATTTAACAGTTTAATTTGGAAATGCATCACTTTATGGAAGCACAAATGCATATTACTCCAAATTGACTCCAATAAGCACTTAATGGAAGGCGATACCAAGCAGTGCATCCTAAAGTTAAAATGGTGTTAAAATACCACCCATGAACAGAAGCAACTGCCTCGGATCACAGTGACTGACAGGATAGGAGAGTTTGGCCAGTCTACCCACAAGGCCCTCATCTTTTTCACCCCAATCGACAGGTCTGTCATTAACACACTCATTTATCTCTTCCCAACCATTTCAAGCGGGCGGCGGAATGGTTAGAGAGAAAAAATAAAGACTACGGCTGCTCTCGTAAACAGTTCATTCCTCCTGCCCCGTGGTGCCATTTGCTCGCCGGGGGCATCTGGTCTACTGTTGGCTTTGGTGCACATTATAGCAGGCATTTTAAGCCCTGGAGCGGTACAGAAACCTTGTAAAAGAAGTATCTGGTGACGATTGTTTTGAAAAGCGTCCTGCTGAAAAGCATTTTGAGGATGACAGTCCTCTGCCTAAAATAGCAACAGCAACACTGCACTGTCAGGGTGAAATACGCCCGCTGTCATCTCTCTATCCTCTGACCAGAGGATCGAAACACACACACACACACACAGAGAGACCGAGGCAGATTTAATCCACCGTGGGACGCACAAATATTACTCGCCCTCATACACTTTTTTGTTTTAGTTAGATGTCTTATCCTTTAGATATTGATTTGCACATTGTCTGAGACAACAGTACAATGACAGTCAATAAACACATTTATGCAACACAGGTGCGCACACATTATGCATAGGCCTTGTGGAAGCAAACGGGGAAGATCACATGGGCTCTGAGCCCTAAGGGGTAAAATATCGCTGCAAATCCTCTCTCTGATTTAATACGACCGCCTGAAATCACTTCAGCAGCCAGCCTGGCATTCAGAACAGGAGGTAAAAATATCCCACTAAAAAGAGCGCAGCGTCCCCTTCCCAAACCCCAACATAATCCCTCTGATCAATATTTCCCAACAAAATTTATTAGATCTTGTTTCTGAATTATGAGCTTGAGCTGACACATATATTTACACACTGATGCACTATTTTCTCATACGGCACAAATAAACTCAACACGGGCTAAGACTTTACATCAGTGTGAGAATATATTGGGATGGTTGACAGCAGGGTTATTATTAACTAAAACTGAAGGCTTTACTTTTTTTATCTGGAATAAAATTAAAAGTTAACTCAAATAAATTATATAACAAACTTAAACTATGACCATAAATTTAACTTATAGATGAGGTTAAATGTATTTGAATTTACTGTCAGCAAACTGCCAAGGGAACAATCCATTTTCATTTAGTTTACCTAGGATAAGATACTCAAATTGATAAAACAAATAAATTAAATGAAGCATATACACAATCTTTTTAATAACCTGTTAAATGTAATGATTAAAAAAAATCGTACATTTAATATTTATTTTCCAAACTGTAAGCAATATTTCAATATTGATGTTGAGATGCATACATTTATTTTTAAAGATTTAGTTTAAAAGTAGCGTTTTATTTAATTTAGACAAAGTAGATAATTTTAACATCAGCAATTTATGGGTTATCAGTGATAATATTAATATCATTATTGGCCAGTAATATAACTATTGGCCAGAATTTTAAGAATGTAGAATTTTGATATACATTAAATATTAAAATTAATTGCTGGGCAATGAT
>JAUYWG010000064.1:11285421-11302218 GCA_034779775.1 Enteromius afrohamiltoni | reverse complement strand
TATAAAATGTATGTATATATAAATATATACATGAATATTCAAAGAAAAATTTCTATTATATATAAATATATTTCATAAATAATTTTTTTTCTTAAATATATACACATGCATGTGTGTGTATTTATATGAAATACACACATTAAACACATTATGTACATAAACTTTTACTTTGGATGCTATTGTTGCCCAGCACTAATTAAAATAGTACACTACTGTCTAAAAATAAAAATAAAATACTAAAGTAATAAATAACAAACCCTGTTGTTATTTTTCCTTAAATAGGCACAAAATAAAGGGTTATGGATAATGTTTATTTTATTTGTTCTAATTGATCTCAGAATCAACAAGTAGTTCTGTTTTATTCTCAATGGAGGCTGTGTTGTAACACAACACTGTGTTCTACAGTTTGCTAACCTACATCACTGGAAAACTGAGTGACACCTCAACACATGCAGGGTGACATGGTTCTTTCCACCTATTCATTAACAACAGTAATACCAGTAACTCAGTAAAAGATGAATATCACATTAGAGCTAAACAGCACATTCAGCTTACTCAAACGCTTCAAACAGAGCAAATGTGTGTCGTTACATCAAACGCAACATTAAAAATGTCTGCAGAAGGCATTAGTTAAGAATAACACCTCATTCACGATGCCGGCCTAAATTAAAAGGTGCAAAGCTCTTGAAGGAACTTGTGTGAGGAACGCGAAGCTACGCAAGGCTGACTGCGTCTCGTGCCCAAATCCAAAAATATGCTTTGGGCCCTGTGACTATTTGTTAAGTCCAGTGATATCAGGAGCAAATCCCCAACCAAAAGACCACAGGGTCAAACGGTGTGTGCAACAATGCCTACAACAGGGGAGGAGGGCACTTACATCTTATTCTGGGAAGGTTAAATATGACCTTTGTAATTCGGACAACTGGACGTGTCGTCTGAGAGAGCAGCAATGGAAAGGAAACAATGTTTACTCAGATGACACCTAACTCAGCCCATCTCCTCTCACCAACAGCCGCTCAAGAGATCTGAAGAATTCACTGCACAAGGACATGGCATCTATGACAGCCTAATTTGTTTTGTTTTACCTTTTTGAACTCATCTACACTAGGTAAAGGTCCGGGGCTTGGCGGCGGGACGGGGTGAGAGGTCAGGCTAACTAACGTTCCAGAACCATCAGCAGTCCGTAGCGACAGAAGTTGTAAACATCACTCGATTAACCCCATACTCAAACCCCCTCCCCAGCTCCACAGCTGAAGCTCCGCTTTTCACACTGGCCGCCGCACAAAGAGCTGAAAATAAAATGTAGGCACATCAATCAGGACGGACCCCTCAGCATGAAACCCTAAACGCCTATTCCATGGCATGCATCTCATACCAGGGGAGTACAGGGTTCGCACCAGAACAAATGTTTCCCTGGAAAGGTCAAGGGCCACAGAACGTCACTTCACAAGCGCTAGTAAAGGCTAAAGGCGCACAGCTCTTACTAACTGGCCTGCAGGGGGATTTCCCCAAAGTGTCATACAGCAAAATGAACTAAATCACAATGGCTTAACTGGTGTTAATAAATTTCAAAGCATTTAAAATTAATCTGAATCTGTAGTCATGTTTTACAGCAGAAATGTAAATGACTTGACCCTGATTGCATCTATAGATTACAAGAAAAAGCACAATGACAAACAAAGGGAAGAAAAATAAAATTGAAAACCAAACAATAAATATAAAACACTTATCTTTTTCACAAACTAATGAGATGGTGTTTATATATATATATATATATCTATATCTATATATATATATATTTTCTTTTCTTTAATATATATATTATATAAATATATTTCACACATAAACAATTTATTCTTAAATAAATACACACACATGCATGTGTGTGTATTTATATAAAATACACACATTAAACACATTATGTACATAAACTTTTACTTTGGATACAATTGTTGCCCAGCACTAAGTAAAATAGTACACTACTGTCTTAATAAAAATAAAATGCTAAATTAATAAATAAGAATTATATAGCTGTTGTTATTTTTCCCTAAATAGGCACAGAATTATATATATAAAAAGACTTATGCATAAGAAGGCTGCATTTATTTGATCAAAAACCTTTAGCGTAAAACACTATTCCCATAATAATAATATTAATAAAGTAAAATAAAATATGAAGATTTGGAAAATTCTGAAGGAAAAAAAAAAAAAAAAAACACACAAATTTTTTTTTTTCAAATTTAAAAGGGATGATATCCCTACTTTAAGAAACCAACCCTTCTTTCACTCAAAGCAGCCAGCAAATAAAGCTCAAAACTTTCTCCCTTGCCGCACGTCTTCAACCCACTTTACAACACCTGCTGGCTGAATTTACACCCCTGTGGCAGGTTAGCACTAAGCTAGCTTCTCAGAAAGTATTAGTTAACTCTATTAAAAGCAGAGCGCCTGTAATTCTTATCCCAAAACAATGATGGCGCAGACAGCAGACCATCCATCAGAAGATGAGAGCGACGCACCATCTGACTGACAGGATTTAGTGTTTGACGATCGTAAAACCCAATTGTCAAATTAGACAACAGTTACGATCCACGTTCTGCGTGTCTGGCACCAATGGAAGACACGAAAAGAAAATTGCCTCTTTGACTTCTTGCCCTCTTTAAAGTTTGAAACGGCACGTCGTGCAGTGAATCCCTCAGACGCTGGTGCCAAACAGCCGTCATCTCCATCACGTCTCTGAGAACCTGCATATTTCAACAAGCTGAGAATCACCGGGGGCTTGTCCAGATCCCCTTACCGTAGGCCAATCAGGAAAGATGAGAAGCTCAGGGGGGCATCCGAACGAGGGTCAAATCAAGCATCTTTATCGCCATGGAAAAAATTACATCCGCAACACCAAAGCCTATCGCTAACACTGTTCTCAACAGATAAAGGCGGCCCTCAATCAAAATATAAATGGCAACTGAATACAGGAGCATTTAAATCACGCCACTAATGTCAGGGTCAACGTAACACAAGTATGTGTGAGTATTTGTAGCTACCGTCCCCCTCACATTTTCCATTGATCTCTACCCAAACATCTTAGCGCACAGTTCAGCATCATGCTGGCTGACAGTGGAGAATATGTATCACAATAGACTAATCAAAGTAATTAAGGTTGTTGAGTGAAGCTGGGCTTGTAGAAATGAAGAATTGCATTATTAATACAGTCAGACTCCAGTGAAGTGGTTTAAATACCGCAAAACTGAATTTCCAAATGCCATGCACTGCTTTTTTCCACCTCACTGAATTTATTTGGTTTTTGGTAGCTCTTGGTGTAACATATGAGGCAGTGAAAACCGGTGTTGAATGCTGGGGCTAATGCAAAGAGATTGTAATTACTGGTTCCCCCCCACGTTTCAAACAATGCCCCACAACGCCCAGCGGCACTGTGGAAGAAGGGAGAGGGGTATGAGAATGAATGTGTCGCCGTTTGTATAGTTACACCCCAGTGGGCTTTCAAAGTCTGGTCTCATTAAAGTCAAGAGCAGGTAGCCGGCAATCATGCCAAGGAGGTGGCATAAAAGGAACAAGAGATCAAGTCAAATTGGTTAAAGCACAAAAGAGAACAGAGGCTCACGAGAAGGTGAGTGAAATCAGAGCCAGGGGCCTGAGGAGCAGCCACCACGGTTTTGGATGGGTTTAGACTGCCCTCTAGGGCCAGTAACTGTAGATGGGCCCTGTGGTTAATTAATGGAAAGATATGTAATATAAAAAGGTATACTTCATGTAAAACCATTTTAAAATATTTTTCAAATTCAAACTAAAACTTATGACCTCATATTGAAAAACAAGATGAACACTTAAAAAAAAATAAATAGATAAAAATAAAAAAAACTACCACAGGCAGTGTAGTTATTGCTGATTAAAATTCAAATTACAACAAATATATTTTTAACTAAAATAAGGCTAAAATAAAATATTTAGACTAGTGCGGTCAAAGAATTTATCGCAATTAAACACATCCAAAATATGTTTTTATTTCCTTAATACATGTGTTTGAACGGTTTATTATGTATATATTAAAAAACGTACAGTATATATTCAAAAAGTATGTAGATCCATTTACATATTTCTTTGATGATATTTGATATTTAATATAAATATGTTTAATATACAAGCATACCATTTTATAAAATATATACATGCATGTGTTTGTATTTATATTTGCATAATTTATACATTATACACAAATATACAAATAAACAAATAAAGAAAAACATATTTTGGATGCTATAATTTAGACACATCAGAAATATCCCCTACTAACTGAAATAAAATTGAGTTTAGGTAAAGAGTTAAAGTACAAAAAGTGCTAAAATAAAAAAAGCGAAATAGAAATTAAAATAGAATTTAAAGTTTGCACGTTAATATATTCTCAATGTTGACAAAAACAGCTTTTTAAAAAATGCACAGATTTTTTTTTTTCAAAGGAATTCTTAAATCTTAAAAAGACATTTAAATAGAGCAGATGTAAACAGAATGTTGTATACAGTTGCATACCTCTCTTCCTTTATGAGTGACCAACGCAGCCAAAGGCTTGGCATAAAAGCGACTGAAGGAAAAGCCAAGGCATCCATACATGCTGTTAGCGGTCAGCTTCAGGGCCTTCTGCCTGATATCATACTAAAAGACAAGATTCATCACGCAGTGTTTTATAACAAAAACATGATTTTGGTAAAGCTAGGAAAAAAAAAAAAAAAAAAAACATACCAAGCTTACAGTCTGATATCAATGCAAAAAGGCACTGATGTCTTGCCTTTAACCATACTTACTTGCAAGTACAGGTCAGGGTTAAGGTCCGCTTGCTTCATAAGCTGTTTGACCTGTCGTCGGCGCTCTACCAGTTTTCGAATTTCTTTAGGAAGAATGCCCATCTCCAGACTCTGATCTGGTAACTCAGGAATCTCATCGTCATCCTCCTGTAATCATGGAAATAGTTTAGGGTATGCTCACAATATAATCATACCCATGCAGGCAAAGCTGACCACCCCCCAACGCACCTCAGATTTCTTCTGTGCATTGGTCGCTCCTCTCTCAACAGTAGTAAAGCAGATGTTAAACTCCTGGATGATGGAGGGGTACAAACTGTTGAAGTCCAACAGGAGAATGAATTTATCATAAAAACCTGATGGAAGAAGATAAAATAGATAATTTGGGAGGCACAAACACAAAATGTAACCAGTGATGCGCAAAAGGACATTGTGACTCACCGACTTTTGGGTCCAGTACCAGACCTCCAGCATATGCTGCCTTCTTCCTTGTTTTGTTGGACTTGCCCTTCCCTGAGTCAATATCCTCATCCTCACCCTGAGAACGGAATTTAAAAAACAAGCAAAGGTCCAGGAATAGTATCAATTAAGGTGAAATAGTGTGATAGCCGCAATAATGGACGAAGGATTCTGATACCAGATCTTGCTGTGGCTTCTTGAAGAATTTTTTGTCTGGAACAATGAAGTTCTTCTCATGGAAAGCATGGAGAAGTAGGTACTCATTCCTCTCAGAGCGTCCTCCCATCAGAGTACGTGACTGTGAGAGAACAGCCATTAAAAGAGAAAAAGACATGTTTTAGCATTTGTGTTTTATACTAATACAAGTAACACAATACAAGTGCCAAGCAAGGATGTGGTTTGCCTAGATGTAGTTTGTTGAGGCATCTTACCATGACGTTACCAGCAATGTTAGTGATCTGTAATGCTAGTGGCAGCACATTCAGTTCACACATGATTTGCAGAATTAGCTTGGCATCCATCCAGGTGAGCTCCAAAAGGTAAAGTAAGTGCGGGGAATCACTATGGAAAAAGGAGAGAAAGAAAAAGTTAGAAAAAATGTAAAGTACTGCCGCAAACATTCTGGATGAGTGTAACAACACAGAAGAGCAACTAACCTGTAGAAGTTCCTGATGTTCTCTGGTGGCACCACCACCCTCTCTGTCTTCAGGATCTGGGCAGCCAGCTCAGTCAGGTGATAACTCTTACAGCGAATCAGCTCTTTGGCAGAGATCTCAACATCACAAACCAGGCGTCCACAAGTAGCACTCTTCTCAGCAAAGCCACTGCGACCCTGAGAAAAAAAAATGCACAAATGAATGAAAACATTACTATTGAAAAAAAATTATCTTCCAGTCTTCATAGAATTTGTCGCACCCCCAGTTTGGGCATGTTGGCTCTTCTTAGACGGCCGATCTTTGACCAGTGAGGCACTTTGCACACATTGATTCTCTGCAGGAGCACTTCAAGGTCAAATCGAAGAATGTCATGGCCCTACAGTATCAAAAGGAAGATGTGGTTGAATTAGAAAAAAAATCAATTCAATGCATCAGCAGCAACAGGTGAATGCATGCATTTGAACTCACCACTAAGACATCTGGATCGATCTTGTGCATCTTTGCCAAGAAAAACCCCAGGAGTGCACGCTCTGTACCAGCAATCTCCACTATACCGTTCTGAGTCAAATCAACAGGCAAAAACAATGGAATTATTATATCATTCATAATTCCTAAACAAAAGCAAGCTTCATCTGAAGGACAAGAACAAAATACCTTTTTTCTAACCGCATCTTTAAAGTCATATGGAAAGATACAGTCGTTGGGCTTGCTCACCACTGCAAAAGAAACAAATTAGTTATACATGCCAAAAACAAGCTGTGATATTAATAAAATCATTCAAATCTGTTTTAATTGACCCTGATAACGCATGGAAAAATTCTGGGTCAGTCAATTTTGACTGATTTTCTTTAGTCATAAAAAATTTACCTGATGAGCAACTTCTCTTTAATGATTGAATATGCAAACATTTCAAAGTTCGTTATCATATCACTATACACTAAAAAAAAAATAAAAAATAAAATCTTAGATCTCTCCTCTTAAATTTTTCACTTTGCTATATTGCAGCCATTTGCTAAAATCATTTAAGTTCATTTACATTTTTTTTCCTCAACATACACAAAGCACGACATATTGACAGAAAGACAGAATTGTTGATGTTTTTGCAGATTTAAAAAGAAAAAACGAAATATCACATGGTCCAGTATTCAGACTAGAGCCTGGCCGATTTATCGGCAGGCCGATATTATCTGCCAATATTTTTCCAATGGCCGATAAAATGAATATTTCAAAAATAAAATAAAAACAGTCAAAACCATTCAACCATGTCATAAGTGTTGGCTTTGTATAGTTTGTCCACCAGAGGGCACTCTACACCGTCCCTGTTGTCAACTTTTGTTTATAATGCACAACACATCCTGCTGATCCAGCCAGAGTCAGGCAGGCGAATGGTTACGGTGTTTATTACCAGGACCGTCTGTGTCGGAGTTGAGCATGCTTTGTGTGTATCCTGCTTGTAGCAAACAAATATTATGCATCTGAAGCTCACTGCTGCACCAGTGCGAGGTGTCTTGATCTTTCCCGCTGTGCACCCCTCTCTTCTTTTACGTTTTAAAAAGCATAAAGTGAAGGTTTAACGCCAGTGTAAACGAGGATCGTTTTTATTCTAAACGCTGTTTTAAAACAGAAATGCACTGGAGTTAACGGAGCGCGGTAAAGTTAGTTGTAGATTTGATATTCGCCTATGCTGCAAATTTAGTACTAAACAAAGTACAAATTTCTACTAATTGCATCTAAGGCCTTGTTTACACTGCAGGTCTTGATGCTCAATTCTGATTTGTTGTCTATATCTGATTTTTTTTTGGTTGTCCGTTTACACGTTTTTTTAATTATATCTGATCTGACGCGTTTACACTCGTCATACGATCTGAAGCATCGCGCATGCGTTGTTGTCATTTACTGCCTCCACACGTGCTTCTTAAGAATAGCGTACTTGACAGGTGCTGACTGAATGAGTCACAATTATCAAGTTATAGAAATTAGTTATTTTTATTTCCATATTCACCGTTGATGATTTGTTGTAATCTGAGAAAAAAATGTCTGACTTACAGCCGTTTGAGGTTGAGTAAGCAAATATTATGATAAAGATTAAAGTTTTGTTTTTTTTTTAAGTTTAAGTTTTTTATTTTATCTGTAGGCTACTAGAAATGAGAAGAGTATCTTAGAAAGAAGCAAACAATGTATTACATTTGATTTTTTTTTTTTTTTTACATCTAAACAAAAGCATTCATGTACAAAAAAAAAAAAAAAAAAATCAAATAAAAAAAATCACTTAAGTGTGTTCAATAAAAATAAACTGATTATTAAAACAAAAGCAGTTCAGTGAAGTGCAGCGAGTGATTTTCTCTTCTCTTTTATTGTTAGATTAACAGATAATCTATTTGCACATATTCATGTTAAACATCAGATATTGGTCCTGATCAGCTCCTGAAGCGCTCACTTAAGACAGAACAGATATGTTTGCGTGAATACTTATACTGCAATTCTGTGTTATGTGTATTAATCGGGATCACGCGCTCTCGGAACTGCCTTTACATGCGCGCTCTTCTGATGACTGTCAGCGCGAGAAGCAAACGGAGAAAAGGTAGGCTAGACCCAATCCTCGTAGATGTGCAGATAAATTAACTTTAAAATGTTTAATTACAATTAGGATTGGAATCGCCAGCTAAGGGCTTAATGAACCAACTTTTGTGAACCTCAAGTTCTACTAAAATAAAAAAGTTTTTGTTTTTTTTTAACCTTTTTTGGATGTAGCTCAAAATAGCCTGTCAGCATTTACATATGTCCTCATTAAGCCACGGAGAAGTACCAAATTGTCACCGTATTAATGACGTACAGAACGCAATGCCGCAAAAAAATCCGATCTGCCTGTTTACACAAATCTGATTTATTTCCACATATGAACGAGGCCTGAAACCGATCTCAAAATATCCGAATGCTTGCGTTTTTTTTCCTGTTTACACTGTCATGCAACAGATCCGATCTGTGTCACATATGAGCAAAAAATCAGAATTGGGTCACATTTAACTGACAGTGTAAACGAGGCCTAATTTCACACTAATGTCAATTGTCATTATCTTATGTGTAGCCTGTTTGATTTTATCAGACGACGACTCGATCACTGTTCTGTCACCATTTCATATTCATCCCGTTTTATGACAACAGAAACACTAAGATACATCAAAAAAAACATTTACTGAGAATTCAGCTGCCTCAGAATACACTATGAGGTCACATTAGGCTACGTGTAACATGTGTAACATGTAATATAATAACATATTCTTCTGACTACTACTTGTATCTCAACTGTAAATCAATTGCTATTCTGTTTTCTACAACATGAAATAATAAAAGTGTCTGCTAAATGAATAAGTGTAAATGTTAATGAAAGAATCCCATTATAATATGTACAAATTCACTAAATCCGCCCCTGCATGAGACTGAAGTATTTCTTTAATAGCGTGACAGTTATAGCAATGAGGCGTATCTTCTCTCCTTGGCCTGTTATATTGAAAATATATGTTTTACAATTTGCAGTATGACGTTATCCATTGCTAAATTATGGCTTATCATAGACCAGCAAACCACAAAGCTTGCTAATCAGTGGAAGACCAGTAACGTTAACATCAATGAGCTTGGAAACCACAACGAACTTATTCTGCCTAATGATTACTGTATTTATAACTAGCATATCTCTAGTTTCAGTTCCTGCATTGTAAAATGTAAGTTAGACTTGCGAGGAGTGAACATTTAGACAGAAAAAGTATCAAACGTAGCTTGTGCATAAAAGTTAGTTTTTCTTTTACGTGTGTGAAATCCAATGACGCCAAGTGTGCTTTGCAGACTGTTGTTCACGAGTCACATAATGCATTTAGATCACTAAATAGTAGTAAAGAATTTTAAAAGCGGAGGTAAAGGGATAAGCAAGCTGACATTGTAATTATAAGGTGGCTTATAACCCAGCTAACAATTTGGATTCACTGATTCAGTACACTACCTCATATACTGTTAGGTATGAATCTCACATGCATATTAAAATGCAGAGTGATGGAACTTACCACAGAAATGGGTCTGGAAAGGGGGCCGTGGTGGAGCTTTGTCCAGAGGAAACGTATGATGAATGAGGGCAGCAAGGGAAACAATCTGCTCAGGGCAAGAGACAAGCAAAGACAGTGAAAATGACCTCCTTTAAAGCCAGATTGCATCTGAGCTACAACTTAATGGGGAATTATTTAATAATCAGAGGCCTGCAGACAGGTCAGAGGTACCACACGCAGATTTTACCTCATTCTGGTGGGTCTTTGGGTTCTGCACAGTCTTGAGGCTTATAGACATGACAACCAGAGGTGGCGGCAACAGATCTTTAACTACTGAGATCAGGTCAATCTTCTGTGCAACAGCCTCCACCTTAGACCAGCTAATAGGCTGGTTGCTCAACTCTAAAGGGTACAGTGAAAGCGGACATAGTTAATGATTAAAGCATCTGGACAGTTATTCCGTAAATACAGAGCAACGGTATTCCTATTTTTTTTAAAGAAAGACTCACGAGGGGTCTTCACATCAAGCCAGCAAGGCCCCCGGATCTTCCTGTTAAGGAGGAAGTGTTCTAAACTAGAGGTGCTGGTTCCGAACACATGGGAAAATGTAGAACCTTTCAGCTCAGATGGCAAAGGAGGAAGTTCAGCCTACAGAAACACAATATGCACATCAAAAAAATGTCTTGGATTCCAGGAAGTTTCTCTAAAATAGACAGGACTCTTTTGAGTAAACGCGTGAGCGATGTCTACTCACCGAATATTTGACTTCAAGGTACTCGCACTGTGAGGGTATATCTGGGATTTCAAAGGCGTAATCCTTTGTCACTGGCTGTTAGAACAGGGGGAAGTAGTTTAGAACTTCATATTTGTTGCACCAAATGCACAGAAAACTGAGTTTATGGGTATTAGCAATTACCTTGGATTTAAATTTCATGATTTTGAACTTCTCAGACAGACTGTTGAACTCCTGATACACATCCATCATTCCTACTGGAGTGTCTGTCTGCTCACCAGTTGCCAGATTTACTTTCTAAAATCACAGCAACACAATTTTAAAAAAGTCATTTAAAAAGGTGCATGTTATGTATATGCACATCAACTAATGAGTGGCATTACATGTTCTCGGGGAAGGAAATACATCGTCCTCTCAATGTTTTTCACAGCAACACAACAGCTGACATGTGCTTTAGCAGACTCAATCCAGACTTTTCCAAATAGGTACACCACACCTGCAGAGGAAATCACATATAATCTGTACAACACCACTTTTACGGTTATCAAATCCTTGCAATTAATAATAAGAAGGAAATCTTAACGTGATATACATAACCATCAATTATGGGTGACAAAAGAGCTAAACCATTAGAATACATTTGTATGCGAATGTATTAAGCAAAATCGTGGAGGACATGCTCACCAGGTTGGTTGTACTGGTCTTCAAAAGCATCCAACCAATAGAAGCGGAAGACCATATCTCCATCAAGTCCCTCCACCAGTGGGAGTTGGCTGGAGTCCACCTGCACTTCCACAGGAGCCTCAATGGGTTCGCCGTCCTCAATCTTCCCCCAGCCTATGCCCCCGCCCAGTCCGGATCTGAGGAGCACAAACTAGATAATTATGGTAGAAAACATCCTTCTCTCGTCTAAAAAAAAGTCTGCAACACTTCGTAGATAGACCGCCACACCGGTGCAAATATAAACTATTCTTTATTCAAAGAATGTATGCTGCAGACATACATTAGCATCTCATCCTGTGGTTCAGTCTTGGGCTCAACTTTAACAGTGGATGTGGTCTCAAGCTCAGCCTTCACATTCACTGGCTCCTCCTCAACGTTCTCTGCCTCCATGGGCTCATCAAAGTCCATTTCATCAAACTCAATTGCCTCTTCTAAACACAAATGTAAATTTAAATTAACACATTTAATTAACACATTTTTTTTTTAACTGCACCCAAAGTGTGCAGGAAGGAAGGAGGGCGGATATACCCTCAGGCTCCTCTGCCTTGGGCTTCTTCATCTGTGTAGCAGCTGGTTTACTTGGTTGAATGTGAGCAGAAGCCCTGGGTGAAGGGTCAGCTGGAGGAACCCGCGTCACCACAGGTCTGGGCTTCGACATTGGGATTCCAGGAGACTCCTGATAGACAAACAAAGATTAAAAAATTAAAAGATTAAAAATTGTCTGATTCTTGCTATCACAAATAGAGCAAAATAGTAATATTGTAAAATATTACTGCAATTTATGACTACCTTCTGAGCTTGTGGTTTGACAGAAAATGGATTCATAGGGGATCCCAGTGCTTTTTTCTTCTTCAAAGTAACGACTGGTGATGGGGTGAGCAAAGCTGGTTTCTGTGAAACATTCAAATGATCATGAGGTCATATGACTGCAATGACTGATATATTGTAATTAGTACTGTCAAACGATTAATCGCATCCAAAATAAACGTTTTTGTTTACATGTGTGAGTGTACTGTGTGTGTATATATATATATATATATATAGTATATAATTAGGATATTTATTTTTATATATTTTTTTAAGTAATATAAAATATGTCACACACAAAATGTAAGGATATAAATGTGTATATGTATATACTGTATGTAGACAGTACACAGTGCACACACACACACACACAGATATATCTCAAATGTAAACAAACTAGTTGTGAGTAATCGTTAATAATGATTTGACAGCACTAATTGTAGTACAAACACTGTAGATAGAAAGCACCTACAAGATGTCTGAATTTAAAGTAGACAGCTGATGATTTGATAGAAAAAGTCATAAACATTTACCTCAGAATGCAGGTCCTGCAGAATATCTCCCAGCAGATCATCTTGAGACAAATCCACATGTTTCTATAACGCAAATATGGTACATACAATTCTATTATACCTGTCAAATAACGACAGAACATTCCTTCATATTAAAGTGCAGGTTCATTTAATTAATCTTTGAATTAAACATTTACATTTAAACATTCACATTAAGGCCTACTTGGAACAACCTGGCAATGTCACTCATACCTCAGTAGGTTTTTTCACATTGCTATTCATGAACATGCTTTTAATGCTGTTGGGTTTGCTGACCGACACTTTTTTCACATTCTTTTTCGAATCCCCTCCCTTACCACCTTGTTTACCTGTTTACAGATAAAATAATTGGTAAAGACAATTCAGGCAAAAATGCTTAATATTTCAAAACAACAGAAAATAAAAAGAACTTACTTTTAGAAGCCTTCTCCAAGGCGTCATCATCCAAATCTTCATCAAAGATTTCTCTGCCATCCTCCACATACCCTGTCCCGTCTGTCAAAGACAACAGACATTCAGCAGGTGCCCATTTAATAACTGAGGTCAGCAGAAGGAAGTAATTCGACTGACCGTCATCAATGATCCAATCATCATCCTGTCTCTCACGCACCATCTTCGAGTACTGCTCTTCATCCACCTCCTCATAGACGCTGGTGAACTCCTCCACCTGATCGCAACACAATGTCTAAGTACTGGAACAACACTGAAGATGTGTACATTGAGAAAACACAAAAGCTGGCATGCAACTCACCTCATATTTAACCTTCTCTCCTTTCTTGGCTCGTTTAAGCTGCTCTAAAGCTGACTTGCGCCCCACTTTCTCTTTTTTCTCCCGCCTGGAACGTGAAGTGGCAATGCCACATGTGTCTGTCGTGTCTATAGTACAAAAAACGTGTTTCAGTAAAATCAAACTTCATTCATTTTTTAACATACTGTATAGAAAACTGTAAAATGACAAGTCTAGAGTAACATCTGGCATTAAAATTAATGGAGTGACATCACATACACTGTATAATTATATTATATTATATTAATATATATAATATTTATACACACACACACACACACATATATCTATATTATAAAAACGAATTACTGATGATAAACTGATGATAATGCTTTTACTGGCATTTATACAAATATATTTCTATTGCTTAAAATAGAATAAACTTTAAAAATTGCAATAAACCACTGATTCTACCATTGTTATTACTCTAACAATAACTTGTAAAACCAGTCTGTAGGTGAGTCTCATTACATACACGAAGTTACAAACAGGTCACTTAAATAAAGTAACGTTATGTGTCAGTATTGAAAGCCTGACGTTGAAGTTTATAACGTGATAAATCCAATGTCAATGTCATTGTTGACGCCTTATGTTCAATTTATACATTCAAAGACTGAAAGGTCAACAAAAGCATACTACACATGCATTATATTTTAGAGAGGTGCAGGTATATCTCTTTATTTTAATGTTTCATTTTTCATATTAAATTAGCGCCTTCAGTACAGGCATCCTGTCTGAACTAATTGCATTTATATTCTTAAGATAATAATCCCTGAGCGCTGTAAACACGCTTACCACAATCTCCACCGTCCATGTCTTTATCAGGATTTGAGACAGGAGCCATTAATATAAATGAGTGCCTGATATGAGGTAAACTTTCTGTCGTCTTCAGTAGCGCCTAGCCAAAACAACAGATTCCGCGCCAAAGTGCCTTCCCGGGGAAACTCGAGCAGCGGATATGACGACATCAACAGCCGTCCAATCTGAACTAGTTCAATGATCCGAATTGTTTAGACAAACATTTGTTTTCAGACCACATATTACTTTAAGAAGGATTTAGACTTTGGATTTTTTTTTAATTACAGTTAGAAAACACTTTGTTTGGAATCACTCTTATTTTAATTGGAAAATAATACCGCATTTGTTATATTTGTTATTTACCAAAATATTTTTTTTGCATGCAGTAGCAAAAAATAATATAACATATTAGATTTTCTTTAGATTTTCAAAAGCACCTGACTAACATAATCGCCAAACACACACAACACAGCAGTTTAATTTACTACATTGAAACAAATGGGAATATGTAACTACATATTAACTAAATAACATAAAATAATAACAAATAAAAACACTAAATAACATGAACCAATTTTACATTTTTTGTTAATCTGTAAAAATGTAACCGTTTTGACGATCTAAGTTACTACGTTACCTCTGCATATGTTATTGTTCTTTTAAAAAAACGTTAAACAATCCCAACATATTTCCATAGAAGTCATATATATTAGTATACATATAATCACATAATACATCATATTTGATTGTAATGCTCGAATGTGACGCTCCATAGCTTTAAAACACATGTGATCAGTCCATCTACACGATTCACACGTTCTCGGAGTGAATCACTGAACCGTGTTTGGTTGAATTGCATCTCCGAACACAAGGTAAACTACAGCACCTGGCCATTTTTATCGTTTGTAAAAATAAAAACGTCGACTCTGGTGGGACTCGAACCCACAACCTTTGAATGACCTCATTCATCAATCTAGAAGTCCAATGCGCTATCCATTGCGCCACAGAGCCGATGGGACGTCCTGCAACTGCGTCGGTACTCCTTCCTACCGCCGAAGTTTTAGCAGACCACTTTATTATTAATGTATTAATAATACATTAACACTATATTATATTAGATATAATAGACTAACTGAAACTTTACGCTTAAAACATATTACGTTTTTAGTATATGCTTAAATCTTTTCGATGTATTTTTATTTAAGTTTGTAGGTCCTTTATTTTGAAATGAAGTACTTCCGCTTTCAACAGCACATGTGGGGAAACCACGTTGTGTCATTAGAACCAAAATGGCTTCGTGCAGTATAGAAGACGTGCTCGCTAAAGCCGAAAAAGACGAGGCTGAAAAGTTAAAAGGAATTACAGTAAGCAAAGATTTAGACCTTGAGTTTGATCCGGGTAATTTGCTTGCGTTTGATAAGAACCGGATAGATACTCGGGAATTTAAAGACAACAAACGGGAAGACTTTCTTCGTATGTTAGCGAGAGATAACACTCAACTCCTCATCAACGAGATATGGAAACTTCCAACAGAAAGAGTTGAAGAAGTAATCGTTGCCAAGCTTCCAGATCCTACCACTCTATTACCCAGGGAAAAGCCTGCTCCAAAACCAAAGCCTCCTACCAAATGGGAACAGTTTGCCAAGCTAAAAGGCATTCAGAAGAAAAAGAAGACCAACTTGGTCTGGGATGAAGTCCATAAGGAATGGAGGAGGCGATGGGGATACAAACGTGCCAAGGATGACACCAAGGAGTGGCTGATAGAGGTCCCGGTGACCGCAGATCCCAACGAGGACCAGTTTGCTAAGAGGAATAAAGCCAAGAAGGAGCGAGTGGCCAAGAATGAGTACAACAGACTCAAGAACATCGCCAGAGCTCAGAAGATCAAGGTGCCAGGCATGGGACTCGCACCCACGCCTCAGCAGTCCAAAGCAGAGCTGGCACAAGCTGTCAGTGTCGCCAAGATATCTACGGCCTCTGTTGGTAAATTCCAGGATAACCTGCCCAAGGAGAAAACGCCTAAAAATACTGGGAAGAAGAGAAAGTTCCAGCCTCTTATCGGTGACTTTAGTAGTGAGAAACAAAAACAGCTGGATTTACTGAAAGTGATGGACAGTAAGAAGCCACGACTTGACATCACCAAAGCTGTGAATAAGCAAATGAGGGAAGAGGATATGGAGTCGAGGCAAAATAAAAGGAAAGACTTTGGAAAGAAGGGACGGAGGGGGAATATGTCTGGTAAAGGAAAAGGAAAGGCTGGTGGAAAGGGAAAGGGTCCCAAAGGCAAAGGACGGAAACCTCAAATGAAGCAAGGAAAGCGATAAGATCTACAGCCATGTCCCTTTTTATATATATATATATATATATATATATATATATATATATTTAAAAATCATATAAATGTTGTATATATGAATCTGAACTGTAATCTGTCATATACA
>JAUYWG010000064.1:11264593-11285321 GCA_034779775.1 Enteromius afrohamiltoni | reverse complement strand
AATTTGTGACTGCAAATTTACCTATTACATGTTGTATATATGATGCTGACCTGTCATGTGTCATATACAGCCATAGCTTTCAGTGCTTTGGTACGTGCTTCACTCTGGTGGTCGGATTTGCAGTGTTTATAAAATCTTGGGTGTAGTGCTGGACTGAAAACAATTGGGACTCTGTTTTCTACATGAATGTTTGATTCAATATGGACACCTGTTATTCATATTCGTGGTTTCACAATAAATTCAAATCATCACAAATATGTAGTCTGTTCTTGGTTTATTTTTTGAAAAAAAAAAAAAAAGATTATAGGTCATTTGTTACTCAAGAAGAAAACCCTCAATTAAAAACATACTGTACATAATGTGAGCTGTAATACAATAATAAGAATAATTTTACTTTATTTTTTTTAAGTACCTGCTATGATACCATCTAACATTAGCTACCTTTATGTATAAATAGTGTTTTATAATTTTAAGAAATAAAATAGATGTATAAGACTTCATAAGTGCAAAGCAGTAATTATAGCCACATGATGCTTTTAATCTCTTGTTGCATGTGTTTAATTCTATCACGTTTTACATTATTTCTTCCATGAGGAATAAATGGAATTAATTTCAGATAGTTGGTATTGAACAGTGTTTCCATCTGGAGGTATGTTCATGTAATCTATGTTTAAATGATCTAGTATTCTACCCACCCCACGCCAAAAAAATAGGACAAATACTAATAAATGATATAGTACTACAGCTATGTTGCATATAACCAAGTGTGATTTGTTAACTGAAACTTCCCTTAATTATTTGTTTGGATTTGTCATTCTTGATAAATTATAGTCAAGTGTGTTGCTATAAGGATGTAGTAATTTAATGTGAATTAAGTGACCTTAAATACTCTGAGTGAGAAACAAGACACCATATGTTCAAAATATTGATGCGTCTGAAGAGCTGGTGGCTCTTTCTTAACAGATTAATAACCAGTTCTTGGATTGATGGATGGTGTTTGACCACCAACACCATCTCAGATCAGCTGGGGGGCTTTGGGAGGGGAAGTGCCCATCTGTTGACTGCTGTCAGGTTTGTTAAGTGTCATTAATCAAACAATCACAATACTAATACCCCACGCAGAAATATAGGGCAGTCTTTATGCCAAAATCAATTAGCAGTGCTGTGCTGAGAATGCAGGGTGTTTACTGATACGCCATGTGAGATTAAAAAAAGACACAAATGTTGTAATAAGCTCAAAACCATCTATCCATTTAGTACTCTGTACTCAAAATGTAGTGTATCTCACAAACATGCTAACCCAAACAGCACATTTATATGGTCAGTTTGGAGTTTGTTTTGTTTTAATCACTACTGAATTTTCATTTACTTCTTATTTATCACATATGTAATTTAGCACCTGTCCACTAGATGGTGGTAACACACAGCGACTGGCTGAGACTCCGTGTGACGTCATTGATGTTTGGCGCGAGGTGGTATGCGCGCGAGTTTAGATATGACAAACATGTGACCACAAAACCGGTCATCAGGGTCAATTTTTTTTTTTGTTCAAACATCATCTAAAAGTCAAATAAATAAGCTTTTAATGATATATGGTTTGTTATGATAAGACAATATTTGCTGATATACAATAATTTTAAATTCTGGAATCTGAGGGTGCAAAAAAAATCTAAAATATTGTGAAAATCGCTTTTAAAGTTAAAGTTTCTTAGCCATGCTTATTACTAATCAAACATTAAGTGTTGATATATTTACAGTACAAAATGTACAAAATATCTTCATGCAACAACTTAATATCCTAATGATTTTATTAAAAAATAATTTTGTGTTGTTAGTTACTAATATTTATTGCTATAATACTTATATTAATTATTGCTACAAATATACCTGTTCTTCTTATGACTGGTTGTGTGGTCCATTGTCAAGCTCAGACAGTGAAACAAAATCAACATTTCATATGCCATATTCCTTCTGCAGCACATTTGTTATAGAAAGTGGAGCATTTTAGGACAGAGCAATTTTAATCTGATTGTCTTTGTGATTTTGCTTTTGTTTATATTTCTAGAAGGATGAGTTTAGGGCTGAGGCTTACGACAGCTTAGTTCAAAACCAGACTGGGACTATAGTGATCCTGGGGGAGGGAATGAAGTGAGTTTGTCATCATACATAATGAGTCTGCAAATTACAGATCTTTATGCCCGTTGACCCCCACCAACACACAGGCAGCTGATCCCCCTCCCAGCATCACACTCCCTAAACAGGTGGCTCATAGCTCATTAGCTAACAATGCACACAAATAGATCACCAGGCCTGATCAATTCTTACACAATGAACCCTCCCTTGTGGCTTGTATGAATTTTATATACACTGCCAGTCAAAAGTTTGGAATAATTAAAAAAATATATATGTTTTGTTGAAAAAAAGTGTCTTATTCACACAAAGTCTGCTATTATTTAATGAAAAATGCAGTTTAAAAATAGTATTGTAAAGTATCATTACTATTTAAAAAAAAATGTTCTATTTTAATAAATTTTAAAATGAAATGTATTCATGTGATGGCAAAGCTGTATTTTCTGCAGCTACGCCATATAAAATAATTTGAATATGCTGAATTGGTGCACAATTATGAACAATTATTGATGCTGAATTACTAGTAATAGTTCTTCTGTTATCAATTTTGCAAACAGTTGTGCTGCTGAATATTAATATTGAAAATAATAAATATTATTTTATAACATTAATAGGATAACCTGCCCATTTCATATTATATATTAATATATTTCATATATAAACATAACATAATTTTCTTAAATATATACATGCACTTTTATTTTGGATGTGATTAATCGCAATTAATCGTTTGACGGTTCTAGTATCAAATCATCATATTAGAATGATTTCTAAAGGATCATGTGACACTGAAGACTGGAGTAATGGCTTGCTGGAATAATTCTAATATATTAAAAACATTAAATACATTATAATAGAAAATATTTATTTTAAATATGTTTTACTGTAAGTTACTGTTTTTACTATATTTGTAATCAAATAAATGCAGCTTTATAAGACTTCTTTAAAAAACATGTAAAATCCAAACTTTTAAACGGTAGTGTAAAAAATTGAGCAGGAAACATGTTTATATACAGTTCTTAATTCAATAGAAAGCCTTTTCATGCCATTTCTTAACCAGTAAAACAACGCTGCCAGTGCAATTTCACACTTTTCTCCAGTGTAAATTCCTATGTGGTGACTCTCTGGGTTCTAGGGGCTTGTGGAGACCCTGTTTTGAGCGGTCAAGGTGTGGCAGATTAAACCACGCTGTGGTCCTTTGATTGGGGATGGTCCCGGACCAGTGCTGAACAGCCTGTCACTTGTCTCCCCTCGTCAAAGCCCTGGAATCTGGGTCATCGGGAATAAACAGGGCCTTTGTGCTTGTTGTTTCCTCTTTGTGTTCCCCAGCAGAGGCAGGCTACAAGTCCCCTGGGGGGGAGGATTGGGAGGAGAGCGCTTTCCTGGTGCTTAGATGTGAGGCCCAGGCACAGAGCTCTCCCAACTTGCTTCATACAGAGGATTTTGTCCAAGCACTGAAGGAATAGCCACCTCCAGAGGGCCACCAATGGGGCTTTTGAGCCTGAATGAATGACTCTTCCTTTATAGAAGGCAAAGGAGAAGTAGTACAGTAGCTGTTTTAGATTGGGTATGTGTATTCTTAGCTAATTAATAACCCTTTGATACTATATAAGGGGAGACTGGAGGCAATTTTCAAAGACCACATGTCATCTTTTGGTATAAGTAGCATATGTGCCAAAGTTTACAGCACTATATTTATTTTGCATTTAGACAGAATTAAAGGATTAGTTCATCCAAAAGTGAAAAATAGCATCTTTGAAGGACGCAAGGTGTATGTGGCTTTCTTCTTTCGGATGAATCCAAGTTATATTAAAAACTGTCCTTGCTCTTCACAGCCTTTCAATTTGTCTGAGAGAAAAAAGTCATATACAGTTAGGATACTTCGAAGGTGAGTAAAACACAGGCTAAATTTTTTGGGGGGGTGAACTAACCCTTTAGGCTTCATAGTTAATATTTGATTAAGAAATCATAAATGTCGTAATGTTAAGTTGTAACAGTAGTTGGGGAAATTGTAAGAAAAAATACTTCACCATGCTGTATCGCTATAAATGCACACAAGTCATTGCTTAATAATATTTGTCTTAATACTGTCAGATTGTAGTAATAATATTAAAACAATGTCAAGGGGTACATAATCAAAACACTAAATGGTCTTGAGCTAAATATTTAAAATATATTGCATAAATGTTCATTAAATATTAAGGATTTAGGATTTCAATTAGGGCAGGCATTTTCAGTGCATAAATTATAATTGCACGTGACGTCTCCTGGTCCTGCTCATGATAACTAATATTGTACAGTTATCATTAACAGAAATACTTTAAAAAAAAATTGTTAATATTAATAATGTTTTCATATTTTAAGTCAGGAATATGATCCAAACACTCTGATAAAAAATAAATGATCTCACTCCAGTTATCTTTGTTCAACTACAATTTTTTAAATATATGTAATATATATATGAAAAAATATTTAGCTTCTTTAATAACCTATTTCTATATTTCTGGTTAATTTGTATATGTTCTTAAAATTTAGGAACTAAAAAAAACTCAAACTTTTTTTTTTCTTGTTGCTGTTCAGCGGAACAGAAAAGGTCTGATCAATAAACATGTCAAACATGTCAAACGTGTCAACCAACAATTATCTTTCCATGGACCTCTGGCTGCTTTTCTAGAACAGCCGCCAAATCCAATCCCTGTATTTTAGTTTGAAATGAAGTGCTCACCACGCACGCCATATATTATGAGATTAACTTTTTGCTATACTGTTTCCTTTGAATCAGCCCCAGTAACTGACTTCTCTCACTTTTTAGCTTAATAAGATGCCTTGGCCATCTGCTGCACTTGGCTTATACTGGTCACAATGACTTCAGCTTTCTCCTAGACCCTTATGCAGGGCTCTTACAGAACCGTATTAACCCTAATCCACTGCTGCAGTGACTGTTGATGTCATGTTTATGTGCTACTGCATTACAGAGCCTTCAAAACTGCAACATAAAAAAGTATGCATATACAGTCAGTCTGAGCAGTCTTCATCTTGCAGCATATGTGGCCTGCAGCTCACCTGAGGACAGCTGTTAGTCAAGACGTAAATTTGCCCCACCCATAGAACACAGTGTCCACAACCACCATCCCATTCACCAGGTGCCTCCTCATCAGGACAGCCCATTCAAAGGGGAAAAATCTGTCTCAGACCAGTTTTTGTGTTGCAGCTTGTTTCTTTAGTAGTGCAGGGTCTCCGCCCCAAAATAATTAAACACAACTCTGACGTTTTTTCACAATTGCGTTGTTATATCTCATAATTTTGAGTTGTTTTGTAAGAAAGGATAAAAACTCAAAAGACAGAACTGTGAGAAAAATGTAAAAAAGAAAGTTTTTTTTCAGGTGTAAACTCACAATTCTGGAGAACTATGAGATGAAACTCAAAATTGTGAAGTCTAAATTTTAACATGTTAACTCAAAATAATTGCTTCATACAGAGGAACATGGGAATTGTGAGAAATAAAGTCAGAATTGTAAAATAAATAGTCACAATAAGCCACGACCCTTTCAATATTTTTATTTAGTGACCTAAACAGGATTTCATACTAAACTGTGTGTGCAGCAGAATCATTAATACTTCACACTATAGGCCTCTGTTTGAGTTTGGTGGCTCTGCCCCTTTTGCTCTTGAAACTCCAAAATCAGCCATTTAAATAAACTTATTTATAGCTCAAGCTTCTAGTACAGTATAGCTATGTGCCTGGCCAGCTCAGTGTCCAAACTCTCAGCAGTCAGCCAGTAATAACCAGTGGAAAGACTGACCTATATTAATAGGCACCTTTGGCAGTGGAGCACCACGCCTGGGTTTCCCGCCTGAACTGTGGGTGCCTGCCAGATGACTGTGTCTGTCACTGCTGCGATAGCCTACCATCTGCTGTCTACTGCACACAATGGCAGGCAATGTGCACACAGACCCAAGGGAGGGGCTTCACGGGATGGCTCAGTACCACATGCTGCACTGGGGCACCTCTAAACACACACACATGCAAAGTGAGCATGGTGCTATTTACACTCATAAGATTAAATTATATCATTATTACGAATCCGTTTTAGAAAATGTAAAGAATGACCGATATTCATTTACGGTGCATACAGTTTTTCAGAAAATAATTATATCAGTAATGATACTAATTTAGCTTTAATGGACGTAGTCAACTCAAAAATCTTCCATAATTTACTCATAAGGTTTTAAACCTGCATGTCTTTCTTGTGGAAGATTTGTAAAGAAAGTCTGTGTTCTTTAGTCCGTAAAATGGACTTTATTCTAAGATTAAAGTCAGAAAGTCAGGGCAAGGGATGATCATTTTTTTCTTTAATTACGCAAATTTTTTAAATTTTGTGTGCAGGAAATCGTTAAAACTCGCAAAACAGTCATTCAGCAAGTTAGAAGTTGATTCGGTCTTTTTGAGTGATTCATTAAAAGAACCGACTCAAAAGAGTTGTTTGTTCGTGATTCGAATGGGATTTGCTGAGCTAAATGATCGATTCACTAAAAAGAATCAGTTCGTAAGAGTTGTTTGTTTGTAAATCGGAACACTTGTTTTCTTGTCATTATTTTTGTTATGTTTAGTCATAAGACTGAAAATTCGCATTGACTTTGGTAATCATGAAACATATTAGATAAATGTTTTTGTTTTTTTAATGGTCGCAGTAGATTAATCTCTACTGAGTTTCCAAGTGTTTTTCATTTATTTATCATCACTGGATATTGATTTTTAAAGATTCCCGGCATTCCCGTAATAAATTAATAAAATATTAATATGCATTTACAATAAATATTTTAGACTCGTGTTTACATTAGATATATAGATAAGGTCTATTCCCAGCTATATTCCCAGTTCTTTTTCAGAACTTATAGTCTTCTCCTCGTAACATATAAAATACATAAAGTCATTTAGACAAACAGCTTACATAAATATTACAGTAATTTTATAAGCCGGCCAGTATTTTTAGAAGACCAATAATCACATCAATCAAGGCCTAGGCTTACATTTCAACCTGAAGATTAAAGTTCTTTCTAAATTTACACATCACTGTCAAAGAATACAACAGATGTTTGTTTTGCGTTAAGCCAAAATGGCTTCAGTAGCCATCAAGCACTCAGTGCACTGTACAAAAGCACAAACCAGCCAACCAATTTATCCCCAGTGGGCCTTTGACATCTCTCAAGCCTGCATTGACCATCTGAAAAATACAATAGTAAAGTGTTCTTGAAATTTGAAAGAAACATATAAGAGCACATGTGTTATAGGCTTGTAATGGCCGTCAGCAGCAGAAGGCATGTCAGTGGGGCCTTGCGCCCCTCTATTCAGGGGAAATTGAGTGAATGGGCCTGTAAAACCAACAGACATGCAGAACAATAGCGCCAAAAGACATTATTTCATGGGCGAGTGGGCCTCTTTAGAGAGAGCAGCTGACCTGTTGAGGGCTGTGTTGTTCGGGAGGGTGTGAGTCCACAGACCCCAAGGGCAGAGATTGCAGCACCCCCCGGCCCGGTGACAGCGGATAGCCGTCAGCTCAAGAGACCTCAACTTCCATTACCGCTGTAAACACCTGGCTTTCAGAAGAGAACAGGACTCCGTAAGGTCTTTCACAGTGTGACATGAGCGAGAAGGTGATTATTAGCCAAAAAATTAGGTCCTGGGAAGGATGGAAGAACTGTCAATCAAAAAGTTAAATACTGTTTGAATCAGTTTCAGTGAATAACCCCTAACCTCAAAAAATTAAAACACAAGTGGAGCATTTTGTAGAGCATATTTTTTTTATTTCAGGTATGTGAATGACAACATGGCTATGGGCGAGTTGGTTGTAATATCAAAGAAGCAGGTTATAATTGTTCAGCGGAAAGTAATGTTAAATGCATAACACTGCATGAGAAACAAGTCGGTCAGTTGAAGTGTGCTGCTTGTTTTCATGCATGTCAGTTTGCTACATATTCTTGCTTCCCTCAAGTCTACAGAAAAAAGGAAAAACCAACAAACAAGACAAACATTTTGACAGTAAAATGAAGACAAAGACATATTAAACAGTTCTCTACAATGCTACATGAGCCAAAATAAATTCATCTCAGTAACACGGTGAGGGACACAATGTGTAGTGTTTCCTTGAATACAGATGATGTTTTTGCATTCCAATATCTGGGTTACAATAACCAAAAAGAAACTTCTTTTTTTTTTTTTACAAAAAAAATGTCCTCAATTTGAATAAAACTCAATATGTTACGTTAATACTGCCAATTCCAAAAGGGTTTTTCTTTTGCTGTGACTTATTGTGAATTACCTGAAACTATTTTACATGTGTTTTTCTCATGTTAAAAAAAATAATTAAACAAGACATTTAATTCAGCATTTCACCTCAAAAGAGAGCAAAGCAATTGTCCTACACTTCCTTCAACCGATTGTGCTTATGTCCATTCCTGCTGTAACTCTCAGTAGCAGCGAGCAAATCCTTACAAACATTTGTTCCAGAGCAAGAAAGTGGGAGAGAGAAACTACGTTTACATCATTTTCCCCTTCGGATGACGTCCTGACATATCAATGTTAATGATACGTTTAAATACATTCAGCCACCAATAAGAATTCCCACATATAACAAAATGTAAACACTACAGAGGGTATAAAACAATAGAATGACAAACCAACATTAATACAATATTTAAAAAAAAAAAAAAAGTGCAATTTCCCCACATTTTGGAGGTTGAATGCTGCTTGTTGCTACTTTTACAGTCAACCAATTGGTGTAACAAGGACGGAACCTTTGAAAGGATGTTAAACTTACTGTACAGGCCAAGAAATTAGTGGCAGTGTTATTGAAATCAGAAATATGTAATGGAAGGTAGTCAAATCTTTAACAAAAAGAAATATAATTAGATTTTTTTTTATATCTCTGAAATAAATAAATTAGTAAAGATTTAATAAATAGAACCTACAGCTCTAAACAAACAAATCTCAACTACTCGTCTGTTCTTGGAACGTGTTATTTATAATGCAACATATGCATTAATATCAGTACCAAACATGATTTTGGCTGAACTGAGAACATTTTCATAAGCAGCGAAGATGCTGGATTTAGACTTCAGTTGCAAACATGCAAGCCAGCGATTTTACGCCTGTCCAAGTACAAATCATTTTTAACAGCCTTCACTTTAGAGTACAAAAAAAAAAAAAAAAGGACAACAAAAATAAAATGTTCGAGGTACCTTCCAGTAGACGTTAACTTAGCAGATTCATGCTATACTGTACAATACATTCAGTGAGTGTCCTACTCTGACAAAATAAAATAAAATAATCGGGGTGGAACCTTTGTTACGTTTGGAGCGGAAACGATTACGTTGCAAGTGCTATCCAGTTACTCCTCAACACTGTCTCTGCTCCTCACCCTAACAAACAACCACAGTAGTGCAACACTGCCAGTGCTCCCCAATCCTTAACACCAGTCTCTAAAATCCTCTAAAAAGAGCTTAAAACTATGTGAACATGTCACTTATATGATTTTTTCCTTCTTAAAAAAGCAGCCCTTACGAATCAGCACACTGTCTACAGCTAAAAATGGATAAAAACAGCTATGTTAAAAACCATTAGCTAAATTCTGCAAATCTAGTGCTAATTGTATTTTGACTATATATGACTACATTTCCGTACAAGGTTTTTTTTTTTATCCTAAGCGGTACACTGTTATAATCAGTAGGTGTTTAGCAAACATCATAGTAAGTGTATCTGTTTCCTACACCAGATTGTCTGAGAGGTTAAATGTAGGTGTGATAGAGGAAAAGAGGAGTGTTGCTGTAGTGCAGTAGTGATGTTTAAAGGACGAGAGCTCTGGAAATGCAGGTGGTAGGGTTGGTGTTTAAGTAACGCCTGGCCTGCTCAGTCATGATCAGCTGATCCTCCGTTTTCCCAAAAACCACCGCCTCCCACTCGCTGTTGGCCTGTTGGTTATGCAAATAGATATTGGAGTTTGACCACGTGTTTTTATTAGTAACTAAAACGGACATATTTGTTTCGTTACTTAAAATTAAACTTGTGGAAAATATTAATATTAGGGGAAAATAAATAAATAAACACACACATGTATGTATGTGTATTTAAAAAATTGTTTCTTTTGTAACTTTCAAAAAAAATAAGCTAAAGTATTAAATTGCTAAAACTGAACAAAAAAAGTAAAAATAAATACTATAATAGTATCTAAATAATACTAAAGCACCTCTTAAATTTGTTCATGTTTATAATAAAACATTCAGTTATAAAAATTCTAAATTTAAGTTGTTGTTTTTTTATTAACTAAAGTCAGTTAAGCATTTTCGCGAGTAGTAACTGATGCGTTATGGTCACGTCAGATTCTTTGCTAACAGAATAAATGAGTGAATTACCGGAGCAGGTGTTTGGTATGGTGGGCTCCTTTGAGTCATGTTTTCTCTCTCGTCCTGTGGGCTAAGGGAGCGGACTATTGAAAAAGATTCCTTCAGCGATTCAGGAGAGCAGCAGTTCTCCTCTCTCTCCGTCAATGGCATCATGAGCATGGATCTGGTCAGTAGGTCGTTACTGTGAGACTAAAAGACGGGCAAAAATGGTGCGTCAAGAGGAGAAACAACAGTGTTATTAACTTTTTGAGTTTGCAGTGCTAAGTACGATATTGCTCTTACCGCTCCATTGTTGTTAATCTGCTGTTGGGGAAACAGCTGTACATTTAAACAGTCTTTTTCCCAGCTGTCCAATACCAAAGACTTTCTCACTTTCCTTGCAGGAGCTTCCATCTGCTGTGGACACAGCACAGTAAAAAATAAAAACTAGTGTTCAATTTAAAGGTTAACGTTACATAAAAGCTTTTGAACAAATCCTATTTGCATGAACGCTAGAATAAATATGTAAGAAAGTGGCCAGTACCTCATAAGATCTGTACTGAGGTTGGTTCTGCACTTGTGTGAAGATGTCAGCCCCGGTTTCCTCTTTCAGAACTTCTCTGATGTCCTCCTCAAGAAGTGCCAGTGGTTGGGGCTGAACATAGCATATCAAAAGGGAAATTAATGATAAATGTATTAATATCCTTTTATAGGTGAATTTTATGTTACCTGTTAAGTTAATATTTATATATTAAAATCAAAAAATTCTAAGAAAATGAAGGCTGTTTTTGCTTTGACAAATATTTAAAAAACAATTATTAATCAAGGGTTTTTCCATTTGGACTTACCACTATTCTTAACGGGCCATGCATCTTCTCCTGAGCAGCCAGAGCGTTTTTGAAAGGAGTGGGCGTTCTTGGAGTGTGGACTATAATATTTTTATGGAGTTTTGGGGTCCTAAAACTGTGAAGATGAAAAAGGTTTTAGTTATTTATTGATTCTGAGATTATCAGCTAAATTTTCTCTAAAAGGGTGAAAAATAATGCCTGACCCTGCGTTCTCCTTCTGGTGTTTTGGTGTGGTCTCTCTCTGGTGGGGTGTGTTGAGAAGGCATTTTTGTCCACACACTGGAGTGGATGTAAGAGCAGGATTGTCGAGGCTCAGGGGCTCACCACCAGACACATTGAAAAACTAAGAGGGAAAAAAGTTTTGAATGAATCCACACGTTTCTGTGGTCTAAAAGGTGGTTTGTATTATAAATCTAACCATACCTGAGAGGGTGAGAATGGCAGGCCTTTGACAGGGGTGTTTTTTGGCGAGTTTCCACTGTTGTCTACGTAAGCACAGCTCCTTTCATCTGCAGGTGACTGATCTCCTCTCTCTCTCCTTTTCTTTCTCATGATGGACGGTGGTGGAGAGCTGAATCTGTTCATGCAGGTGTTAGAAAGAGCCACAGACTTGCCCTGGTTCACCACGGCGCACTGCCTGTTCATTGCTGGGACAGTGGGAGCATTTACTGGATAGGCCAGGCTTTCTGTCGTACAAACATCAGTGGGGTTGGCGGCCTTCGGAGAAGGGCCTCCCTCAGTGAGATCAAAGCTGGTCACATCACTCCAGGCCAAAGGATCCTGAAGCATCAAAACATTTTTCCTTTTCATTAGGCAAGTAAAAATATGCATATTTGATATCATTTTACTAAACTAAACTAAACAACTAAATTTACGATGCAGAGTAAATTATAAACTAAACTGCATATAACAAATCTGCATATAATCAAGTAATCGAGTAAATGATATATTATGCTGTCAAACAATTAATCGCACTTAAAAAATGTTTTAGTTTGCATTATATATATATATGTGTGTGTGTGTGTGTGTGTTCGGTGTATATTTTTATATAACATATAAATACACACATACAGTATATATTTTGAAAGTATTAACTAATTTACGTTCATATAATGTGTTATAAATAAATAAATAAATATATATATTTATTTATTTATTTATAATTTTTCAATTAATTAATAAAAATTAATAAAATTAATTTTAATTTAATTTTAATTAATTTTAAATTTCAATTAATCGTTTGACAGCACTGATTTTATGCAATATCGATGCAAGTATAAAATAAACAGAAATTTAACTGAGAAAAATAGAAATCATGAATTTTATTGCATCAATTATAACTTAAATTCTGTCTCTTAAAGGTAAAGGTATACTTGTTAAAGTGGGTGCAATATATATATATATTTTTTATAAATAAATTTTTACCTTTTTGTTTTAAGGACGTACAATATAGGTAAAAAATGTAGTTATATTGAATGTGTTATATTTTAAAAGAATTTTAATATTAACTAGAATCTATTAAAATCTAAATAATAATGCACAATTTGTATTCGACATGTATATATTACAGAAATATGTTTTTATTATAAAACAATGTAAAAAACACTATGATATTATCCACAATATATTATCTATATTACATATATTATACTAGATTTTTGTAATTCTCTGTGTACCGAGTCAATAAGTTCCATGGTCTCTGCAAACTCTGGGATGGTCTCTAGAGTGGACAGCACAGCACTGGCCTCAGCAGCCAGGAACTTGCTGGGAGAGACAGGCAGAGGCATCGCAGCAGGCTGGCCCTCCTCTAAATTACACAGCTCGCCCCCTCTGTCCTCCACGCTCTCTGTGGTGGTATCACCGGGAAGGCTGTCTGACCAGCTGGAGTAGCTCTCTGGATTCTGTATAGAACCAAACCACTGAGGTCAGTGAAAAGGCATTATTCAAAACATGATAAAACTGAAGTGATGAGGAAGGGAGAGTTAAGACACATGAGGCAATAAACTTACACTACTTCACTTATAATATGTGAATTTCGTATTACTTTCTGACCCTGGACCACAAAACCAGTCATAAGCAACATAGGTTTTTCTTTTATGGCAAAAATCATTAAGATATGAAGCAAAGATCATGTTCCATGAATATATTTTGTAAATGTCCTACCGTAAATCTATCAAAACTTATTGTATTAGTAATATGCATTGCTAAGAACCTCACTGGGACAATTTTAAAGGTTAATTCTCAATATTTAATTTTTTTGTGCACCCTTAGATTTCACTTTTTCAAATAGCTGTATCTTGATTAAATACTGTGCTATCCTAACAATAATAATAAATCTCCATTTCAATTAAAATTGACTTATGACTGGTTTTGTGGTCCTGGGTCACACACAGAATACTAAAATCTCTCGTAAACATTTATTATAATAACCTCAAAAAAAGGTAATAATACGCTGCATTCTTGCTGCTATTTGACAAGGAAACAGTTAATAATAAATAATTGTCACCTAACCTCATAAATGTTTTTAGAATACATTTATTAATTGCTACTCTCCTAATTGAATGAGATTATTTCTAATGATAAAAAAAAAGAATACAGCATATATGGCGAATACAATTCTCAGATAATATAACGATGAATATATTATAAATAAATATTAATAATTAATTAATGCATAAATTCAAAAAATAAAAAAACAATATATTTTTTTAAAAACATGCTTTCATGCCTGAAAGCGGTCACTAGCAGTAGCTTTAGTTAATAAAACCAAAGCTGGGTGTTAGGTAGGGAGGCAGTGAAGGCGGGTAGGATTTACTAAGCAGCATAGCTAGAAATGAGGGTATGGGGGGAGTAAGATGGGATGGAAGGAAGCCGATGGGACCTATAGTGCACTATTCTACGCGCACACACAGTGTTTCTTACACGAGAGCCCGACTGTCTTCTGACTTCATTCTCAGCTGACATTAGCAACAGCTCTAGCTCCTTAATTCTTTTCTCTTTGTCTGGGTCGTCATGGCATGGCTGTGAGGAAGAAGAACCAGGGGGAAGAGGCGGAAAGAGAGACCGAGACACAAACTTTACTGACAATTTCACGAGACTTTTATGAGGTCCTGAATTTCACCAAGCAAACCCATCCAGCATTCAGATGCTTTTAAGGACTTTAAAATTACATTCCAATAATGCCAATATGTTTCAAAAGCTATTTTATAACCCATACAAATTCATAAAAATGCATTGGTGAAATTCATATAAGGCAGTTTTAACACCACACCACACACATGCAGATTAAACAATTACACACAAACATATGAGATTGATTTTTTTCATTAATAGAAAAGACAAACAGACTTCAGAAAGCAGGAAGTTCAGAGATTTAGAGAAGATTGAAGCATGCCATGAGAAATGCACCTTGGGACTTACCGTCATAAAACTAGATATCTCGACACTAATGTTTTCCATACACTGCCCACTTTGTGAACCATATGGATATCTGGCTGGCTGTCAATCAAAAATGATATGAAAGCTTGCATGTTAAATACTTCACATCTGGTATGCATTATATTTAGTAGAGCCCGACCGATTTATTGGCAGGCCGATATTAGGCATTTTCCAAACTATCGGTATTGGCATTTATACTAGCCAATAAATAAACATTTCAAAAATAAAATAAAAACAGAGGAAACACCCTTACCGGTAACTTTCATTTGATTGTTGTTGTTATTGGGTTTATGTTCAAAGGACTTTAAAGTTAGATATCTAAATTTTCTATGTTTATACATTTTATTTATCAGAACTTTTTTGATGTTTCTCTGTTCTGTTGTGACAATATTTCAGTAAATACTCAACTACAAATAACTATTCTTGCACTAATACCTGCCTCTGCTGGACTGGAGCCATATACTGTTACAATTTATATTTTGCTGTTGTTATTTACCAGAACTTAACAGAATTTGTCTCCAGTCAAAGTTATATTTATACTAAGTTTTTTAAAACTGGTAACTTTGGTTTGGTTGTTGTTGGTTTTGTTCTAAGGACTTTTACATTTCATATCTGTATATGAAGTTTGTATTTTTATACATTTTATTTAGCAGAACTTTAATATATTTCGATGTTCCTCTGTTCTGTTGTGACAATAAAAGAAACAAGTTTCTTTTTAAAATGCTTATTATGTTAGTTAAAACTCATAAATAACTAATGTTAGGGAAATCTGTTTTGTTGTGCGTTTCTGATAGGTAAAAACAGAAAGGAAATATATATCCGATATATCGGAATATTGGTTTTAAAACCAAAAATGTTGTATCGGTCTCTAATTGGTCGGCCTCTAATATTTAGCATAAATACAGATTCAACTGAAAACCATTGTTAGGTTAATAAGTGATATCTAAATTCTATAGTATTTGGGCTATATAAATATTCACACTAAAATGATCACCTGTGATTGGCCACTCATGATCAGTTGATTCTGGTCATGTTCATATTCCACAGATGGACTGGATTTGGAGCGTTTCTTCTGGCCAGGGTCACCGCTATAGCTCTTGCTGCTCTCCTGCAAGTAACCCTCATGTTCTACCTTCCTGCGCATGGTGGAGTTCCAATGATTCTTAATGGAGTTGTCTGTCCTATAAGAGTGCAGCAAAGTAAAGGTCATTCTCCAGCCCACACACACACACACACACACACACTGGTAATCTTATTTATTCTGCATAGGTTTTGAGTTAAAATAGAACTTATTACCGTCCAGGTAGCAGTTTTGAGATCTCAGCCCAGCGGTTGCCCAGGCGTTTATGTGCTTCATAGATAATGCGATCCTCCTCATGGGTCCAGGAGGATTTCTTCACTTCTGGGTTAAGGTGATTGTGCCAGCGCTCTCGGCACTGTTTGCCTATGCGGCCCTGTAAGTGCTTGGCAATTACGGACCACCGTTTGGGCCCATACTTGTGAACCAGCTCAATCACCTGTTGAAATGGACATAAAACAGATGATCAGAACATGACTGGAGTAATGGATGCTAAATGTTTTAGTAAGCATAAGACATCCTTTAAAAAATTACTTCAAAAGGTCTTACCAACCCATATATTTTTTTTATTTTATGTACAATTTCTAGATTTATATTAACATTATAAACCAAATAGGGCAGAAAGTGTGTGTAGAACAGTGTCGGTTCTTCTGGAATGCTGTCATGCAACTTCTAAACAGTGTGTTGTAGGATACTGTAACAAAAGCTTTCAGTTCTTTTGGTGGTAGAGCAGGAATACAATGACTTTTGCACTCTAAAACTCGGAATCATGACTATGAGATCATCACACCCCACCCAAATCCATCATCTTTTGCCATTTATTCATCCATCTCCGTCTTACTCTGAGGACACAGAACGCCCGGCTCATCTTACCCTCTGATCCTCCTCTTTTGTCCAGGGTCCTTTCACCAGCTCTGGGTTGAGCACCTTTTGCCAACGGTGCTGACATTGACCATCTGTCCTTGTCTGTCAAAGTGCAACAAAATCCCACATCAACACCTGCAGCTAATACACATACACCTATAATAACATCTTTACTAACACACAGGCCTATAATAATACAACACACATTTAACAATAGTTCTTAATATGAAACTTAATATGATGCTTTATAGCCAAATAGTATAGTATAGTACAGTATAGTAACTTTTAAGTAATTTTAAATCCTTTAATATATACTTTTGAAAAATGGCTCCTCTAGGAAGATTAATATCTATGTGAAATAATAAAATGATATCACTTTACAGCTGCACTAAAATATTCTAGCCACATTTTAAAATGCTTTTAAAGTAATGATTAAGCAAGTTACTTACTGGGAAATAATTGGCAATTGATTTCCAAGAATCGGTACCGTGTTGCTCAACAAGCTTCTTTAGCTTCTCATCCTGTGTATGAAAGAGATATCATGAGATTTTCCACCTCTGCAGGCTGTGAGAGAAGAACTAACAGCACTTCGCAATTCCCCACCCTTTCCTGTTTCATCACAAAAACCTAAAGCATTTCCAACTATTATCCCTTTTTAAACTTAAAATATCATAGACTGCCATTCAAAAATGTATAGTGCTCAACATAACCCTATTTTTGTGGAAACCAGAATATATTTTTAAAATATTTCATATATTTTTTTGATTAAAGGCAAGTAAAAGACATTTATTAAAAAAGTTATATACTGTACCAAAATAAACTGCTTTACTTTCACCTTTAAGCTATTTAATGCATTCTAGCTGAACAGAAGTAATAATTTCTTAATATATAAATGCATGCATATAATACCTCATCTCGGGACCATTTAATTTTGCAAAGAGTCTTTTTGGAATTTTTAGGGTCTCTGCTGTCAGGGTCCGTAGATTGACGTTCATCATCCTCATCTTCACTGTAGCCATAAAACACAAACAAAAAAAAGCAAAAAAGGAAGAGTCAAACAGTTTTCTGTTTGGTCTAACTGGACAAACATTGTCTACCAGAAGCCATTATTCTCAAACTGTCTGTCTGACACAAACCGTTGAACAGACAAGCATGATCACTCATCTGTAGAATACAAGATGCAAACAGTTAAGAAAAGCAGCCAGCTCGTTAAACAGGACATGCCTGAGTGTAATTACTCTGCAAGCTGGCAATGCAAGCTACAAAAGTGAATTCAAGCATTATTCAAATGATTCCAGTGCATTAGTTTACATTTTAATATCATTTTTCCACTAGCCAGAAACACACAAAAAACACATTCAAGTCATGTTCACACAAGTAAATCAAAGTGACAATCACTTTGCCCAAGACTTCAGTCTATAGGAATGCCTTGTTGCCTGGTAACATTTCACTAACGCGGTGAGGTAGACTGTATTTAATCAACACCATGCACTGGGTGGTTAAGTCTCCCTGGGATACCGGAGCACAAACTTAATGGAAAACCATTTATCCGATGCTAATAGCGACTACCAACATAAACCAAGCTCAAGCCTTATTTGCTGCGGAGCTGAAAGGTTTTCTAAAAGAGCACGGAAGGAAGTCCAATCATTAAAGAAATATGCAACAGCACATTCTACCAGAAAGCCTTGCTGCAAAGTCTAAAGTTATGCGTTTCGGTGTATTTTTAGGCTGACGTCCAACTTTGACTAAAGAGGTACAAATATGGAAGTCCAAAATCCTTCTTGGTGCCAGTCTGCATGTTTATCATTGAAACATTGACTCTCAGTACTACAAGCCACCCGATGAATGAAGTGTTTCATTTAGAAAACATGCTTTAGTATGATCTCCACCCTCAAGGAAGGGTTGAGGTGATGAACGAGTCTGTTTTGCTTTAGAGGTGATTTGCTTGCATCAGTAATGCGGTGGAAGCACGCAAACAGGATCTGGACAAAATACAATCCTAGTCCAAATTAAGGCCTGCAGCTGGTCTCCCTTTGGAAATGACATTCAGATATGTCCCATCAATATGCAACACATACATTTACCCTCCCCCAGTTTAATAGCAACAAAGAGAGAATGTGCGCCCACAAAAACATGTTGGGTTTCCATGTTTTATGGGGGTTTTCCATATACATGATTATTTTTTACTATAGAAACTGTACTAAGCCTGACTTATTGAGGACAGATAAAATGTGACCATAAGGTCAACATTTTTAGGTATTATTGTAGTGAATAATTCAAGGACACACACACATTAAAATCTCCATTTATGCCAAAACAACAACTAAGCTGTACGTCACCTTCTGTTATAATCTTAAGCACCTGGAAAATATGACTAGATGTGAATAAAGGCTTGTGTGCCAAGCATTACACACAATACTTACACCTTTATAACTAGTGTAAATGTATAACAAACGTGTACATTTACACAAAGAGTAAGATACAACTGATTAAATATTCACGATCTGCTTTTAATGTTATAAATAAATAATGGTGGTGGTCCGATAATGTAGTTTTATGTAAGTTAATGACCTAAAAATGGCAGCAGGAGGCAACTGCTTAATGCCATAATCCACGTGCACCTTACTTATTTATATTATTATTATTTTAATATTTATTAACCTTCGGCTCTATTTTACCTCAGATGTTATGAAATAGCCGGTTAGCATGCTAGTTCACTCCAGTGTAATGTTCGATAGTGGACGGCTAGGCTAACCGCTAGCATTCAGGCTAACATAATAAACTAAACTTACACATTTGAAACCGTTTCATGAATCACACTTGCTATAAGGAAACATGCTCGTAGATATTGCAATAGAAAAATATGTATTTCAAAGCTCGAGTCAGGCTTTGGATCACGATCAACCATGTGGATCAGCAGGTGCAACATGTGATGCGTCACAGGTATCAAACTGTCATATCATGCAAGATATCACAATTTATTAACATTTTAAGTTGTGTAAATAAATATTTAAGAATTGTAATTTAGAGCTTTACTGTTGCTATAGCAATATCTGTCGCGATACAAATAACTAATCTTGTGAACTCCAGATAAAACTATCGATCTCCCGATGTCTGGGCATCAACACAAGATCTGTACATTTACACACAACCTATAACAATTATTACGCTTATTTAAATTAATTATGATTTTGCTTAGGCACTGAGTAACATCCATCATCTCACCTGCGAGACTTCATATTGGCCATGACAACTGCGTTGAAGTCCAGCTCTTTTCAAAGGGAAACGTCTTTAAATCATCCGATGCTGCAGTTCTTCTTGAAATCAAAACACACCGCTGACATTTATCCACACATGCTACTGTCACACATGTATCTGTTTTAGATCCGTACAGTCACATCCCCGAGTAATTATGCAATAAATATCACAAAACGACAAACGTCCTTCCAAATGCTTGTTATTAAATAACAAATCGCCAAAAAAAAGAATACTTCCAATGCGATTTCAAAACGGAGAGTAGAAGAAATCCATCAATATAACTGTGCCTTGCGCGCCTTGGAAGTACACACACCCCTCTGCACTGTCACTCTGCGCTGTGTTCTCGGCGTGTGTGTTTTTTCCACTCTTTCTGTTTCATTTTTTGTCCATCCCGCCGAATCTCGCGCCCAGCCTTCTTCCGGAAACGAGTTTGAATCCGCGCACGCGGCCTCGCCGCTGATTGGTGGGGAAAGGTGGGCGGGGCTCTTGTTGAACAGTAACTGGTCTGTGTCACGCACTTTTTATTTGCATGCAGCTCTAGTGGTAGTGTGTGATTACCGCTAAACCTGTTTATGTTTAAATAAATCATTAAAGGTATTTTGTATTCAAGAATATCCATGTTGGCAGGTTCTGAATATTGTAATTTACAGCACTGTGTAGTAAACATATTCTTATTGCACGTATCACAGAGCTTTTTAATTATGTAACTTAAGTCTATGCTGCCCTCTTGCGG
>JAUYWG010000064.1:11242276-11264413 GCA_034779775.1 Enteromius afrohamiltoni | reverse complement strand
GTATTCCTATCTTTGTGGGGACAATTGGTCCCCATAAGGTGATAAATACCAGGTGCACACATACACACACACACACACACACATAAAGACATAATTTGCAAAAATCATGTTTTTTCATTGTGGATTCCAATTCATTACAAGTAAACTGTAGTTAATTAACATATTGGGTATCTGACTGATATAACATAACAACATTATATTGTTTGTGTCACCCTTAACCACAAAACCAGTGCATTTTTTGAGCAGTGCAAAAATTGAGCTTTATACATCATCTGAAGTCTTAATTGGCTGAAATCTTAATTGTAAGGGTAGAACAATATTTGGGTGATATACAACTATTTGAAAATAAGCGAAATAGTTGAATCTGAGAGTCTAAATATATTTTTTAACGTAGTATATTACTATAATATCCTACATGCCTTTCTATTGTAGTCATTATGATTTGCACTCTATCATATTAAATAAACGCTTAGAATATAATATATAGTTGTCCACAGAAACTAAAAAGAAAACAGAACAATGTGGAACATAAATAAATGCATTTAAAATGTAACTGGCAGTGTGCGTGCCGTGTCGCTAGGTGGTGCTGTTGTTTGTGTTCCGTCACAACATTATTATTCTTTGTCCCCCCCCAACTCTTAGCCGCGTGACTGATTGTTTCGGAACTTCGAAACAAACGTCAATGTGTCTTTATTTCTCGGGCGGCTCGTTGGTAACATGATGAATGTTGCTTTTTCAGTTAAGCTGGGTCAGTATTTAGTTCCCAGACACGCCGAGTTTGATTTTTGAATCGTTGCACTTCCTTTGCCTCCCGACACGTCACTGGAGCCAGTTGGATGGAAAGAGTGAGAAAATAATAAGGCAAGTTATGTCTTTACTCTCTTTCAACAATCTGAAGCACACGAGTGACTCAAGAAGTACGTCGGCGCTCGTAGTAAGTTATAACAGGTCCATTCTCTTTGATAGATCACGGTGTACATTACGTAATAAAATTATTTATTTATTTAAAACAGCCTAGCCCAATGCCAAGGCTCTACAAAAAAAAAAAAAAAAAAAAAAACAGCCAGTCAAAAGGAATTTTCTTTGGAGCTTTATTTGGTGTCAATTTACAGTACTGTTTCTTACCTTCAGAAAATGAAATGTAGGTATAAGAACATTCATATTTGCACCATATATGTTAGAAAATTCAATCATTCATATTGTATATGTTTTGAAACAGTAGTATCTATCTATTTATAAAAAAAAAAAACTATTTTATGTTAATAGATAATATCACAAGAGCATATTGTTATATCAATAATAGACCAATAATCTGTTTAATTATAGCTATTTTACTTAATCAGTTATTGGTTTTAGCTGTTATTATTAAGCACCCAACAACCATTATGCAATTTTATTTCTTTTATATAATGTATATATACACATCCACACAAACACACACTCATATGCATATATGTTCCTACTCTGTTTTAACAGAAAAGCATTCAGATTAGAGAAATGTCATGGAATAGTTGGTTATTGGGAAATGAAACTATGAATCTTACTTATTCCGTGTCATTTTTAGTCCATGAGCAATAGCCTGTGCAATGTTGACAGCTGAACTAATGATATGACCAACAAGTGAAATATTCACCAAGCCTTCCGTTAGAAATTTTGATTGGAAGTTAAACTATTTTAAATAGAAACATTTACAGTTGGTTTCTTTCACATATTTCACTTATGGGTTCCAATGCACTGTTTTTTTTGTTTTGTATTTATCTCTTATTAACGGTGTAGGATTACTCTAAATGCAAGCTTTTCAAAGTTTCAAAGGCAAACCTTTTTTGCACAGCATGAATCTAGATTTTAATGTGCGACGTGCCTGTGCAAGTTTATACCTGTTCCTTTGTGCTTTCATTTTGCTGCTTAAACCTGTTTGAGTGTTTGAGTTGTTGGTAGGATGAGGAAACATTTAATAACAGTGACCATTTGAAAGTTCCAGTGTAGTGATGACATTAATTGTTTCTCAAAATTGCATAATAATAAGTCTAGATCTGTTGAATCCTTTTCCCATTTTGTTTATTTAAAATATGACCTTTCGAGTGATCTTTCTCATTTTTTATGTCTTGCATAAGGAACCCGGCTTCTAGTTTCAGTTTAAAGGTGAAGTGACTCTCTTACTTGGCTTAGACAGTAGAACAGACATTTAATTGTATGTGTGCTATGCTTCCTGGTGGTTTTTACTGTAGATGAACAAAACATGAGACATCTTGTCTGCAGGTAAATCATTAGGGCTGGGCAGAACAGTGAATTAATTTACATATTTAAATCAGTACCTACATATGCATGTGCGCACATGCACAGATAAATTTGCATGTGTGGATTCAGAAGTAGTCCAGTAAATCCAAATATTTGAGTAGTTGACCATGCAGGCAAATAAACCTGTAACATTCCTCCAAGTTCGCTGGAATGTAGAAAAATACAGATCGCAGTGATATGATGAAGGGTGTCTGCAACATCTACAGTCTCTTATCTCATCTGCACACATTTTGTTTATATTTCATGTCACCCAATACAGTAGTAACACCGGAGGCTTTAGAATAATCTCACAGCTTGTTTTTAAAAATTGTATTGTATTATGTATAAAGATGTCTGTTATTCTATAAAATGTTTTGTTTTTCTTTCAGTATTTTTTGGCACCCATTATTTTGCAGAGGTTGGTGCATTTAAAGTAGCCACTACATCCAGCGTTTCTTTACATTATTCTGAATTATTTATTTATTATTTATTAATCCTCATTTAAGTTTTTGAAACCTATTAAATCTTGTTATTGTTTTTTGTAAAATGCCAGATTTTCTGTTAGATTTATAAAATTGTGAGACCGTTAGATGGCATTCCTGAAAGGCGAAGTCAGTATACTTTCTAAAATTTGTCCCACTCCTCCATACAGATCCTGATCTAGATTTGTCAGGTTTCGGGGCTGTCACTGAGCAACACGGAGTTTCAGCTCCTTCCAAAGATTTTCAATTGGAGTTAGGCCTGGAGACTGGCTAGGCCACTCCAGAACCTTGATTTGATTCTTACGGAGCCACTCTTGCTCTGACTGAGGGAAGGAGGTTTTTGCCCAATATGTCACAATAAATGTCCCGTTCATCCTCTTCTTAATACATTGCAGTCGTCCTGTCCCCTGTGCAGAAAAACACCCCCAGAGCATGATGCTTCCAGCCCCATGATTCACTGTAGGTATGGTATTATTGGGATGATATTCATAATTTCTCTTCCTCCAAACACGGGGAATGGAGTTAAGACCAAAATGTGGTCTTATCTGACCACGGGACTTTTCAGACTTTGGACGGTCCTGGACATGCGCTGGGGAACTTAAGCAGGGGAACCTTCTGTGCAATGCAAGATTTTAAACCATGACGTCTTAGTGTAGAACTGATAGTAGCCTTGAAAAACAATCGTCCCAGCTCTCTTTACGGCATTGACCAGCTCCTCCCGTGTAGTTCTGGGCTGACTCTTCTCCATTCTTAGCATCATTGATACCCCACGAGGAGAGCTCTTCCGTGGGGCCCCAGTCCGAGGGACATTGACAGTCATCATTAGCCTCTTCCATTTTCTGAAAATTGCTCCAACAGTTGTTCTTTTTTCCCCAAGCTGCTTGACAATTTCGCCTTAGCCCTTTCCAGCTTTGTGAAGGTCTACAATTTTGTATTGTGTCTTTTGACAGCTCTTTGGTTTTGCCCATGTTGCTACTTAGACTTTGGCTGATTGTGGGGTGCACAGGTGTCTTTATGACAGCTAACGACCTCAAACAGGTGCTACTAATTTATCATGAGCAGAGTGCAGCTGAACTATTTAAAAGCAAAATAACAGGGTTTTAGGGTCAGAAATCTGGCTGATAAGCAAGTGATCAAATATTTATTTGACAGTAATTCCCAAATAAATTGTTAAAAAAAATCGTACAATGTGGTATATTTCTTTTTAGATTCTGTCTCTCACAGTGGAAATGCTTCTATGCTGAAAACTGTAGACCCCTCCATGATTTCTAAGTAAGAGAACTTACAAAATCACAGGGTGATCAAATACTTAATGACCTTACTGAATATATATATATGTGTGTGTGTTATATAGCACTGACCAGTGCTATATAACACACCAGTGATTTTTACATTGATTTTTCTTTTATGCCAGGAATCAAGATCATGTTCCACGAGGATATTAAATTTCCTACTTTAAATATATCAAAACTTATTTTTTTATCATTAATATGCATTGTTAGAATCTAATTTGGACAACTTAAGCCTATCCTAACAAAACTTATATCAATAGAAAGCTTATTTATTCAACGTTCAGATGATGTATATGTCTCAATTTCAAAAAATTGACCCTTTTGACTGTTTTTGTGGTCCAGGGTCACATATAGGTATATTCTATCTTTTACATACTTAGATATATTTTTATACATTTATATGTATAAAAGCATATGTGAGGTTAAAATATAAACCTAGATATTATATATATAATATTTTTAATATTAGATTTTGTGACCTGCCATGCCATAGAATTGTTGCTTGAAAATAGTTTTTAAATTTAATATACAGAAAAATGTTATATTATTTTATGCTTGAACAATGATTAAAAATTAAATTAGTTTTTATCATAAGGTGTTCTTGAGGCATTCCTCCTGGCCTTTAAATCTGCATCTTGTAGGTCCAGTCCAGCATTATCTAAAAATACCTCTTGTACCTCAGAGGGGGAAGGGGAATGTCGCCCGCCCAGTGAGCATTCGTGTGTTGCATTTGAGGGAGTGTGTGGAAGTGGCATACGAAAGAAAACCGTCCCCATTTGCTCCCTCCCAGCTGGAGAAAAGCAGAGGGGAGGATGAAAGAGAATGAGGAAAAGAGAGGTGGAGACTCATCGCTTGGCCGCCCAGACTGAGGCTCCTCTCTGTGCTCATGCCACAGTTGATTAGTGACTCTGAGTGGCCTTCCTGTCCTGTCATGCAAGGCCCAAAGAGCTCTCTGGAGCTAAAGTGGACGCTGGACACTGCTGAAAAGAGTGCTTGGCTGTGATAGAACATCTTGCTTATGTTTTGGTATGTTTGTGTTCTGCGCAGGACCGAAATGGAGAGTCAGAATCAGGTGTGCCAGAGAAGAAGGGAAGCGATTTGAGGATTTGATGCATCTATGAGCCGTTGCTTGTGAGATTCTGAGAGGTCTCAGGATGGAAGAGCAACCAAGCTGCCCCAATGTCAGCATTCCCTGCTCTAATGAACAGAGAGACAAAAAGAAACGCTATACTGTGAGTGACCTCTGATGCTCTTATCTACATTTTGAGAGCTCTGGCTTGCTATGTTGTAGCACCGGATATGTGACTGTTTTAATCTTTGTCTTGTCAGGTTTACAAAGTTATTGTCACTGTTGGAAGGCATGAGTGGTTCGTGTTCCGGAGATATGCAGAATTCGACAGACTGTACAACACTGTAAGTAAACTGAGTTGTAGTCAATGTGAAAAGACAGGCAGACTCCACTGTAACTGCTTTTTTTAAGTGACATTGATTTTGGCTTGGAGCATTTTCTAGTGAAATTTTCACATTTGACCAACTAATGTAAATTGTAAAACAGATAATCTTTTTAAAATTTCATGCTTATAAAGGGTGCATTTATTTAATCAGAAATATAGCAATATTGTGAAATATGATTAACATTTTAAATAATTTGTAAAAATCAATTTTAATAGATTTTAAAATGCAATTTATTCCTGTGATGGCAAAGCTGAATTTTCAAAAACCATTACTCCACTTTTCAGTGTCACCTGAAGCTTTTTAAAGGAATTTTTGATGCATAAAAAGTTCAAAAGAAAAACTATTTTGTAATTTGAAATACAGATCTTTTTTAAAATAATGATTTTACTGTCACTTTTGATCAATTTAATGCATCCTTGCTAAATAAAAGTACTAATTTCTTTGAAACAATTTGTCCTGACTCTTTGAAAAAAAAAATGTTTTGCAGTTAAAAAAACAGTTTCCTGCTCTGAATTTGAAGATTCCTGCTAAAAGAATATTTGGAGACAACTTTGACCCAGGTATTTTAAAGTTCCTTTTAATTCTAAAATAAAATGCGTATTGTTCAGAGCTCACTGGTACTTCTGTCATCTCGTGCACATACATTAGTGGCTTCGCTTCATTTAGCTTAACAGAAATCATGTGTATTTGCCAAATTCAATTATCCAACAGTATTCCATACAGAAAATCAACCATGCTAAATCCACCCTGCCCCAAAGGCTGTAAAATCTTGTTTAATTTCATGTTTTGCTCTCAGACAATGTGGCAGCAAAATTGTGTGCATAAATAACAGAATGAGAATGTGTACCCAAGAACCAATTGTATTTAGCTCATTCAGCGACCAATTATGTGGCCAGTATGTGGTCAGAATCGTTTTCATGGAGAAACCATGAGTCTGGTCATTGGAAGCACGTGCAAAATTTGTGCACATGTTGTAAAGTCTCTCTCCCCCTTATTCTCTCAAGATAATTGCTCGCTGGACAATGGCAATGTAATTATTGGGTGCACATTTTTACATTAGTGCCCTATGCTGCACAAAGAGTCTTAGGCCATTGGTTTTGATAAATGACTGATACATTGGTTATTTCCCATAAGAGGTGATGGTTATCATGAGTAATTCTCAAGTTAAACTCTCAGGTCCCTTCTGGTCATGAGCAGCAAGATATATCAGATGCTTACATAAGCACTTTGAATGAAGCACAATCCTACTCTATTCTATTTTGGTGTAAATGTCACCGGCTGGAAGTTAAGCAAATTAGGCAGATGCCAGTTTGGACAGGTTGCTTGACATCAGCAAAACTCTGTAAAGAAAAAAAAAATCATCCAGACTACATCAAATATGAGTTTGCTTGTGTTTAGTTTAGTGAATTGTAGAACCACTATTATTCAAATCTCATTTTTTTGGTCTTAAGCTAATTTGCACCTATATATTCTGTGTATTTCTTAGAGTTCATAAAACACAGAAAAGCGGGGTTACATGAGTTCATTCAGAGGATTGTGTCCCATCCACAGCTCTGCAACCAGTGAGTATATCAGCCATTTACTGTTGCTTCAGTGTATATGACCTCTCACGGTGTCAGTGCATTTAAATGCATGTAAAAAGAGAGTGGGCTTCTCTCTGAACTTTGAGTACAAAGCGGTTTGATTGTATCTCGTGAAACCGTGCCAAATAAAAGATGCTTCTTTTTGATTCTCTGTAAAATTTGCCATGGTTACGGTTCTTGTTACAGCGGGTTGTTGTTGTTAGCTCTTATTTCTCCTCACAGCTGTGGCTTTGTATCGCCTCAGTTAGACCTCTAACATGTGAATGTTCATTTCAAATGCGCAGTCCGGATGTCAAAAACTTTCTGCAGATGGATAAATCTAAAAACTTTTCTGATGCCTCAGAGGATGAAGATGATAAGGTTGGTATATGTACTGATGTTATGCTTTTATATGCTTTTACTTATCTTATGCTGATATATAACATGTTGAGTAAATGGTCTTTATTCCTTCTTTTTTTTTTGTCTTGTTTGTTAGCTGTATTCACAGGCATTAAGTGTTATATAGTTATATTTTAAGCATTTTAACACAGTTACTGTTATTGTTCAAATCTGTAAATTATTTATATATGATTATGTATAGGTCACATTATGGAAAATAGCTTGTGCTATGTTTATTTTGCATTGTTTTGTCTGTATGCAGTACTAACCAGATAAAAAAATAATAATAATAATAAGTGCATGTTATCAAGTTTTGCCATATTTCTTACAGAGTACCTCTACCTCTAGAAATATAAACCTAGGGCCATCTGCAAATCCGCAGTAAGTATTATAAAACTATTTAAATAGTTGCTTTTGTATAGTGACAAATATTGTATTTATAATACGTCCTACTGGTAGAAATGAATGATCCATATGGTTTCATTTTTGCCTTAATCGCTGTGTTTTCTCAACAGTGCAAAGCCCACTGACTTTGACTTTCTTAAAGTCATAGGAAAGGGAAGCTTTGGGAAGGCAAGTTTTCTTTTTAAATATAATGGAAGTGATCTGAATTATGTGACTTCCAAAGTTTGTGAGAGAAAGTGGGTCATTCCCTTGTGTATTCATGTTGAATATGTTACTGAAAGCTCTGAATGTCACTGAGACTTAATATATTCTGGTTTCTTTGCTGTACGGTTAGCCATAGTGTTTGTTACTGAGCCACGGACTCTCCATTTAGGAAGTGAAAGTATCTCAGTTTTGAAGTCAGAGCTTTCATACCCATGAGCTGCCGCATTGGTAGGTGAAACTGTTGCTAACCCACCGTGTTCTCTCCCACACAAAGGTTCTTCTTGCAAAGAGGAAACGGGATGGGAAGTGTTATGCCATCAAAGTCTTGCAGAAAAAGGTCATTTTAAACAGGAGAGAGGTAATGATTTTCTTAGTTTTAATCCCTACTCTTTCTTTATGTTTGCTATGTTTTCTTTGACATTTGATTCATGAAATCCCCTTGCCATTTTTTTTTTCACGCCAGCAAAAGCACATTATGGCTGAACGTAATGTGTTGCTAAAGAATGTTAAACACCCCTTCCTGGTTGGGCTGCACTATTCCTTTCAGACAACAGACAAGTTATACTTTGTTCTGGATTTTGTCAATGGTGGAGAAGTGAGTATTTGTGGTTGAGAAACTCAAGGCTGGCATTGCCTTATCACATCTCAAAAGTCAGTATTTGGCAGATTAAACCAATATGTTATAAAAATAGCTATTGCTCATGCTGACAGGGACATTTGTCATTGTATGACTTAAAGAGACGGTGTAAAAATGTTCTGTGGTTTGTTTTCTCATCGTCGTTTTGTTACAAACCTGTATGACAACCTTTTTTGCGGGAAGAATATTTTTATTTATACAATAAAATTCAGTGGGGATCTCATTGGCTTACTTGGTGTGTACCACCTAAAATTTAAAAGTCTTAGTTTTAACAGATATAAAAGTGAGTAAATGATGATAGATCGTTATACCTTTTTGGTGAACTATTCCTTTAATAAGGAAATGCAGGTGGTTGTCATGTGACATAAATCGGATGATAAATGCATGGTCATTTTATTGGTAATTTGCAGGGTTCCTATTCACAAGCTCAATTAGACTACTGGTCTGACTTCCTTTTTTTAGCTAAATATGTTGACAATATTTGAAACATCAGCTAATGAAACAACACACCAATAATTGGGAGGCAGGCTACAAAATTAGACGTGATGTAATGGGTAAATGGACTATTTTCTGCATTTTATTCATTGATTCTTTCCATTACAGCTTTTCTTTCACCTCCAAAAAGAGCGGACCTTTCCTGAACCCAGAGCGAAGTTTTACATTGCTGAGATGGCAAGTGCTTTGGGTTACTTGCACTCTCTTAACATTGTTTACAGGTAAATGCAGCTTTACTAAATGATCCCTTGTGTTATAAATACACCTGTTGGATCATTCTAGGATGATGTTTAACTGTTAAAGTGTGAGAATTCTCAGAGGCAGTGAAATGTTTAACAGACACATTCTACACCTCCTCCCTCCTATAGTTTTCCCAGTTGCTGCCCAGAACGTATTTGAAAAATAATGATTGGTGAACTGGCTTATGTAGTCACTTAAAATTACACTCATGTGTAAAATGACCATCATGAGAGCATAGATTACATTCATAGGCTGTGACGCTATATTACCGCAAGGAATTGCTCTTTATGTGAATTAAATGCACTATGAATAGATTGTCTTGCCTTATTATAATACCTATAATTCATTGTTGTGATTTTTCAGGGTAATGTTTTTTAGTTGAATTGTACCTGGAAACATATGACAAAATGCTAACAAGTTAAGTTTTCTTGTGTTCCCAGGGATTTGAAACCAGAAAATATCCTGCTGGACTCTCAAGTAAGTACCCCTCTTTTTTTTCACACTTTTATCATTGCCAGAGCGTAGCTGATCAACGTTGAGAGAGTTCCAGGGGAAACAGAGTAATCTACCCTCGCTGTGAAGTATAACAAACTCTTCTGATTTCCCGAGACGAGGTGTACAGAGTGTAGCTTTGGCTAGCCAAGTTAAATATTTGAATGAAACTGAAGTCTTTTTTTTGTAACAATGCTTGAGATTAGTTTTATTTGTGCATTTCCTATCGAATCTGATGAAACTGTGATGTTACAAGGCACTGGCAAATATTCCAGTCAGGCTCTGTGAAGAATAGGCCTTTTGTGTGGTAACATGCTTCCTGAAAGTGTTCCTGTTGGCATCTTTTGTCTGTTAAGGGACATATAGTCTTGACTGACTTTGGACTGTGTAAGGAGGGAATCTCCCAAGCAGACACAACGACCACATTTTGTGGGACACCTGAGGTATTATATTATAACAATACTGTAGGGTTAGGGTTTTAGGGTTAGTATGATTTTTAAAATAGGAAATTATTACTGTTATTCAGTGACACATTAAATTGAGAATTAAAGACTTTTGTTTTTTTGTTCCTGTTGATTAAATAATTCAGGAAAAATAGATAATGGTTTCCACAAAAATTGTTTTTAACAATAAAAAGAACAATGTTTCTTAATCACCATATTATAATGATTTCTGAATGATCGTTTGGCACAGAATACTGGAGTAATGATGCTGAAAATTCAGCTTTGCCATCACAGAAATAAATTGTATTTTAAAATTAGATTTAAATGGAAAGCAGTTATTTAAAATTGTAATAATACTTTACAATATTACAGTTTTAATGCATTTTTAGTAAATAAATGTAGCCTTTGTGTACATTAGAGGCATAAAATGAAAAACTTAAAATCTTACCAACCCTAAACGTTTGTGTAATGCATGTTTACGCATGTTTAAAGTGTTTAACATGTTACTGTGAAATGTTATAATAAATACATTATTTAATTAGTTGATGAATTTAAAAATTCTTCTTATTAAATTGTTACTGATTTGCTCATTACACTTTCCTAGATTCTAGCACATGACCTGCAGATAAGTTTCTGGAGGCTACAATAACATGATTTTAATGCATGATTGCTGTCTCTTGTTGTCATGATAGTATCTAGCTCCAGAGGTACTCAGGAAACAACCCTATGATAACACTGTGGACTGGTGGTGTCTGGGTTCTGTGCTGTATGAAATGCTTTATGGGCTGGTATGTTACAAATAAACTCTAAATTTGGATAGTTGTCTTTGAAAACGTATAAATGAATCTTAAATATTTTACCTTTATGCCAACAGCCTCCATTCTACAGCAGGGACACACATGAGATGTATGATAACATTCTTCACAAGGAACTTGTCATGCGCCCCGGGGCATCCACAGCTGCCTGGGCCATCCTTCAGGCCCTGCTGGAGAAAGACCACACCAGGAGGCTTGGCAACAGAGATGACTTTGTGAGCTATTTAGTACTGATATATCACCCCCTGGTGGATGATTTTGTAAAAGTAGCATCAGACAGTAGCATCTCAATAGGATTTTTGCATATTAGTTACTGATAATATATAACGTTGAAGCAGGGAGTATTAAATCGAAAATATCTTGAAATATTAAAAAGTCCTTGTATTTTATATCCCATTTGTTGCAGAATGAAGTCAAAGGACATGAATTCTTCTCATCTATTAACTGGGATGACCTTGAACAGAAAAAGCTTCCTCCTCCATTCAGCCCTATTGTGGTAAGACTTAGATAAACCGTAAATCAGAAGCTGCTGAAAATGTATTCACCCTCAGGCTAACCTAGATATTGATTAGCTTGTTTTTCATTGAAACAGATTTAGAGAAAATTCGCGTTACATCACTCGCTCACAAATGGTTCCTACAGGAGTCTACAGGAGTCTACACAGCTGACAAATACATCACAATGATCTAATCCACACGACTCCAGTCCATCAGTTAATGTTTTGTGAAGTGAAAAGCTGTGGATTTATAAGAAAAAAATCTATCAAGACCTTTTAAACTTTTTTTTTTCTCCAGTGAAGAAGTTGCCTTTTCAAATTAGGGAAGAAATATACACAGATCACACATTAAATGAAAATTCTGATGGATTGCAGACAATCCATTGATGAGCAAGTAATGAAATACTACATTTCTCTAGATCTGTTCTGATTTAAAAACAAACATAATTTTGATGGCCAGATTTTCAGCAAATTTTCATATTTGGGTAAACTATCCCTTTAATGATATAACTACTTTGCTAAAAACGTATACATAGGTATCCAAACAGTCATCTCTCTTTTGTTGTCTTGCAGGAATCCCAGTATGACATCTCAAACTTTGACCCCGAGTTCACCGAGGAAACCGTGCCAAACTCTGTATGCTTCTCTTCAGGGCAGTCTATCATCAATGCTAGTGTTATGGAAGCTGATGATGCCTTCCTGGGATTTTCTTACGCTCCACCGTCAGAAGATTCATTCCTGTAAAGGAGGCGCTGCTAACGGTGATCCACAGAGAGCTAAATGAAACGTCTGTGATCCCTCTCTCTGATGGAAGGGAAGAATTTGTTGAGCGCAATGTCACGATCAGAGGGTGGACCTTTGTGTTTCCTAACATAAACTTTGGGATGAAGGGTGTTTCAAACTTTATTTTTATGCATAAATAACATTATATTTTGTGTAACATTGAACGCCTTCCCTGAGAGTTTAGCTCAGGAGCTGAATTATTGTTGTTTGTTTTTCTTTTTCGTAAGAATTATTTCCAAGGGCTGATGATATTTGTAAACAAAATGTCTACTTTGACACATTCCTTGTTTTTTGCCCCAACTCTTACACTTGATTGCTTAAATACTGTGCAGTATATGACCAATTATGTTCTTGTAGTTTAGTCTCTTATCAGAAATTTGCAATGAAAAAAAGGTTCATACGTCAACGCAAGCAATTAAAAAAAATTGCCGATTGACAAATTAATATATATTCCATTTATACTGTTTAATATGTATGTGAGTTAGAAAATAGGCAGAAGCTGTTTCGAAATCAAATGAATATGATAAACCCTGATAGAGTTTGGGTCATCAACAGCCATAGTTCAGAGGGAATTGAAGATTTGTGGCTATTTTCCTGTAAGATTTTAATGAGTTAACAGCACTTAAATACTTACAATGACCCTGTAATAAACCACTGTTTCATTTCCCGCTATTTGATTATGAGATGAGACCACAGTGCCTACTGACTTATGATACTGTACTGTACAAGTAAACATTCTTGAATTATTTTCTGTCGCGTGATGCCTCTCATTTGCATATATTTGCATGTGTTACGCTACTGTACCAGAACTTCGCGCCCAGTTACCTAACAGTACATTTTATAGAATAATAATGGTTTTAATAAACAGATCTGGTGCGTTACAACTCATTGAACAATGCAACTCCTTAAAATATTTGCTCACAGGACATATTATTTGCATATACGATTAGCTTGAGCACGAGCTTCCCGTCCACATATGTATTGTATAATACATATATTATCATAAAAGCTTACACAAAATATGTAAATATTTCTCACGTGGGTTACCTAAACTCACTGAATTCTGCGCCACCTTTAAGCTTTTAGTTACAAGATCAACAAGTTTCATTTAGCTCAGATTTGATTGGCTAACACGTGACGCATCTCATTTTCATATTGTACAGCGCGAGCTTCCCGCCCAGCTAGCGGTGAATTTCAGAGACATGGATGGGCTAAATTCTCTAAAAGAAGCAATAATCATTTACTTAGACAGAAGTGGTGGGTTAAGTAAACTCATCGAAGACTGTACAGCATATAAAGGTTGGATTCATTATTATTAGTTCATTAAAATACCGCGTTGAACGGGAGCTGGCAAGGACGTGACACGTCAGAGGTCACGTCCGTTTTTATTTTAACATTTGATTATTACATTTAAACTAAAATAACAAGATAACTGTTTACACACTGAAGAGGGAAACTGTTTTTCAGGTGGACAGGAGGCCGTGTATCGGTTCAGTTTTGAGGTAAATCCCTCAGATGTGCTCGAACTGGACGCCACACTGGGAGACTGTATACTGCACGACCCTGTCAAAGCCGTTTCACTCTTTCAGTCAGTGAGTTTCACCAATAAAACACAAATATCCAACTTCTTAGTCCGTTACACCTGTATCTAAAACAGCTTAGAGTATATTTACATATCTCAGTTTTCTGTCAAAGTGTAGCCGTGTCTCATCAGCCTAAGAGTGCAGTGTTTTTTTCAGGTTTGTTATCTGTCTATAAATACACTGTCACTTATTGACCACATTGAAACAGAAAACCAGGTAAGGAGCTGCTAAATTAAATACAGATTTTACTTTTTTTTTTTTTCTAATATATGTGTTTGTGAGAGATTATATTTGGGTATACTTGAAATTCACTTTTGATACATCAGTGTATCAATATAGAAAAAAACATTTTTTTCTGTATAGGTTCATGTTGTTTTAAAGCCAACCCACTTGCCACCTTTTCCCAACTATTGTTTGGATCTGTCTGAGTTTCCCCGTGGGTATGGTCCAATGAGACCCTTATCTTTGGAGGGCCTTGTAATTGCCATGACACGTGTCACCAAATACACACAAGGAGCCAGATTTCTCTGCTCAGAAGAGAAATGCCCCTGCTCTAGAGGTAGGTAATGTTATTAACTGTATGGGCTGTTTTTGTAATTGTTGTCCTACACAATTTTTCAATTTGTCTAAAGGGTTTCATCATATCAGAGTTCATGCACCAGGTGCCACAGAGTCTGCCACAGTTAGGAGTGATTTTACCTGCTTTCTCTGCTCTTCTCCACTGAAAGAAGATGTGAAGTCTCGGGTTTTAGGGGGTGAGACAACAACATTATAGTTAAAACACATTCATGAAATATTACATGGAGTATAAAAATAATTTTATTCACAATTTATTCAGCAAGGATCAATTGATCACTGGTGACTTTCAACATGTTTAATCTTATTATAATGTCAAAAATTACTAGTATTTCTATTTAGAATAAATGCTGCTCTTTTGAACGCATTAAAAAGTCTTTAAGAGGCCAACAGTTTCCACAAAAAGACAACACAGAAATAAATTTCACATTATATTTAATTACATTAAATGTTTACATTTTGTACTGTATACTGTATTTTCTTTCAAAAACCATTTAAAAAAATGTACTGACCCAAAACCGTATTGTAGTTACACACTTACTACAAAACAGTATATTTTTTAAAATCTGCAGATAAACAGCTAGTTGAGCTCATTCATGTGGGAGCAGTGGATGTTTTGGGAGTTCATGATGCTGCTTCCTTAAGATATCAGTCTGTCACCCTTTTTCTAAGAGGTAAATGCTTTTTGCATCTTAAACTACCCCTTTTGCTTTCTCATGGTATTGCAAATAATCTTTACGTTTTAACTAACCATTAGGAAATAATCCAGTTAGTTTAAATCGTCATGCCTTATGTGTTTTTATTTGAGAAGCAAAGTTCTCAAATAAATAAACTGCTGAAACACATCCACTCACAGTGTCTTTCAGTATTAGATTGGGTGTTCCTGTCTCCTTCAATAATATTTCTCAGTTAGCCAACTTGAGAAACCACAGATTCTCTGGATGGTATTAGCATATTGTGTTGACCTAGTATTAGTCTGGAATTCAATACGTCAGGCTCCAGTTACTGAACATACATGTTAATAAATGTAAGGTACACTCATTAGTTGCTACAACCCATAGTGGAATCATTGTTTAAAAGAGCCTGCAGTGTTTCTTTTGGCAGTTGTGTAGGTGGTGAACATGTTTCTCAAATAATAAGTGAAGACCAGCTCTCAGCTGTCATTGTTTTGTTTCTCTTAATGTAATTAGATGAACTCTGCAACTCCATGAGAATCGGCCATCTGTACCAAGTTGTGGGGATTCCAGCTCATGTGCACCAGTGGCCCAATGTAACCTGGAGCGTAGAGGCTTCCAGCATTCGACCATGGACCCCCAAATGTAAAACCTTGTTTTGACTTTGATGGTATATAAACAACCAGACTTATACACAGCATGTCAAAGTCATTTGCTCCTGACTGCCTTTCACAGGCCCCTGTCTGGTTAGCAACAACTTCCAGAACCTTCAGACAGCCATGGCCTGTTCCCCATGGAGGTTTGCTGCCATTGTAGCAAACTCATTCGGTTCCCCGGTGATCCCACCTGGTCTGTACAACATATTAAAACTGGGGCTACTTCTTAGTTTGGTGCAAACTGAAGATAATCCAGACTCTCCCAACCACGTGGATGTGCTTGCTCTCACCAGTGAGACTCTAATCATTGACAGGTCCGGGTTTTAAAAATGCATATCTCTTTAGATAATGGTCATCAATATATGATGCATATATGTGCATATTTATTCACAGGTTGATGAGATATAGCCTGCTGTTGGCCTCACGTGGCGTTCATCATACACTGACAGGAGATCTATTGGCATCTCTGTCTAGAGATGAACATGGAGCTGGTACTGCCAACATCCATGCAGGTTCAGCTTTGCTGGCTTCTGGAGGTGTCTGTCTTTTGGGAGATATCACAAGCTACAAGAAAGACAAGATGGACATGCTTCAGTCTGGTGCCAGTTGTTGAAATTATTTCTTACAATGAAGCCACAAGATAGAACATATTATACATGCATTTTCAGCAGTCAAGGAAAACAAACCTATTTTTTTCCACTTAGCTCTCAAAAGCAGAACTGTGTCCGTTTTCATTCCTGCCAAGAAATATGGTGATGATATGGACCAGCAGTTCTCCCTCCCAATCCAGTGCAACTTTTGGGCTCTAGCTGATTCTGCTTCCCCCTCCAAGAGTACAGCCAGATGTGATAATGTGGTGCTGGGTTCTGTGGTGGGTTTATATCCAATTGTATTTATAGTCAAATTAAGCTTTTCTTCAGGAAATGATATGGGAATGTTATTCTGGGAATTTTATAATCTTATGGAACTTATCAGATGTAGAAAGAATGCAGGAATGCTTCACAGATGACCCCACCTCTTTCTGTATTTAGGAACAGGAACCAGAGACAATGCCATATATTTTAGGAGTTCCTCATTGTACTCATTTGTGTTAGTAGCCAGTAACCGTTACTACAAATTGTCTAAACAATGCACTTTTTTATACTATGTCAGTGCTTCTATACAAAAGTCATTGTATTGCAACATCTGCTTAGCTTACAGTGATTAAGATTTTTGTATAAATGCAGGAAATGGGCTCAGTTCCTCTTGAGCTCGCGGAGTCGTTTGGACTCATAGTCCAGTGTCGAGAGACAAGCAGCAATCATCCATTTCTGTCAATGACAGTGCATACTCTGAGACAGGCCATGTCCCCAGGAGAGCCCCTATATCCAGCAAGCATGCAGTTTACAATACAAGACTATAAAGAGGTCAGTCAATGCACACTACAGGTCAAAATTGTCATTCAGCTCGTCAAACTCATTCTCAAACAAGATTGACTTTCTGAAGGATATCACTCTTAAAATTGGAATATTTCACAAAACTGTATTTGCTTTATTTTAATAGTTTTTTTTTTTACAAAACACAAAAGCCTAATTCCAAACTCTTTACCAGTAGTATACAAACAACAGTAATTGGATTGATATTTCTTTGGTTGTTGCAGCTCTTGGCTCATGCAAGGCAACTAAAGGTGCACATGAGTCCTGAGGCTGAAAGGATGATCCACAGCTATTACATGGCCAGTCGCAGGGTTCGCTCAGACTTAACACAGAGATCCACAGTTTCAGTTACTTCTGTCAAACTGCTGTAAGCTCTACAAAAACAAAATGCTCACTACTACACATGGCTGCCTTATTACACCACTAGATGGAGCAGTTATATAATGTCTACAAATCAGCAGCTTCCAAAGCACTGCAAGCAGATTTATATTTACAGCATCAGCTCAGTTTCATGGTTTAGTTTTTTTTTTTTTTTAAGGGGGGGGGGGCCTCTTCAGTTATGCCCCCCCCCCCCCCCCCCCCCCCCCCCCGCTTCAGTGAGGCAGATTGTACCATACAAATGACCATTTCATGCACAACATTTTCTGGTTCTGGCAGGATTGCTCTGGCCCAGGCTCACGCTAAGCTCAGTCTAAGAACACAAGTTCGAGAGGAAGATGCAGTCATTGCAGTTCTGCTGTGTGAAAGTTCCGTCACCCTAAAACATGGTTAGTTCCCCACATATTTTCCTTAATTCTGAACAAATAAATATAGAGAGTAAAATGTTTCAAGATTTTAATATGTACATTATCATAATCCAGTCACCTTTTAGCACTTCATTACTAGTTTAGAGTTAGGATCAAGCTCCTGTTACAGTGAGTGCATGTTCTTGAGTTCAGGAATGAATGAATTTGTCTTGGGAATGCAGGGGCCTCGGTGCTTGTTTTTCCCCACGATGCAGTGTTTCCTTGTGCTCTCCGTGACCTGGACTCCTTGCACCGGAGGGACCTTATGCTGGAAGAATCCCGCACGCAGATCTTGCATTTTGTGCAAACCTACGGAGCCTGCACAGTAGAAGAATAAACCAAGGTATTACACTTCATGGCCACCCTCGTTCAGTAGCAATCTTTTGACCTGCTGGGAGGAGAGACCAAATAAATTTAATGCTTAAATATACAAAGAAAGAAAAAAAAAAAAAAAAAAAAAAAAAAGAAAAAAAGGGATACAAAATTAAATCAACTGCAGTTGCTTCAGATAGTCACAATGTCAGCAACCCAATCTGGTCTGATGGGTAAACGGCGAAAATGTGAAAATCATCATGGTGATCAGCAAACATGGTCACTAATCAGTGGAAAAATTTAAAAATTACCAGTTTTTATTAATCTGCACTTCTCGTCACCCATTCCCAGTGACAAATGCCATGATCCCTTCCATTTGATGCAGCAGTCTTCATCTGGTTCCTTTGAGATCAAAAACAAAAAAGGATTATATATATACATACACATTTTAAATGGGATACAAAAGTAATAAATTGTTCAGTTGCTTCAGATAGTCACAATGTCAGCAACCCAATCTGGTCTGATGGGTAAACGGCGAAAATGTGAAAATCATCATGGTGATCAGCAAACATGGTCACTAATCAGTGGAAAAATTTAAAAATTACCAGTTTTTCTTAATCTGCACTTCTCGTCACCCATTCCCAGTGACAGATGCCATGATCCCTTCCATTTGATGCAGCAGTCTTCATCTGATTCCTTTGTGATCAAAAACAAAAAAAGGATCAATTTATAAATCAATTTTAAATGGGATACAAAGTAATCAATTGTGCAGTTGCTTCAGAAAATCACAGTGTCAGCAACCCAATCTGGTCTGACGGGTAAACGGCAAAAGTGTGAAAATCATCATGGTGATCAGCAAACATTGTCACCAATCAGAGAAAACATTTTAAACGCACCAGTTTTTATTCGTCTGCACTTCTCATGTAACCCATTCCCAGTGACAGATGCCATGATCCCTTCCATCTGATACAGCAGTCTTCATCTGGCTCCTTTGTGATAAAAACAAACATCAGTTTATAAATTCCACCAATTAAAAAAAAAAAAAAAAAAAAAAAAAACCCACACACAAAACAGACCTTTCTAAAAATTACCACCAATTATCAATGTTGGGTTTCAGCTATTGATTTTGTGCTCCAAATAAGCAGTGCTGACAGACGAGTCAGTATATAAAACTCAAAAGGATGACTGATGAACTAGGTCAAAAGGCACATGTAACACAGCTTGAGAGTAGACCCTCCCATAGCGGCATAAAAGGGCCTGGGCAGCGCTAGTTCAACTCAAGGTCAGGACCTTTACGAAGACCACAGCACCTCCAAGTGAGTCAAAGCCCTGATTACCCAATCCAGGTCATAGAAGACCATTCCCAAACCAGCAAGGCCACACGGGGGATGGCAGACCTATGCCGGACAGAGCACAGTCCTGCCGACAGCAGAGCAAATGGCAAAGGAGTAATTTATCACCAGATCTGGGACACACACCTGCCAAAATGATTTATAACAGTCCTCATGGGATCATTAAATCCTTTTTTAGGATAGGTCATGATTACAACATGATTTGGCAAAATCTTGTCAATTTTTGTAGAAATGGCCACCTTCACAATATTGATTGTGCACTCCCAGAAGGAACCAATATATCCTTTTAAAACTTCAGCATACACTTTGAGCTTAAGTTGAAGAGTAATTTAAAATCACTTAAAAAAAAATCTGCACAAGCAACTAAAACTACAGCGCATTAAGTGCAAAACCTTATAGTTAATACACTTTCTATAAATAACATTGACCATTTCGAAGAGGAGACCGTAGAAATATATTTGCTAGCTGATCTGCTTTGCAACGGGCGACTTTTGAGACGCGTAATTTATCAGGCAACGTTAATGCAAGGATCCTTTTTAGGCCTCTCTAGAGATACAGAGCGATTCGTGCCTAACGATGCATTGATGGCATGCAATTCTTTTGCAATAAGGGGAAAATGCTCCAGATTTTAGTTATTAAAGACGAATTGTGCTTCTACGGAACTGTGTAACAAATAAGGATTTATTCTCTAACGCTCTATAACATAAACGCGCGTGCTGACTTACCACGTGGCAAAGCCTGGATGCAAAAACCTCTAAACGATCCTATAACCACACGAACAGTTCTGCAGATAGCTGCAGTAACACACTTCCTTCCTTTCTATCAAAACGCATCGACAATAATTATTTGAAGTAAATTTACCTCAAGTTATACTGCAACGTGTAGAACTTATGGCCAACTCCTTCAACTCTCGTCTCGGGAAGAAAGGATGTGACGCATGCGTACATCGCGTTTTAAAGGGGAACTTCCTAGTACAGGCCGCACATGCGCGTTCGGTATTACCATACTCATTGGTATTACTGAAGTCTGAAGTGCTTGTGGTAAAATGCAATCGGACTCATGTGACACGTTTATATATGAAGCACTACCAAGAGAGTACTTGGATTGTTGTTCGATGAAAATCCATATGAAATTAGCAACACATTTTGAACGTAGATTTACAGTTTTAACACCGTTGTACCTTTAAAAACAAACTTTAAGTGACTTTATAAAGAATTCTAAAGATTTTATTTAATGTGTCCATGAGCATGTTACCATCACCTGAGATGTTAGAAAGGTAAATGAAGACTATAATTAAAAATCAATTAAAATATTCGATATTAATAATGTTCAGTGTATGGCAAATATTTTAAACCAAGTCAATTATAAGTTCCTGTTGGGAAACGTTATTTTGCACATTGTTAAGGGTTTATATCAGAAAGCATTGAAAATAATAACATTAATAATAATCCTGAGATCAGTGTAATTTTTACGAATGACTTTATTTACTATTCCACATGTGCTATACACATGAAGAAGAGGAAGGAGGGAAGGGAGGAGAAAAGGGGATGATGATGCTATTGTTGCGATTCTGACAGACCACTTCACATGACGAATGTTAGGTTATTCACACATGCATTTAGTGCAAATGTTGTAACAGAAAGTGCATAACCGACAGCTCAAGCATAACAGCTCATTAACCCCACACACGAATTTCAGACAGAGTTACAAGTACAGAACTGCAGAAACAGAATTCTGAGCAGAGACCCACAGTTAAAAAGAACACAATTTGTTTAATACTTTAATCTTATTTACATATTTGAAATAATTAGGATATATTAATACGCACAATACTCAGTTGCCTGTATGGCAGAATAATAATTTCATTGAATGTGGTTCATTTGCCGCGTAAAACAAACATATTACATTTTACAGACTGTAACAAAATTACTAAAACCATAAATGCATTCCTTCATTTTCATCATTACCTCCAGAAAGTCTTATGTGCAAACGATCTATGTTTGAGATGATGATGAAGATGCCCCTTGATTTTCATTTGAGTTACCCAGGAACTGTCCAGTGGCACCAACATACAATCTTGAACGCATCGGCCATTTCTAAAAGAAAAAAAGCGACAAATAGAAACACTTAGTCAACTGTTTTAATGAACTGCTATCCGTAATAAAAGCAGATATTTTCAAGTAGCCTTAACCTCAAAGTTGCCTATTTAAAACTTTTAAGACTAAACACAAAACACAAAAGTTTTGTAAATTAGTTCAAATGTATACAATCTCACATTTTCGCCGTGAAAGACTAATTCGACTTACT
>JAUYWG010000064.1:11222391-11242176 GCA_034779775.1 Enteromius afrohamiltoni | reverse complement strand
AAACACAAAAGTTTTGTAAATTAGTTCAAATGTATACAATCTCACATTTTCGCCGTGAAAGACTAATTCGACTTACTTTCACAGGATGTAAGTAGCCATCTCCCTTAAGTGAGTTCAAAGCTTCAGTTTGTTTTGTGTTGTCCTCCTCCATCCCTTCTTCTTGCAAGGTTTTTGTTAAATGCGCTATGTACGTGGTTGCCAATATCAAGACGTCGAGTTTGGAGAGTTTGGTGTCCGGTGGCACCGACGGCAGTGTTCTCTGTAGCTCGAGGAACGCATGTCTGAGCGTCTGGACGCGACTCCTTTCGCGCGCTGCGTTGGCTGCCGCGGGTCTCCCTCTGCCACCGAGTGCACTAGACGGGACCACCCTGGAGCGGGACAGGGCCTCTGCGCGCCGGCTGTCCGCTGAGAGCGTGTCAGGACTGGGGCTCGAGTTAGGGCTTGATGCGGGACTGTCATCCATAACTGTCACAGAACCAATGCCATCCATACGAATCGACTGTCTTCCAACCATTGAAATCACTTTTTAACCTGGTTAAAATAATACATTTTCCAAAAACACCACACACTGAAATGAACAGCTACACAGGCACTTTAATTCAAATATGTGAGAATAATATGTCAAAAAACAGGCACTCATTAAAAACATTTGTAAAAACATTTTTCTTCAAGTGAGCCAGAAATCTCACTGCCGGTATGAGTCATTCAATGTCAAAGAAAGAAATATTAGACTAATAGACGCCTACAGTGTTTATGTTTTTCATTAAATAATATCAGCCTAGAACATGCAGTTTTAATACAACCATTTTAAGAAGAATTGTAAGTTATATTGTATATAAGTCGTTAGAAGTTCTTGAAATGTAAAAAAGCAAACATACCTGTATTATTGTTAAAAGTGCTGTCCTATAAAACACACATTAAGACATGAAAACCTCCAAAGCTTGGCAAAAATCTTGTTTACAATAATAGTCCCTTTCTCGTTGCAAAAATATATATAACCCGTCGTGATACTGCGCGTAAAAGGTACGGATATATGTCCGCGCGCACGCAGTGTCCTCACCTGAATGACTGCGTAAAGTCTCCTGAGCCTCTAATTTATCGGGGAACACAAAGAGCTGACAAGTGTTTCACTCCGGTGCAATTAATCAAAAGCCTTTAAAACTCTGGCAACTTGAGCCGTTCTCTACTGTTCTCCTTCGCATCGGTCGGTAGGAGGGCACAGTCCATTTTCGACGCCAGAGGCAGCATTTTTCAGTCCACCCAGAGTTGCTTCGCAAACCTCAACTTCTGAATATTATATGAAATATTGTTTATTTAATAAATAAATACCCATTTCCTCTTGAATGGCTTTGTTTGGTGAAAATGTGTGTGGTTTGCGAGACCCAAGCATTCTATTTTTAAGCTGCCTAACAGATTCTATCAGATCATCTTCACGGTGCTCTTAACTCCTCTTTAACATTTTTTTGAAAGAGATATTGATATTATAATTTTGAGCGGCGGACATCGGCTTCATTTCCTGGGACAAAGCCAATAAATAAACCATAAACACTGCAATCAACTGGCAAGCTTGAGGAAATTCTTGTGAGACTCCTAAATTAATCATTCTGTTTTCCGCAAACGGAGATGTGGGAGAATTAATGAATGGAATTATTCATAACATGTATATCTGAGACTGTTCTTAATAAACATTGTTTTTGTAAGGATGAAGTAACAGTATTGCCCCCAGGGCAATAATTATGAAGCAGAGCAAATGAGGTTAAGTAAGCTCCTCTGTCTAATTACTCTACATCTTTCAGAGGTTATACCGATGGTGTAGATATATATATATATTATACGAAGGAATTGCATTCATGCATTACTGTACTCCGCGCGTATGTCTACGTTATTATAGAATCAGTTTTATATTTCATATGAATAGCGTTTCAGTCTAGAACGCAGCGTCCAGGATGTTGATGAATTTGCTGGATAATGTACAAATTAAAATGAAGCTTCAATATATATAAAAAAGGATCGAAATCAATCTAAATAAAGGTGCAATTAGCTACTTAAAAAATCGTATGTTATTAGTAATTTTATGTTTTAAATTAGCTAAATTATTTAATTTAAAGCACGATGCAGCGAGCAATAATATGTTAAAGCACTCCATACTTTAACAAAGAATTATATTAAATAGGCTATTTAAAAAAATAAAAACAAAAATGTGTTTGATGATGTAATTACCAAACAACTAAAAACCATACAGGCAACCTAAAAAAGAGAACATTTCCGACATTTTCAATGAAACATAAAATCTAATTTGAGAATTTGCCCATAATATAACTGAAAAAATAAAAAATCTATTCCATATTTTTATTATATTGAATGAATAATATTACACAATGTATCTTTACATCCTGATAAGAATAACATACCAAACTTAATGGTATTTACTTCAGCATAATGCAAAGTTAATTTATTTCAAACAAACACATGGACAAATATTCAAGAAATACAATTTCCAAAATTCAAACAGAATTGCAATGAAAATGCAAAATATGCAGTGTATTCTTACATGAAGGAGAAGCTGCTCAAAAATTCACATTTTTATAAAAGTGTCAAAGCATTACTGAACATTTTCCAGAGAAGTCCTAACACACAGATGAAAAGCTATAAAGCCGAAAGCACACTGATAAAAAGGTTTTTAGTCAGTAATTTAAGTTTTTCTGGGTTTGCCAGTCCTTACTGGAATATGTATTCCTCTTGACCTGTGAACAGAACAGTCATGATTTAAATTAAATAAATTAAATGAAACACTATAAAAAAAAACCCCAAAATATTTGTTGACTTTCATGCTTTTATGTTTTGTATTAATAGTAATAAACAGCCCAGAACTTAATAAAATGCTGGCACACATGGTTTAAAATATGCTTCTGTAAATTATGACTAAAAACCCCTCTGTTACTGGACCCCTATAATAACATAGTAAACAGCTAATTAAAGCTTTAAACAACTGCCATTCAGCATTATTATTCCTATTACTCACACATTAGTGCCCATTGCAGTTTTTTCTTAAAGTAGGCTATAAAAACATTCAGTTCATATTTATTGTAGTTACATCAACAAATCATTTCTGCATTACAGAGCCAACACACTGCTAAATCAACCGAATTGATAACTATAGGATTAACATGTTTAGGACGTCAGACAACAAAAGGGTATGATTTGTGCAGTACAACTGTAGATGATGTCACATTACACAGCGCAGCACAGAACTATGGTTAACCTCAGGACAGTCTAAAAGAGAAAGCTGTTTATTTGCATGGGTGGGAAAAATAAGACTCATACAACTTGACAAATAGCAGGCATTTATCATCGCGCCTGAAGGTAACATGCAATCCTTCTGTGATAGCATTTATCTCATAATTTATTTCCTTTTAAATATAACATGAGTTTTACGTATATTGTTCTTTTTTTTTCTATTGTACATTGATTATACAAGAATTGTTAATAGCACAGGCATTTTTGATTGCTCATACCTTCTTCCTCTGCTGTCTCCTTGTACTTGGTCTGTCCGAAATGTAACGCCAGGCTTCCCATATTCTGACGGCTTACTCAGAGAGCTGCTACGGTCATGGGCAAAGGGATGTTGGGGGCCCACGCGAAAATCAGCTACAGCACAACACGGGTTAGTCACACATGGGGATATGCAAGACTTAACTTAACCACAAACTGATGATGTACAACGGTAGAATGGAGAAACATGTTAAAAGCAAGAAAATCTTGTGCATCACATACATAGAAAATAACAGAATAAAATGAAAGTGTCAGTGGAATGCACTCAGCACAGAAATTCAGTAAATTAAATAACCTTTTGTTGTAGAGTATGTAAAGTCATACTTCAGATATATATTGAACATTTATTTTGATTAAGGGAAATAATTGTAAATAAATTAATAAATATTCAGCAAATATTCATACTTGTAAGTGTATTTGTGATTTGTTCTTTGATGTGACCTCCATCATCCAATTTCTTCTTAGCACCTTTTGAGGCTTTCCAGTTGATTAGAAACTGCCTAGACAGTTCATTTATTTGTTTTCCATCAAGATCCTCTAAATACCAAGAAAAACATACAGTTTCACTAAATAATTATAGAAAATTCATATACAGTACAAAAATCATTGTTATTGTAATAATTGTAATTAAAATGGCAAATATCATTGAAAGGTAGGGTTGTGACGAGACCTCGTGGCACTATCCTTGCGATAGTGGTATGATGCGGCGCAACAAATCTCAGACGGGAAACTGCTGCTGCGTTCTGTTTATGACATGCTGACACAAATTCCATATGGTTTTAATGGTCGCTTTATCGTGTCCAGTGTTGGCAGACTTAAGGCCTGGGTATACTTCTGATTAGTGCGGACGGACGAGCTCGATACATGCGCAGTGCCACCAATTGACTTGCTCTCTTTCAGCATTCTTCTCGAGCATACACTGTTGTATGCAGACAGTCCATGCGGTCTCAAAAAATAACCTGCCCGCGAGCCCTCCTGATGACGAAAATGACATAATGCAGATGGCCAAAGTATACTTTGGCCTTTATGCTGGCTCGGCGTTTGCTGTAGACAAGTTTGTTTTGGTATTTGGCCCTACTCTGTTTTCTGAAGCTTTTTAAAAAAAATAGCTTACTCTGCTTCTAAAGGGATATTTGCGCAATTTGTTTTTATTTATTTATACTATTTAAACATTTTTGTTAATTATTGTTAATTACTTGCCTGTCAGTTTGTGGCTAAATATTTTGCAGTGTTATATTTTCACATGTTGTTTATTACTGCATGTAATTCAATAAAATATTTTAATTTCAAAAAGTTGATTACAAAATGCACCTACAAGTTTTTGTTGAATAAAATACAAATTTTCCAAATATATTTCATAATTGAGGATTTATTTTAAGTCTAAACATCTCGTCTTTTGTCTGTGTCTCGTCACACCCCTATTGAAAGGTTATAAAAATTATAAATAAAAAAAAACATGAAATAAATTATAAGAATAAAACAATAATTCAATATTAAATTAAATAATTAAAATACATAATGAATGACAAAAACGCCATTCATTTTTTATTTTATATTTAGAAGTTCATTGATTCTTTCAACATTAATAATGTTAAATGACTCCATACAAGGGCTGTCAAATCAATTAATCACGTTTAAAATGAAATAAATATTTACTTGTGTGTATGTGTGTGTGTATTTATATATACATACATACTGTAAACAAAAAATCTTTTATTTTTGATGCGATAAATCGTGATTGGTCAATTTAACAGCCCTTTTCATCATCAGTGAGCAATGCTGTTTCTCACCCAGAATTTTGCAGACAGTTATTAGTTTGTCCCTGTATTTAGGTTTGTGACACACAGGATTTCTCGTCAGATCCAGTAGCCGGATTTGAGACCACTGGCTGAACACTGTCTCTAATTCCTGAAAGCATGAATAAAGGCACTGCATTTTACTTTTAATCATTATAAAATAAAATAATTAGCAGACGTATAATAAATAAATAACTATCATCTTCATTTTCCAAAAAAGTTTGTAAAATCCTGTAACACTAAAGAGATTTTGCCGATTTAATAGAAGATGTGCATGGAAAAAAATTATCAGGGCATTATATTTAAGACAAAGAAGTCACAAGCATAAAAAACAAAAAAAATTCTGAGGGTAAAAAGTATAAACAAGACATCAGCTTGTTTTAATAAATACTGTCACTCGGACTGCGTGACTAACAAGTTCCCTTGGGCAGTAGTCCTCAAGCATGTTGCCTGCAGTGTATGTTTATCTAAGGACACATTAATCCAGGCTGGAAATATGAATACTCTCTGGACACGCTCTGATTGTTCATTGCCTTCCTGTCTCAACTAAAGTGCTTCCACTTTTCAGTCCGCGTGCAATCAGCTCTAGCGGGACCCCAGCTAGCCGCGCTCTCAGGCTTTGATAAATGATCGTGTCAGGTCTGTCACTCTGAGGGCTTGGCTGGGAACTGCCCAGCGCCAAATTGCCCTCCCATGTGCGGGAGTGCTGAATGCACTCCTGACTGGGCTCTTTCCAGCCCCACACTGGGTTAATGATGGCCAGTTATGAACCTGTATTTGACCAGCGCTTCGATCCCTATCTGCACTGTCTGGCCGTGCGCCACTAACAGCCTCTGCAGTACCCATTTGTCACTCGGCTGACTGCCTGTCATAATCTATTTTAAAAATCCATAATGTTTCCTCTGGAATTGGACCAAACTGTGTAAGAGAGGAATTGATCCTTTGGGTGCTGTCGTCGCTGAATCAATAGTGGCAAAGGGGTTGTATAAATTAAAGGAGATATCTGCTAAACATGAAGGCTTCCTCTGACACACGGATCACTATTATCGGTGGCAGTTGCTGAGAGGATTGTCTTTTGAGCTGTTCGACAAAGTTACCAAGCGTTTTTTTCAGGGAGGCGTTTTTGGCGGAAAGGTTTGCTGCAGATCCCAAACTGCAGATTTATGATATTTGGTTGGCATAAAGATACAGGACTGTGAAGCTTCTGCATACTGATGGATAATCCTACAAGCTAAAAAAAAGAAAGTGTTCCTTCAGCATTTTTTTGTCACTGAATGTGCGATATGAATAGGCTGGAAATAGATTTTAGAATAGACTTTTCAGCTTTAGTTTCACTAAATGTTCGGCTCAAATGGGTTTTAATACAAGGCTGAAGTTATATGGGGCACTCAGTGTATTTCAGAGGAAAATCAGTTCACTAAGGAAGGAGGAAAACTTGTGCTTGTTTAAATTGTCAGCAGAAGCTGTCCCTGGAGACCGGCCCGCTGATTTGTTGAATAATTCTGACCCTGTGCAAGTCTGGAGACTGCTGGAAGGATTTGTAGGATTAGGTTTTGCACTGCTTTGCCTCTATCATTTAACACTTCAAAGGAACATACAACTTTGTCATGCCTAAAGAGAACACATTTTTTTTTAAGGAGAAAAATCATGTTTACCTGTATGTCCCGTAGCTGGTTATCGGTAGCGTAAAGATGGGTCAGTTTTCTGAGAGGGGCCAAGTCCCATATTTCATCAATGTTATTTTTGCTGATATTTAGAATGCACAGAGTTTCCTAAAATAATTCAAAATTAATATAATTAATAATGCACTTTAAATTTAATACCAGACCCCCATTTGGTGAGCGGATGAAGATTTCACTCTGTTCGTAAAAGGAGAGCATTTAGGAATCTGTTGGCAGGGGAAAAAATTGGGTGCACTTACACTTGCAATTTCATTAATTATCAAAATAAACAAAATTCCCAACTTTCCGGTTTGTTTTCACATAGCCTGGGCGGTAAACACTCCCTGTTGATCTGTCAGACAAGGAGGCAGCCACAGAGACCTCTTTTACCCTCATCAAATTTTGCACAGAACTGCTTTGATACACATCTTGGTCCACGAGTCCTACGTCTCTCATCTGATTCTAACAGTAAACATCTCACGGGACACAGTGCTACATCAATCTAAATATAAAGTGCGCTAGATTGTAGATACCATGAAACACCCTCTGTATGACTTTTTGCTGAGGTGAATGTTAAAGCAATCAGCTACTCACAGAGAGGCTAGAAATGGAACGGGGGTCAAAGACCAGCTTTTCTCCACGGGGTAGTTTCTGACCTTCCACATGCAGCTCCTTTAGGCTTTTCAGCTCATCTAATCCTTGCACCACGGTGATGCTGTTACCTCCCAAGAACCTTAAATACATTATAGAAACATTTGTAGTTAACGGTAACATTCAAAGCCTTTTGCTGTATGTATGGAAAATTAATGGAAAATATTAACGTCACAGTTCAAATTTCATTGCAAGCAGGAATTAATTAAAATGCTTGTACTATCATATACTTACAGTTTGGACAGCTTATGTAGAGATGAGAGGTTTTCTATGCAAGAGATATTGTTATTTTGCATATATAGGTGGGTAAGGTTTGAGGCAAATCCCAAATTACAGATTTGGGATATTTGGTTGTCATATAGATACAGGACTGTGAGGTTTCTGCACATTGATAGATCATCCTACAAGTTAAAAACAGGGAAAATAATCAGTAAACAAACTACTCAAATGATTTTAGTCTCTTACGCTTTAAACAATCTTTGATAAATATAATTTTTACTGTCACTATTGATCTTTGCTGAATAAAAAAAATAGTTAAATTGTACTGTAATATTTAATGGAAGCTAGAATATTAAATAGAATTTGAATATGTTTGAACTAAAAACTTACAACGTCTTCGATACTTTTGTTTGAGAAGTTGAGATGGGTCAGTTTCTTCAGATACTGCTGGAGAGATTCGCTTCTGCAGGCTTTCGAGTAATTGCTTGATTTTGCAATTAGATGCACTGTTAGTCGGACCATAATGACTCAGTGTGCAAAAATATCACAGGATAGATTTCTCTTCTACAGCATGTCAAGGGAAGAGGAAGATTTATGAGAAGGCACTAAAAACAATACAAGAATCAAATACATTTTAATGCACTGACCTCTATATAGATTTTAATCAGTCTGTCTTTACATAGGTTTTAAAGATATAATTGATGGGGTGACCATTATTTCTTTGATGATGTAGTTTAGAGACAGCAGAGTCAATTGACCCTGAAACCTTTGTCAAAATATGTATTTTTGAATAGTGGGAACGAGGCCAAAGGTGAAATAGACATGTGACATCTGCAGTGCTGTATCATATAAAACCAAGCCAAATCTACATTAAAACACCTTACCAGAAAGACCTCCTTGGAAAGACCTTGGATGATATTTTACTCCATGTACTTTCTATACTGTCTTGTCAAGACATTGAACACTAGGACAGAAGTAAAGAGAATACATACATCAACACATGACAGCAGGTCGGTTTTACACTTGATCTCAGAGCAGCGGACTATGGGGAGATGACATGGGGAGCCTCTTAAAATCAATAACTTTCTGTGGTTATACTCAAGAGAACTGGATGGAGACAGCAGTTTGCCAATCATTATAATATATTTAACAACATATTGGACACTTACACACTTTATTATTACTAATAAACGAAGACAAGCAAATGGAAGGCACCCAGGAACAGCTGATACTGTAGAAACGAAATGAAACAGAACCGCAACTTACCTCAGTGCACAAAGTTACACATTAACTGTCGTCTGCTATGAACGCAAAGTCTTTTGCTGCTGTAAAGTCTGTATTTTGTCTCGGCTTTGTTTAGGAAGCGAGAGCTGATATCGCCATGGCGACGAGACGCGAGCGCAACGTCAGTTTGCACGCGCCGGACTTGTTTAGAAGCGCAGTTCAAAACGCGGCGTGACGCATTCTCAGCAGAAATGGTAAAGCGTTTTTAATTGTTTTAAATTCCATGTGGATTTTCGAACACGATGTTCAACGTGTTAACACTGTAAAAGAATGTTTTTATTGATGTTGTTAAAAGTCATTTGTTCTACTAAGAGTTTTGAAAACTAAAAGTAGCCGAATTAATTCAAGCTATCGCAGGTGTTTCTTGCCGATAATTTATAAAAATTAAAGGGATAACACAAATGAATGATCGAAATGCCTGATTTTTTTTCTTAACATCATGTCTGCAGTTGTTATTTGGCTGAAAAACAAAAGAGTGAAGGCAGTCGAATTTGTGGATTTTGGCCTAAAGTTGTAGCAAGAGATCTGGAGAAGTTTAGCATTACATCACTTGCTCACCAATGGGTGAATGTGAATGGATGCTGTCAGAATTAAAGTACAAACAGCTGATAAAAACAAAAGATAATCCACATGACTCCAGTCCATCAATTAACATTTTTAGGAAAGCTACATATTTTTAATACATCTATTTTTCCATGCTTTTATTAGGACATTATGTAGGCAGGAAGTGAAGTGGGAGAAAGAGAAAGGTCTGTGAACCAAGACTTGAACTCGAGATGCCCGAAACGCATCGGCACTATATGTAAGCAGACTGCCCACAAGGTTATTGGCTCTGACATAAAAGTTATTACATGCAGAGGTTAAATTACACACACACAAAACTACATGTGTGCAGAGCATCGAAGAAAGACAATTGCTGGAAAAGAAAAAATAGGTTTAAACCAAAACCTCTGGCCACCCTTGAGGCTTAAAGTAGACGAGACCCTTGAAGAACCTAAAAGAGCATTTACATATTGAAATCAGAAACCGTGTTTATCATCTTCAGCTGGTAGAACCACACATTTTCTCTCTCTCTTTGCAAGCTCAAACTGCTGCCCCTAATAATGCACATCAGTTCTAGAGAAGTCACTGCGGTGACCCGTGTATTGTTATATGCAGTGGAGGAATGTGCTTCCTGAGACTGAGTGACTTGCCTCCATTTATGTATGCAGAATACTTGGCAGAAAGGAAATGTTGCTTTGGTTGGTTTAGGGAGACAGAGGGGGAGTTCTGCCCGTTTCAGACTCTCCTCTTGGGGATTGAGCATGTTTCACCTCCACACTACCATGCTTGTTGAGATTATTATTGTCCAAAGAAAACATCAGTTCTACCAAATATCTTGAGGTCATTGGTCTCAAAGGCTAGTTTAACATTATTGTGATCAATAGCCACTGCTCATTATTTGTGCTCATCACTCAGATATATTCCCTTAATCCTCATCTATCATAGTTCATAATACTTATTATTTTAAAACGTTTTCTCTGGGTTCAGCAAATGAAGTGGAATTCCAAGTAATTTTAGAAGACTCTTGTTAATAGAAAACATACTTTAAAATTGAGTTAATGGATTTCACCGATGCTAGTTCACTCATGGAAAACATAATATACTTAGTTATATCTCATCTCATTGATACTCTTCTGCTTTTTCTTCTTCACGGCAATCATCTGGACATGATTATAAGCTTAATTTGTAATTCCAATGGGTGAAATACAGAACATATGCATCGCTTTGTTTTGATGACTATGAATGGTTTATGCAAAAATAAAAATGTTTTAAAAATGTACTCACTCTCAGGCCATCAAATTTGTGGATTTTGGCCTGAAGTTGTAACGGTAATGTTTTTGCTTGTGATCACGAACAGTGTTTTATTCCCTAGAGGATTCATTTAATTAAAAGAATAGTTCAGCCAGAAATTTAGCATAACATCACTTGCTCACCAGTGCATCCACTGCAGTGAATGGGTACCATCAGAATTAAAAGTCCAAACAGCTCATAAAAACAATAATAATCCACACGATATATGCATGTTTTAACAAACAAATCCATTATTAAGGCTCTTTAACCATTTCTTTTTTCCCCTACATAATTAATTTTTAGTCTGAGGTAGATTACTGTTGTTTTTATCAGCCATTTGGACTCTCATTTTGACGGCACCCATTCACTTTAAGATTATCCACTGGTGATCAAGTGATGCAATGCTGAAATTTCTCCAAATCTGTTTCTTATGAACAAACAAACTACATTTTGAATGGCCTGATGATGAATACATTTGACATTTTTTGGCTTAACTATTGCTTTAATTAATTCAATACTCTACAGAATAAAACATTGGACGTCATCATATGAGCAAAAAACACACTCTCGCTACAACTGCAAGCCAAAATCCACAAATTGCACAGTGCATAATTGAACAGAGTCTGAAGCTTTCCGGAACATAACAGCAAATCTTAAAATTAGCACAATGATGTGGGGTACAAAAACATACATGAATACGAAGTCAGCACTGTTGTCTGTAAGAAAATGCAGGCACGTGTGTGTGCATGAAACCACACGGGCGTTGAGTGTCTGCAGCGATAAAGAGCAGACACACAGGGCTGAATAGACTCCACTGTATCGAGCTCCTGTTTCTGTGATGCATCAGTGACAGGCCACAGCGGAACGCTCAGAATCCTGAAGGATTGTGTACAAGGCAGAGACAACCTGCACAGGGTCGTCCTGACAGATGCGCTGCGGCCATGCCAAGCTGTGTTTATCTTTGGGCCGTTGAGTTTGTTATTCCATTATGTAATGCTATGACTGGCAAATATGAAAATGACCTCTTGTGGAGCACTGTGGTTTTGGTTAAATATAATGTTGAATACTGCTGTTACAGCTCCTGACACAAGCTGTGGGAAATGGGAATGGTGCTGTACCATGTTACATGCTGTGAACCCAGAGGAGAATATATTTCAAATGCCTAGGCACTAAGGAAAACTCATTTGTCTTGATCTAAAGGACAGCTTTGATGATGAGCCGGGCGAGTTATAATTTCAGATGAGACTTAATAATTAAAAATATTGCAAGTAAATTGATGAAGCAAAAAACACCCAATGTCTGTCAACGAATCAACCCGAACAGGATTTATTTCTGTTTAAACAAATGATAAATGATGCAAACATTCCTACAGGAGAATTCCTTTAAATCTTTCAAAGCAGAAATGTAACGAAAGAACACATAACTAAGCAAACACTGCATGTGAAGTCATCTAACTTCAGTTCTTTTCAAGTTTAGTTGGAAGATGTGTTCACTTGATTGAAGAGTTTATCTTTGATAACCTGGGACATCAAACCATGAATTGCTTCAATGGTTGTCTTGCAGCTGAAAAGCAAAGAAAGATGTTTGATCACGTTTTTATCAAAGAGTGTTAAAATGGATAAAAAAATATCTTTAGTTGTAATACAGTACAAGTCAAAATTGGGAACCCTTGCACCTTAACAAACACTTAAGTCACTTATAAGCTCACACAAAATACATACAGATAAATGTGGAATAAAAAGGAAAGTAAATAATATTTTAATGATAATAAATGTTAATGAGCAATAAATCTTTTTTTTAAACTAAATAAATACATAAACAAATCATTTGAAAAAACCATTTGAATATCTGGAATCAGAGGAATACTGAGAAAATCACATTTAAAGTTGTCCAAAAGTTCTTAGCAATGCATATTACTAAATAAAAATATTTTTGTATATATATTTATGGTTGGAGATTTACATTTTGACCGATACAATGTATTTTTGGCTACTGCTACAAATATACCCCAGCAACTGGTTTTGTGATCCAGGGTCACATATTATAGATTTTATATTCATTTAAAAAAACACATTTATATTTCAGGAAAAAAAACATATGACCTCACACAAAATTCATATGAATAAATGTTAACTTAATATTATATTTTAAATTCTCAAATGATACAAATTTACCCTCATGACCAATAAATATGTATATATGTACTAAAACTACATTATTTCTTTATTTAGAACACTTAATGTGTGTGCATGACATTTGAAAATAAATAAACTCGCCTTGGCTTGTTTATACTATCATAATTGACAATCTATATAAGGAAAAATGTAATGCTAAACTGACAGGGATCGTATTACCTGTCACGCGTTGCCTTTGCAAGTTTGTCCTCGGATTTCCTATCATGTGTGTCTAAGCCCAACATGAAGCTGCCTCGTCCCAGCTGAGCTTCAGCCTGTTCGAGCTTCTCAGACAAGTCAAACACCTGTCCAGTGGTGTAGTCTGCATTCTGAAGGAACAAGAGCCATTAACACCACCGTTCCACTTGCTCTAAGTTCATGCACAATTTCACAACAATACATAAACCTTCACCGCATGCATTCCACTGACAGTCAATTAAACAGGTTGTTGAATTGTTTGCTGAAGCGTCCGGAATGAGGTCTCAAACATTTGTAGAAGGTGAGGTTGTACACTGCCCAGACGAGGATTCATAATAAAGACAGACTCAGTGACTTAAGGTCTCGGTCTGTGGTGACAACGTAATCACTGACAACACTTCTTCCTTGGCCAAGCAACTTGCTTTTGACAAGTAGTCAATTTATCTCTAACACAGAGCTCTGAGGCTGCTGTTTAGATAGTCTACAGCCCATTGAAAGTGTTAAACAAAGCTCATGACAGAATGTCACAGTCAACAATGACAAGCTTTCAAAACACATAGGTCGGGAAACAAAAGCAGCATCTACAAATATTAATCTTGCGCACAAACCCCTGTCATCCATCTCCTGCACATAAAATACTTTTACCCTCCAGAATCCAAAACATTTTCAGCATGATAAAGATAACAATTCATTTAATATATACAATAGAAATAACAATACAATGACAAACAGGTGAATATTGAAATACAAAAACTAGGTTGTACTCTTTTAATAGCTTTCATGCTGTATTCTGGTTATTTCATGTTACTGCACTGGACTAAAATGGACTTATTTTGCTTATTCAGGGTTTAACATTTTTACATACTATTTAGCTATATTTATCACACATTGTCATGCTTGTGGTGTCCCCAGTCAAACAATAACAGGCCCAAATAAAATTGCATAGAAATAGCTTGTTATGCCAAATTATGACCAAATATTAAATTAAACTGATTTATTTGTAAGAGTTTTGTATTTCCTTTTTTGGAGCTGACTGATGACTTAGATTTTGAAGTTACTTTGATTGTGAAGCATATAGAATAAGTGATTAACGTCAGAAAGATCTGCAATTAATGCTGTTCTCAATCAATTTTAGTGAAAAATGTAGTCTCTCAATTTATGGAAGAACATGAAACCGGAATGCAGTATGATTATAAAACAATTAGTCACATTAATTAGCACAAAAAATACCCCAAATCAACAAGGCCTATGACCAATCAGTTCTAAAAAAAAAAAAAAAAAAGTCCAGGAACAGCAAATTAGCTAGAACTATTTCCAGCACGGCATACAGATTAAATAAATATAAATTTACTAAAGATTGTCAGGCAAATAAAAGACAGTACTTACTGTCAGAAGGCTGGAGGAGCTCAAAGTGTTGACCCAATACTTATTCCACAACAGCTCTAGAAGTTTGCGGTCCAGGGAAGACTTAAAATAAGACACTTCTAAAGCATAGTACCTATAGGCCCAAAACAGCTGTTAGTATTTTATTCAATAAAATTAAATCAATTTCCAAGTATAGATTTGCGCCTTAAAAAAAGCTTACTGTTTGCAGTGCACTCCAAAATCCTCAATCTTGTTAAGTGGTATTGTTTGGTATTCAGATGGACCCTCATCTGGAGGCTTGTAACCCTAGAATTAAAAAGTAAATACGTGATGTAGACTCATCAAACTCATATAAATGAATAGACACATAAATGTGAAATACTAGACAGTTACAAAAAAAACCTTCCTACCTTCGGATATGTCCTGAACGCTCCAAGATTGACCTTCCCTGCGGATATAGTCCTTGTGGGATCAATCTGAGAAGGATGAAAAATTACAAGGACCGTAATAAGCAAAACAGTAACAAATAAAAACACTGAGCTGCCAGTTTAGCAAGTGAAAGTTATGAGCACCAGCTCGCTATTTGCCCTCAGAACAAAATAAGCAATAGCAGCGAAGGGTAAACTGTATAATGTATTCAGTTACAAAGCCAACAGCCATTAATCAGACACCACTACAAATGTCACCAAACTCATTTGTGTTTTGGAGGGGCCAATTATGGATCACTGATATTACTGAATTTAAACTGATACTTTAACAATTTCATAGCTGGGCTATTTTTCCCCTCTGTCTTTAGAGATTGATGGTAACAGAATTTAGAGGACTTTGCTAAATCAGCCCTAATGCAAAATAAGCAACCAGTTTAACATTTTAACAGCTCTTACCACTACTGCGACAAAGGGCTCTTGAAACTGCTGGTTAAGCATCTGAGTGCTGACATCTATGCCCGAAAGCCAGCAGCCATATCCAGGATGACTGTGGTACCATCCAATGGCATTCTCCAACCGCCCCACCTAAACAGATTCAGAAATGACGAGCCTCAGAATTATTCATATTTCATCATATGCCAGGGAGTTAATGCTTAATTTGTCTATGAATGTATCAAGTGTATATTTTAGACCATGTGACTGTTCGCTAGTTACTTTTAAAATGACCATTTTTGGCTTTATTTATCCATTTTAAATGGTATTTTAACAAATACAAATTTAAAAGTACAAATGTTCCACGTAGCCTCTCAATTAATATTACGTTACATAACCTGAATGCATAATAATTCTGAAAGTATTAGTAAAATCACACCAAGATGCAGCATACACAACAATTACTTTTTAATTTTACTTTTATTGCCTTTAAAAATTGATTTTAAATGTCTTGTTAAGTGACAAATATCTTTAAATTACACACATTACATCCATATAATCTCTCCTCAATATTATATCCTAAAAGCTTAATATGTAGTAATTATAGAACAATTATTATAACAAACATATTTTTAGAAGAGCATAGAATATAAGATGTAACAAACATCATTAGTGTATATTTAAATTTCTGTGATTATTCACTATTTATTAATACACATGCACTTCTATTGGTTTATTTTAAATAGTAATATGACGTGATTGAATTTTAGAAGTGCATATATTCCATGAAGTCTCTAGCTTAACATATAATTACGCATACTAATTACAAATCAATTAGTCCGATTTTTAGATGAGAATAGCACGCCATATACACAATACATGTGTATTTAGTAGCATACAGCACCGCAGAAAAACACTGTTTTTAATTGTGTTATTATCCACAACGTGCGGGTTTGTTATTATTTGCCTAATATGAATTTTAGATAATGCAAATGGATTAGTATACCTGTTTAGCATTCTCTATATAAGCAGCCATGTATTCATAAGCTGCAGCCTGAGCATTGACTCGAGTTTCAGTGCCCTCCACGGGTAGAGCGAAACTGTCCATGATGATCATGGTCTCTCCATCCACCTTCCCCAGCATAAGTCCCATCACTTCTAGGTTACCTCCAGATCGGGCATGCATCACCATCTTCAACAGCGCCAAAGCTGATATCTTGCAGTATTTAAAATAATGATGGCTGTAAACAACAAAAGCAGCATGGAGAACTGTTACTCATCCCTCGAAAACAATCAGGCCTCTCGAAGAGGAATAATTTCTATGGTGTGGTAAACTCACTCTTTAGTCCACGGTTTAGCTGCTAGAATCTCTTGTTGTTGTTTTTTATCATACTTGTATATCTCATCAATACTTTGAACTTCCTGCATGCTGTTTGACAGCTCCCATGTTTTCATCGCTATGCTACTGCCAGCCATAGCTAGAGTCTGGATTTACGTCCGGATTAACTATAAAGAAGTATGTCCAATACTACTTGCAATTTACGATAATTAAAATACTATATAATGTCGCAAAGCGTTTAGTTCATCTAAAATTTTAAACGCAGCATTCAGCAACCATTCACAAAGCTACTGCTGTATCCCTTACTGACTGACCTGAGTGAAGCTGGCGACCAAACGCTTTACTAAGGAATTATATCAGTGTCAAAATAAAAGTCTCAACAGTAACTTGACTCTGCTTACTGTTAAATTCGCTTCTTTAATTAATTGTTTTTATGTCAATTTGAAATCATAAGTGTTTTATTTAGTTTTGTTTATTTATTATTTTTTTGATTACATTTAAAAATTACATTACTATGATTAAGCTTCTTTCGCGTGTGGGTATCTTTCATAACTTTTAATTACTCAGTCGATCCTGAGGGGGGAAAAAAAATAAAAAATAAAATTATATATATATATATATATATATATATATATACGACTGGGTAGACCAACATTTAATGTATTATTATTAAGGATACTATTTCCTATTATGAGACAAATAAAATTTGTGAACAAAAAATGCCCAAATGAGTATAAAATATCAACATTTTTAATTCTATGCTTCTTTAAAAAATATGGAATATTTTGTTTTTTATATTTCATGGTCGTACTATCGCTGATATTATTTAGACTATTTAAACTTTGATTTTCTATTAACTGCATTATTAAAGTGGTAAAAAAAAAGTAGTAAAAAGAAAACAAAAGTCACAGTAAACTACAGTTCCCAAAATGCATTTCACGATTTCCAGTTCAAAGGTTACCAAACCCAGGAAGTGAAGAAAAGTTCTAAATTAATCTGCTTACAAACAATTTGGTTTAGTAGGTCAAAAGCCGATTGGTTCGCCAAACACATAACAGTAAGATAAGCTAAAACAGATACAGCCTGTCTGAATGACGTGTTTTGTTTAGAAGCTGTCTCGCGGACTGACTCATCCTCTGACGAGTGCTTTCATTGAAAATACTTATGGACTGATACACATTTATTCACCGTAATTTAAGCGACTTTTAAGGGAAAAAGGTAAGATTTCAATGATTGAATTGTTAAAAATATTAGCAAATGTTATTTCTGTGATTACTGTAGATTAATAAGTCCTTTTGAATGTACAGTCATGTTAATGTAGTGTCTTTAAGGCAAAATAAATATCACTGAATACATTTCAAATGTCCAGCTTTTCTCCTGTTCTTCTTTCCTTTTTTTAAATCAGTGCCACAGCAGACAAAAATGAAGATGATGACATTCTTTATCATGGGACTCATTGTCCATGTAGTCTTCTTTCTCTCAATATTTGACATCTATTTCACGTCCCCTCTTGTTCATGGAATGACACCACAGCATGTCCCTCTGGCCCCTCCAGCCAAGCGCCTGGTTCTCTTTGTGGCAGATGGTCTGAGAGCTGACAGTCTCTTCAAGCCAGAAGACAATGGGACTTTCAGGGCTCCTTACATAAGGTAATGAGCGTGGAATGATCTTTTCATGGATGTGCTTCTCCTGTTTACGAATGTGGTCCAGAAAAGAAGACCTAAATGTTTAAAGATGGTTTCCATAAAATGCACTGAAATTCAGATTATGGAGAAAAAAATCACTGACAACAACAACAACAAAAATTTTTCACAAAACAAAACAAAACTGAATTTCCCAAAATGCATTCTATGCAGGTTGAATGAGAAAATATTACATTTATTATCATTGTAATTACTCTTATCTGCTATTAATGTCTGTTTATTGTGTGCTTTATAGTGTATGAATGCATTTAACTTGTGCTTCTTATTGTTTTCTGTCATAAGGAATGTGATTGAGCAGAGCGGCACATGGGGAGTGTCTCACACAAGAGTCCCTACGGAATCACGGCCAGGTCACGTGGCTCTAATAGCGGGTTTTTATGAGGACGTTAGTGCTGTTGCCAAGGGTAAGCAGTTGTCACATGTGTGTTTCTGTGTAATCTTTATGTGTATAATCATATTGCATCACTTATTTCCATGCTCACAGGCTGGAAGGAGAATCCAGTGGAGTTTGATTCTGTTTTTAATGAGAGCAGGCATACCTGGTGTTGGGGAAGCCCTGATATATTACCAATGTTTGCTAAAGGTATTAACACACACACCTGTGAATAAACAGTATACTGACTTTATTTAGAAGCTTTACCGGCATGAGTGTGTTATAGGTGCCACTGGAGACCATGTTTACGCTCACACGTACCCTCCAGAGCGGGAGGACTTCGCCTCCACTGATGCTTCCAGACTTGATACATGGGTATTTGATGAAGTGAAGGTAAGATACTTTTATGTAAGGGTGATGCATATTTAAACACGGTCCAGCATTTAGAGGTCTGCTAAACAGTACAACATGCTTTGTCTAAAATTATTTTAAATAATATTTCTAAATGATTTCCTGAATTTTGAACTATAATTATGCATGCATTTTTATAACGTCATAGTAATTCTAAATTTTCTGTGAGTTGTGGTCATGCCACTGCACAACAAGATAATACACACATACAAATACATACACGTGACATGCACACGGTAAAACCAGTCATACTGTGATATGTAACTAAATAATTTGTGGCTATATTTATCTAGAAATATTAGCTTTATATTATATATATATATATATATATATATATATATTTTTTTTTTTTTAATTTATTTATTT
>JAUYWG010000064.1:11211567-11222291 GCA_034779775.1 Enteromius afrohamiltoni | reverse complement strand
ATTTGATAATGTTCAGTGCTTTGCTACAATCTGTATTGTTAAAAGCGCTATATAAATAAAAGTGACTTGACTTGAAAAGTGAATGTATGTATGATTAGATCATTGCAACAAATTATACCTTCATTTTGATGTCTTTGTTTACAAATGGAAGCTCAATGGTGTTGGTGCTTTAGTTTTTAAGAGTACGGTTTTGCCTGAGAGTAGCACTTGTTGCTTGTGCAGAACCAATAAAACCCTCATGTTCCTTTCTGGAACAAATAGGGAATACTGTTATCTCTTCATCCTTCTGATAAGTATAGGATAAGGTGAGAAGATAAGTTCTGTTGAAGGAGGTGAGGAGTCTTGGCCAAGGCTCCTCCCTTGTCTTAGAAGATTACAAATCAGCATTCTGAAGAGATGGTCAACCTAAGGCTGCCCTCAGTTCTCTCTCCAAGAGACACTGTCCCGGGACGACTTTAAGTAGAGATAGCTAGGCAGGAATGAAGTTTTCACCAGCTCCTCTTCCTAAATCCTTGTTGGACATGGATGTAGCTAATTACTGTGAGGGCTTGGATCCGACCTATAGCACACTGGGCTTTGAGAACGCAGAAGTGCTTTATTGTGGTGGTGAGTGCTATGCATTTTGTCAGAAATATGTGTTTTTTTTTTAAGTGCTTTTGCAGTTGAGGTTGATGCGACTAGGACTTGTTATAGTGTTATTATTAAAATGTTCATTTAAGTCATGTCACAGATTGTAACTAATGTGGGTGTTAATTTAGCTTAGTGTTACTGACTCAGAAGTGTCTGGAGGAAACGGACGCCGTGTCATGGCTGGTTTAATAGCTGTCTGAAATGTCTGGAATGATTTGTCCCAGCAGAATCATTTACCTCAACCTAAAGGAGATAATTGTTAGCTAACTATTTTGAAAGTCTTTCCATTCGGTTTAAAATTCAACAGAGGTTTCGCTCAAATCCTGAGAAAAGAGTTCGGAGTCTCAGGATTAGAGACTGGGATCTCCATGGGTTCATAGGTTGGGAAAATAGGACAGAATTACGTACGTTTAGGAGTAACTGCGAAGTTAATTCAAAAGCAACCGAACTATAGGTGTGAAATAATGTTTGTGCCATTTTTATACAAAAAAGTTACAGTGCAGAGACAGTCACACTCAGGCATTGTGGGAAATGTGTTGCTCAGAGGTACATTTTGGATAGGGCAACTCTTTCAGACTCCTTAGGTCGCTGGAGCAATTACATCACCACAATCTGATGTGATTTATCCACTTTAGTTCTCCATTAACCTAATGCTAAAATTGCTGAAGAGATTTCTCAGTTATCTTTACAGTTCTTTACAGTGCATCAAAACACAGAGATAGAGAAAGGCCATAAAACAACTGGAATACAAACTATTTACAGGCAAACGTATTATATGCTTCTTATATAATGGAAATGTAATGGAGTAAACCCAATAATGTTATGCTGACTAGACTGAAGCTGCTGCAGGTAAATACTAATTTGCAGTTGCACTGAAAAAAGTAAAAAATATGCTATGCATGATAAACATCTACAATAATTCATTCCAAAATATATCACAAACATGCAATAAGCAAAGCTCACCTTTTGAGTTGCTGTTTGCATGCAAATACAATCAATATGGTGTAATATGGATTTGTTGTATTCAGCAGATTTGTGTATATATCACAATAAATTTAATGTGCTGGGGTTGAGCACCCAAAAAGGACATATTACATCCCTCGTATTATTCCAAAATATATTAATTTCTTTAATCAGTGAAGCACATTAGAAGACATTTTGAGAAATGTCTTAGATGTTTTATTCTCCATATTGTCAATGGTAAACAAAACTTTTTGGCTTTCTTAATTAATCCCATAAAGCTCTGAATGTAGTGTTCGGCATCTGATTTATCTTTAGATTCTGTATCACCTTATTTTGAAAGAAAGTCCTTCAAAACATGCTCTGCAAATGTACGAAAGCCAACGAGACGAATTGGCTCTCTGCAACCACATGTGCCCTTTGCCTTCGAATGATGTTTTATTCCGAAATGAGAAGGAATCACTTTGGGAATATCCTGATTGCTTTCAATCCACATTAACATTTATCCACGAGATGTCAATCACCATTGAATATCTATCTATGCGATAAAAAAGAGGCTAATCCTAATTAAGTCTGTCCTACAACAGCGGGAGGCTCCAATCAGTCTCAACGCATAAAAGGCTAAAGTCCCCTGCTGCATTTCTTTTGTTGAAATGTTATGATTTTGGATGCACAAAGGAATGATTGATTTTTCATCCTTGTCTATATGAACAGAAGGGTGCCGCTCTCTGTTGCATTAGAAGGTCTTTTAGGATGAGCATCCTTTGTTCACTTATGCAGAACTCTTCCTCATTCTCCTTGTTAGCTGTTATGATTGGAAGACAGAGTAAAAAGGCAGAGATTTGAGAGACGCAACGTCCTGTAGCTTTATGAGACTCACTAGGCCTCTGTTTGTTAGCTAACTTGGATTAGCATAGCATGTAGAAGATTAGCAGCACTAGATTCCCCCTATTTAACTATACAAATGTTCATAAATGTTTGAAATGATCTAAAGCCCTTTTTGAATGAGCAAGCCTTCACTTGACTGAACCATTGTTGCAACTCCAACCAAAGCGTTCAGGTGGCAAGTCAGTTCCATTATGTGTGATGATTTCGGTTTTGACTGTCCATGTTGTTTTTCACAGAAAATATGCCAACAGAGCCTAACAACAGTCAAGGAGAAAATGGCGTGAGCTCCAACTGCGCAATCTGTGGCGATAAAGCCACAGGTAAACATTATGGCGCCTCCAGCTGTGATGGCTGCAAAGGATTCTTTCGCCGGAGCATCAGGAAGAGTCATGTCTACTCCTGCAGGTACATCACACTCAGGTGTTTGCGTTATAAAACAAATATTATGTGGTAAAAATAATTTTTATGTGGCAAAAAATGGTCAGTATTTATTGTAGTAATGTTTTTATAACATTTTTTTTCATTATTTTTTATTTTTATTTATGTTTAGTTCTAGTAATAGTGCTTTATAATTAGTGCTAAATTAATTAATCATATCCAAAATAATAATAATAGCATAATACATGTGTGTACTTTTTTTATATAAACACAGTATACAGTATATATTTAGAACAAATTGACATATTTACATGTATATTTATATTTATATATATATATGTGTACACATTCATACATTATAAATATTCACAGTGCAAACGCATAAACAAAGCAAAAACGTCTATTTTAGATGCAATTAATTGCGACTAATCATTCGACAGCACTATTTAAAATATATTTTATATTTTAGACTTTATTATTTGTAGTCTTTTTAATGCATATGTTTTTTCTGTTAATTTTACATTTTTTTTAAATGAGTTTTTGTGTAATATTTTTATTTATTTATTTCATTTACCAGAAATTATTTGCAAAATGTTTTAAGTTTCAATTTAAGAAAAAGAAATACAATAAATATTTAAAGTTTTTATAAAAATCAATACATTGTTTGAACATAAATATACATTACGAGTCTGACTAAGTTTTGAGTGTATTTTATGACCCAATACTTTTATACAAATCATTCAGTATGACTCAAAAATCAGTTTTGAACTTGTGAGCCTCAGTTCTTTTTAATTAATCTGTCTAAAAGAAACTTGAATTGGAATCATTATTATACCAATTCTCTGGCCCATAAGCTACTACTTCTGTCATGTCCATATAACAATCAACAGAAAGAGTCAATAAAGGCTCAGTTAAGGACTCCGTAATTGACATTAAACCATAACTAGATAAATTATCAATGAGACTAAGTTTTGCTCTTAAAAGATCACCTTTATTTTACTTTTGGGCAGGTTTAATCGTCAATGTGTTGTTGATAAAGACAAAAGGAACCAGTGTCGTTTCTGCAGACTTCACAAATGCTTTCGAGCTGGAATGAAGAAAGAAGGTAAACATTTTATATGCATACTTTTTCCCCACAAATACTCCCTTTTCCCACAGTTTCGAATAGATATGCAGCAACAAGGAAGAGGGAACTCGAGAGAGTAAAATGGATGATGCCATAAAACTTGCCCTGATTACACAAGGATGTTTAGTTTATTGGATGTATAACCTTGGCTTAGACTTTTATGATGGGTGATCATGTGCTTGCCGCCTCACTTTCCGTGCGTACACGTTGTTCAGGACCATGGTAAGTTAAAGTTTTACTTTTGGCTTAGGCAGGGTTTTGCACGGCTCTCGTTTATTATTTTTTTCATTTGCTCACCACTGGTTTCTATTCCTTCTGAAAAGAAAAAAAAAGTTGAATCCAGCCCTAAGGTGGTTTACTGGTCTTAGCTGGTTTAAGATGGTTTTCCTTGGTGATGCAGCTAATGTTTAAGTCTGGTTAAGACCAACCAACAGTCTTAGGCTGGTTTAAGCATTTTGTTCGGTAGACATCTTCTTACAAAAGTCCAATTTTTATAAAGAAAAAAAAATACTCAAATCAAAATTGTACTGCATAAAAATATTTAAAAATAATGTAGTACAGTAACATGGCCCGTTGGAAATATTTATGGCTTTCCCAATGTGTTCATCATTGGAAGGTGTGTCAAAAAGGTCGTTTTAGTTTGTGTTTTACATTTAATGATGTTAAAATGCATCACAATGAATGTGACGTGTCTTGGGAATGTGTGAAACTTTCTGTAAATAAGCTTGAGAAACACACCCATCATCTTGGCTAATCAGTAATACCTCTTAACTGCTATTAGCTCACTAATCAGCAAAATTGTTTGTGCTTGTTTTCAGCCGTGCAAAATGAACGGGACCGTATCAGTTCGAGGAGGACCATACAAGACTCGCATGACCTGCCGCCAATCACAGCCCTGGCTCATGCTGAAGCTCTCTCGCAGCAGGTAAACTGTCCTATCAAGGTTAATCGAAACGCTCTCTCTCGGTCTCTCTCTCTCTCACACACACACACACAGAAAGAAAGAGAAAGAATATCTGTAGAGAAAGGCATAGCTATGGAAAATAAAAAAACATGCATATAGCTACGGTATCTATAATGTTTATTGCTTTTGAGCAATAAATTATTGCTGTGATTGTCAATTAAAGCAAAGGTGTATGGTTTTAATGCATTATGCTAGAGATAAATAGTCACCAAAGACAAAAATTAACCAACGGCGCTGATTAAAGAAGGAAGAGAGGTTTCATTACAGTAACTCTGATAACGTTCTGCTCAGTAGTTAATAATGACAATGAGAGAGAAATAACAACTTAGCGCTGCTTTCTTTAAGCATCGGTCTGTGTCATCAACATTTCTAATTATCTGCATGAGTACCTGTGTGAATTTATTCTGAGACAGAGGTAACAGCCTGTGCAAAAGCATTTTTAGAAGACATGGTAAATTCGGTTCTTCTCTCGTTTGTCTCCCAGCAGATCAACGCCGCCAGCCCAATGGGCCCTGCTGATGTCTCAGAGAAAAAATCAGCCACTATCAGTGACGTCTGTGAATCTATGAAGCAACAGCTGCTTGTTCTGGTAGAGTGGGCTAAATACATCCCAGCCTTCGGCGAATTGCCACTTGATGACCAGGTAATGGCCGATGGAAAGCAACACTGGCTGTGCTAATTGGGGAGGCCCTTGGGTTAAATTGCAGGGCCGTTCAGTGAAGCTCAATATTTGCTATTCACATGGCTGACTCAGTTTAATCTCCATTTAGCACGCTGTCTGTGTTGCTCTAAATTTCAGATTTTGTCTTTGCATTTATTGTTATCGAACCTTCCAATATTCAAAAAATGACCTTAAAGACTGAAAAAATATCCTTTACTCCATGTCTTTTAGCTTTGAGGTCTTTTACAGTTTATTACTAAAAGTTGGAAGAATTTTTTTTTTTTACGCATTTAAAATTTGCAGTCTTTCTACTTTTTGCCAATTCCATTAAAAATGTCCAGAGAAAATAATATTCCATTATTACCACTAAAGACTGGAGTAAAGGCTGCTGAGAATTCAGCTTCGCCTTCACAGGAATAAATTGTATATTTAAAATATATTCAAATATTATTTTTAAATGTAAAAACATTTACAACATTACTGTTTTGATTGTATTTTTGACCAAATAAATGTATTTTTTTATGTATGAATACGTTTAGATTAGTAAAAAAAAACAAAACATTTTTTATTGAATTGTAGTTAATTTATAGTTAGTTTTAACTGTGGTTTACATAAACATGTTTTTTTCTTTCAGGTTAGTTTATTGCGAGCTCATGCTGGAGAGCATCTTCTGCTTGGTGTGGCTAAAAGATCAATGCCATACAAAGATATCTTGCTTCTAGGTAACTTCTAATAGTTATTTCCACCTTTCAACATAATTATACTGTAGATAGACAGATTTCTATTCTCCATGCAGGAAATGGCTGCGTTGTCAATCGAAACTGCCCTGAGCCAGAAATAGGTCGTGTATCTAACCGAGTCTTGGATGAGCTGGTTCTACCCTTCCAGGACATCCAAATTGACGACAATGAATATGCAGCTCTAAAGGCCATTGTATTCTTCGACCCTGGTATAACAAATGAAACCGAGCATTAATTTAACACTCAATATCAATTTTTAAACACAGCCATTCATGTTACTGTCTGTTTTTTAACATCTAGACGCCAAAAGCTTAAGAGATCCGTCTAAGATCAAGGCGATGCGCTATCAAGTTCAAATGAGTCTGGAAGACTACATTAATGACCGGCAGTATGACTCGCGTGGGCGATTCGGGGAGCTTTTGCTGCTTCTTCCTACTCTGCAAAGCATCACCTGGCAGATGATTGAGCAGCTACAGTTTATTAAGCTTTTCGGTCTTGCCAAGATAGATAACCTGCTGCAGGAGATGCTTCTTGGGGGTGAGTATGAGGTGAAGCATTCAATTGCAGGGGCTTTTGGAGCGGGGAAATGCTTCATGAATTTTTTATTTTTTTTTAACTAGGCGAAAGCAAGTACTTTTTTTGTATGCCATATTAAGACGTTAGTTCTGGAGTGGTTTGACTTGACTAGGGTAGGCCTATTAGTCTTGACTTGTGCTTGCTAAGGCTAACCTCATTATTATATTACATAATTCGAATCAACAGTTAGTGGATAAATCCATGTGATGATGTATTTTTGTCGACCAAGCCAAATGTTTGCAGCCCCCTGGTTCCATCAACAAAAAACAATTGGATTTTACCACTGGCTTACAGAAAATAAAGCTGAGAATTTTTTACACAGCTAAATTTACAGAATAAATCCAACTGAATTTTGAAGCAGAAATAAAATCGTAGAGATAAAAAGCTATAAAAGCTAACAATTAAGTTTCCACCAACTCTTTCAGTCTTTATTTAGAAAACGTTTTTCATGAAGTTGGAATAGTTTGCAAGAGTGTGTAATGGTGTAAAGACGTTTGCAGGCATTTCTCCAGAAAAGTAAAAGATGCATTTTGTGTTGTTGAACAAAATGTGAAAATACTGTGAGACTGTGCTAAAACCTTATTTCCGGCACAACAGAAAACATTGACCTCAGGACAGTGGAACCAAAAGTGCTAGAATGCTAATTTCCATGTTTTGACCTGCATTCTATTTAAATTACATTGAGGCTTTAAAGATAGGTGTAATATTATATACTTTCTGCACTTTTGTGACTTTGGAGTCTCTATCGCCATCTAGTAGTAGTCGTTGAAAGCTGGAAGAAGCATAAAAACGTAGTGGGCAGACCTTTTTTTTTTTTTTTTTTTTTTTTTTTAATGTTTTTAATTTTTTTGATATGAAGCAGACACAGATGAATTAGTCGACCTAACTAATGGTGGTATTATGTTTTTATATCTTTGATTTAGTTATTAATTATTTTTGCAGGTCTAACCACGGAGCAACCTCATTTAAATCACAATGGTCACCCTCAGATTCCAATAATGGGACAGACTATAGTCATTAGCTCCATCCCAGGACCTGCACACTCACAGCAGATGGGTAAGACATGGTGAAAAATAAAAATGAATCAGTGAAGTGGATTAGGTTTAGTTTTAGTTATTGATAATAACCCTGATTTGCTTAATATGAAAGGTGCATTTTATAGCTTTTTTGTAGTTTATGTAGCTTTTGCAATTTTTTTTTTAATTTTTCTGTTTCTTCAGCATCCCCAGATACCCCCATCCCATCTCCCACTTCAGTACAGAACCAGGAGGCCTACAAGCCCCCCGTCAGCCCGGCTCTCCTTCTCCCGCCACAGCCCATGCCAAACAGACCCTCTCCCGAGCCTCCCCTTTGAGCCTCCTCTCTGCCGTAGGCCCTATGTGTTTGTATATGTGTAAACTGTGTGAGTTACGCCCCTTCCCCACATCCAGTGCAACATATTTATCTGATCGAAAAGGAACTTTACAAAAAAAAAATCCAAATTCGAAAGTGGATCACCACTAATTCAAAAAGGTATTTCATCAAAAATGTATTTCTCCTTGTATCAGCTTACTGCTGGTTACCAAGTAAATATAGACAATATTCGCTTTTAATATCAAATTATTGTCGGTTACGACAGACTTGTTAACATTTTTTTGTATTAATAAAAAGATTTAATTTATTAACAAAATCATGCTATGCAACTCTGAAGAAATGTAAATTTTTGCTTGAAAAGGTGCCCTTAAACACAATAAATGCTCTTAGTGCCTGAGTTTTTTATTTTGTGTTGTATATTTAATAACCTTAACATTTTTTTACTTACTGCGAGATAAATGTAGGTCATGCTACTGTATAAAAGTGCTACTTTTAGGAAAGTATTAACAGTTTTATTGGCCAGAACAAGCAGTAGATCCAGCTATTATAGTATGATTTTGTGAAAAAATAAATAATAGCACAATATCAAAATAATGAATAAAGCAAAGCTAAAGTTGAGAAATTAATTATTTGGTGACATTATATTTTAATTCAAGAGTGCATTTATTGAATTGAAAATAAAGTAAATACTGTCAAATATTACGTGTTGCACTATTAACACTTGTGCTGCTTAATATTTCTTGTGGAAACTGGGAAATCTTTCCTTTTTTCTTTCTTTTCTAGAATTCTTTGATGAATAGAAAGGTCAAAGAAAATCTTTTGACTGTATATTTAAATATATATACATAAACTTTCAAGTATGATTATTTTAATGCATAATATTAATGCATAAAATAATTGTAATATAATACAAACTTAAGAACGTTTTAACTTTTTAATGGCAAAAGTGTTTTATGTATTTCTTATTGCGACATATTGCATTTTAAAGTTCTTTTTTTATTCTTCATGTACACATCAAAATGTTACTTGCATTACAATCAGAAGGTCATACATATCCTGGAAATGTCAATAGACCCCGCATGCTAAGGGCAACAGTACATTCACACAGGTGATTCATGTGGCAGCCGTATAAATATGAAGCATAAAAAGACAGATGAGACCTAATGCATATACAGTACATCCCTTTTTGCAACTTTTGTCAGTTTTCTAAAGCAAACCCTGAAAGTGAAAAGCCACTGAGAGCTATATATGGAACGCAAGCAATTACAACAAAACAAAGAAGCTGAGACGAGAAAGCAGATGATCATAACATCTCCTCTGAGCTGGGTAAGACTGTGCTGCTCTCTGACACACGGTGAATCTCTGCCTCCAAAAGAGAGACAGACAGACAGAGAAAGAGCAAGAACAGTAGGCTCATTCGAAAACACATCAAATCAGGCTATTTTCTGCATCTAAACAACGGCATTTGGCGCAGGTGAAGTCCACATTGTCAATACCACGGCGTTCATGGGAAGCCGTAATAAGTTTTGGAGTGTGCCCTGTTTGGATGCTTTTCCAGAAAGCAATCTGATATCACTAGGTGTAAGTGCACAAGGCCTGGGGGCAGATGAGTCGGATGATGCCGTCAATAGTAGCTGTGTATTATACTGCGGGAGAGCTTGGAGGAAGTGGAAATGGAGAGCGAGCAAGGTAAGATAAACATTGCAAACCCTCCAATCAACTCCATAATGGAGTGGCAGCTCGAGTGGGGTTAAACGGCAAGCTTGACGGGAGAAGGCTGAGCATCCAGTGATCCTTAATGAACAAGCGCACAAGGCTGAATGCACTTATTTGTATACAAAACATTATCTTGGTATTCAAGGCACACATCTCATCTGAGGCGTTCAGCTTTGTGTGACGGTGTGGTATTAAGGCTCGGTAAGCCTCCTCTGAGCAATGTGGAGTGGATGGAATAAGCATATCTGTTCTTCACCTTTGTGGTGAAGGAAACTCTCACACACTACACCTTGACATTCATGACAGCGAGGATACTCAAAGTGATTGTAATCCACATCGCCGACAAGCTGAATAGGAGGAATTTTCCTCCCTTTTCAGGTGTAGAACCGTCATTTGTTTGCATAATGACACTTCCAGACTAGAGACTGCTTCTGTTGCAGTGCTGCACTTTAAACCCCTTCTTTGACTTAACAAGGTCTGAAGCTCTTCTAAATCTTTTATATGAGAGAAAATTGAGATTTGAGGATGCTTTCTTGTACTTTTTTTAATGCCATACTTTTTAGAATGCGTTGTTGAAAATATTTTAGGATAGTGATTTTCAACTAACCAAACCAAACCCCCAAAAATCGCAAGATTTATATATTAGTAATTATAAAAATAATAATAATAAATAGATTTTATATATATATATATATATATATATATATATATATATATATATTGTTTTATTCT
>JAUYWG010000064.1:11189396-11211477 GCA_034779775.1 Enteromius afrohamiltoni | reverse complement strand
GTTGATACTGAATTATATATATTTTTAAAGAAGACTAAATTATATAGTTCTATAATTTAAAAAACGTTTGTGAAACACTGTATAATAATGAACGAAATAATATATTTTTGATAAATACATAACATAAAATTAAAATTAAAATTAAGTATGCATTATTCTAATTAACGTCGCTGGCACGTGGCAGTAAATTTCGCGGGAAGTAGCCTATCTGAGGCCTAACGTTACTCGATGATTTAGTTAGCGTTTAAGTTCAAAGACACACATTTATATTATAGTCGGATAAATATTATAATAAGGAGATGAAATGACCAAAAACTAGGCTTTATTCAGTTTCACTGTGGATGGAAAGACAGCGAAGGTGAGGTGTGTCTTTTTTTCAGTGGCTCCTGAACTCGCGTATGTTTTCAGCGTTTGCCTTAACGCTTTGTTCTGGTCACATACGTTAATAAACATGTCTGAAATGATATAATATAATTCTATAGCAACGAGTTTTAACATTTATTCCTCTAAGTAGTGTCTATTTGGTGTTGTTTGGCTTAATTACTGACAAGCAAACGAATGTATGGTATCTTTTTACACTGTTACATATTATACTCTATTAGTAACTAGTAAATATTAAGTATACCTATAAAATATTATTATTTTGCAGCTACTAGTCACTATCCATACTATTAATTTGCTGTTACAAATAGCATTTCCTGTGGGTGTGGTTCACTATTGCACTTTTGCCAAAGCTAGTAGAATCATTGCCGTTTTCTACTAGCAACGAAGTTAATTTTATTTATAAAGTAATCATTCTGGCTCGTCATTACTAATGACAAGTTAAAAAAAAGCATTTCTGAAGCGCCATGAAATTCAATTACAAACATTGACCACTAGGTGTCATTAAAGGCGCGTTGAAAGTACAGCCACTGTAGCGCTGGTTCTTATTGTGAGGAATTCCAAGCAAGAATCTCCACAAATCTCACTTGATCTTTTATTTTATAACATATGCAAACGTGGATCAGAATCGCAGCTGCCTTCAAAACTCCTAGCTTAAGTGTTCCACGCTGGGTTCTTTTATAAAGCACTTGTTGATGGCGTATTCATTTATTTGTGCCATCAGTGAATATTTTTGATTAACTCCGCTCTCCATTTCAAATGAATGAATAGTGGTATATTAACTACGGGGGATTTGAATTCAGGGTAGGCTGACATTGCACCCTTTTAAGGATCAAGGTTCAAGCAAAGGAAAGAGAGAGAGGGAGAGAAAAAAATCACCGCACGCATACACTTTGTAATGTAAGTACAGTTTCAAATTAATTGCGTCTGTCAGGCTAGGGACCAGCTTGCCACTCAATGAGAGATTAAGGGTAAAGATTGCGCCCCATCATTTTTCAGCCACACATTTTACCCATAATTCTCCTCTAGATCAACAGAATTTGTTTTGCTGAAAGCAGGCAAAGGTGTAGAAACCCTGTGGCTCCCAGCATTGAAGGGGCGCATTCGGGACTTGAATGATTTCCACCTTTTTTCACCGCCTGCATGTCTTACCTGATTAAACGGCAGTATTGCTTTGGAAAAAGGAAATGGTAAAGCCATTTAGGACGGGCTGAAATGCTGGTTTCTCTCATCAGAGCCGCGTCCTCCCTTTGAGGACTTTCATAAATGTGGGTTTAGTCTGAGAATGACCCACTGTTCCTGGCCTTCTCTGACACCTTGCGTTCCTTGCATTATGTCCGGGCGGCACAGCAGAAAATGCTCGTGAAATGTATTCAATTCAAATCAAATTGATGTAGCGCAGAGTAATCTTTCTCTATTAGATGTGTCACTTTTGGCAATTGTTCCCTAATATCCTTTACTGTGACTATATAAGATTAGTGCTCTCCATGCCGCCAGAGTTTTCGTGCCTTACTGAATTATTCACCGAGGCGTAACCTTCAGTTATCAGGTTAGAAAGACCTTGATTATAACAGGAAGTCAAGTGTAGAAAATCACTCTCTCCACCAAAGGAAATGTTTCAGCCCTTTTGGAAATTTGAATAATTATGAAATGTACTCACAAATAGTGTAAGAAATTAATTACGCAGGCACAATGGCTTGCTCTGTACTTGCAAAGCCTAATTTATGAGCAAAATAATTAAGTTTATCTTTAGGTTTTTTTACATTGAATGCGTTGCAAATTAAATGCGACCATTGTTATCTGGGACTTCCTCCTATTAATAATTGACACAAAAAATAAACTCTCTGCTTGATGTTTGTCTCTAAAGTGACAACACTCAAGCGCAGCCAAACTTTTGTGAGTTATTTAATTTCGAATAATGTGCTTACCATCCTATTCTATCATATTTACTTGGGGAATCGTTAATCAAAAAGAAAATGATGATGACTCCCTGCTGACTAGACTGATGTGTTGCTCTCTGCGGGGCACCGTGGCAAACTGCTCCACAGGCGTCTTCTGGAAATAAGGGAAACGGATAGCCGATCGTTCCGCACACCTTGAAATTATAGCCTTCCTTGCATTTCTTTTCCCTCCCTTGAATAGTCACTGTAAATGAATTTAAGTTCATTACCTTCCACCCTGCTGGAATTATGCAACTCTCATTACATCCCTGAAAGACGACATTTGACGAGGACATTACTGTTAGTATTATTTCATGCAGAATAATATACCCTTCATTATTTACTTAGTGAATGAGGAGATTCCTGGAACAAACAGAGATGTGGTCCAACTCTCTGATTATGTCCTATATGTCCTTTTCATCGCCTTTATGGTGTCATTAGCTCACATGGTATAGTTATGTTTTGTTTGTGTTTGATTCATGTAGGCCACTGACACTTATAAGGGTCCACTATAAAGAAAAAGAATAATCAAATTTAAAACATGTGCCGGGTTCTTAGAAATGTGCTCATAATAGTTTCTTACAAAATTAACCGGGATTTGAAAGAAAAATGTTTATATTTAATATCATGGGGTGTAACCTTAAAGTAAAAGTAGTAGCTATATATATTTTTCATGCACCTTTTACATTTTGTACGTATTATTGTCATTATTCTTTACTGTTTTTATTTGTTTATTAATTAAATCTCTCGTTAGGGCACCAAGGCTGCATTTATTATTAAAAAAAATCAGTTAAACAATTATACTGTAAAATATTACAATAAATAAAAAATTATGAGGTAGAAACTTAACTGTGTAATGAATAATTGCTTTTTTAATCACTGTATTATTTATTAATAATTCTTAAATATTGTTTTGGGAATGTTGAATGAAAAGTTGAATATTTTACTAGACTTAAATATCAGACCAGTCATGATCTGCATCATGTGTCCTCTGTATGAGAAAATTTTCTGTTTCTTTTTCTGATTGTTTCCACTTGTTGGTTGGACCACATGACTTTTATTGGGCTGATAAGGGTATTTCAAATAAGCAGTGAAATATTTTTTTTATCTAAGAAAATATATATATATATATTATTCAATTATTCAGGAATTCAATCACGCTGGGTTTAATTTATTTATTTTTTCTCTGCATTATGATATCAGAACAGTTGAAAAACCATAAAAATGTTTTACTTTATGACCCCCCAAGTATATATCACAATTCATATTAATTCTGAAATGAAAAGCAAGCTTGTTATTAGAAAAGATGTATTCCAGTTATTGAATGTGTGAACTGCACTGCATTTTCCTTTGTGCGATCTGCGAAACTACACTTGCCACATCATCAGGTGTTTTTTATTTTTTAACCTGTTCATTGAAATTGAGCTGCATAACAGTCCCAGGCTAATACAATATTCAAATGCATGCTGCATTTCGGCCCTTTAGAACCATCTTGCATGCGTGTGTCTGGTGGAAAAAATGCAAGCTGCATTTTAAATGCATTTGTGCATTCAACACAGTGCTCTGTCAGGCATGTGTCTGGGACAGATAGTCCTGACTGCTTCAATACTGCCGAGTGTGCTCTGGAGGTAAATGACCTGCCTGGCAGAGAGAGATTGGTGCCCAGCATGTCTCCTGATAAAGTCAAGCGCTTCTGCGACTTTGCCTCACCGCATCTATTTGCACTCCATATTTCAACACGGCGCAGATGTAACAACTTAATTTGTCACCAGTCATAATTCTGGCCAGCTACGGCATAATGAGGTGATACTGGTTATTTTAGACTTAGCTGCATGCACGCCTGCGGTAATTCGGGTTCTGAGGTGCTTGCAGGTCCCGTCTCAAAATCGGCACCAAAACAGAGGTCCAACATGTTTCTCAGCACAACGTGAATAAGTTTAAGGAAAGTTCCTGGCCATAAAATTTGACTAATGTTTTTAAAACTCAACCCCGATCCCACAATTCATCTTGGCACGTTCTGGAGAAATCCCACCACATTCTTCACTGCATTTGCAGGCCACCTCTGCGGGAAGCATTTTTGGGTCTTTTTTTCCTTGTCTTTCTTTCGCAGATGTACGTTTCTTTGGCCCGAGCTGTAAATTGAAAACACCGGTTGTGTTGCTCTCTCATCGCACACCTCGGAAATGAACTTCATTCGTTCACGTGAACTTCCCGTAACCCCTCATGTGTGAGACACTCATCATCTAGTGAAGGCCTCGTAGTGAAGGCCGGTCCATCACGACAATAGCAGGAAGAACCCGGGGAATGACACCGGCACCCTTCTACCCTCTGAGATCTGATTAGTTGCCTCCATACAATCTAGCACGACACAATGCGCTTTCATTACCTCACAGATGTTGTCATCTCTCTCTCTCTCTCTCTCTCTCTCTCTCTCTTTCTATTTTTCCATCAGGCTCTTTTTTGAACAAGTGTTCATCTCAGAACTCTGATCAGCAGCCTCACTTTCATCAGTCTAATGCATGTGTCTATCCCCGGGCCCAATCTTGTGGTGGTGCTGCATGGGGCCTGGTCCTTAATCTCATTTCTTTAACCTCCTTCAATATTGGTTCCCCCTTGCGAGAGGCATCATGAAGATCCGGAACAATTCGTTTCCATATTGTAAATCACCTGCTCCTGCGGTTATGAGGAGCTGCAGGGGGGATTGCAGCGTCTGATTGGGCCACCGTTGCCCTCTGTCCGAGTGACATCATCGTTCCCGGTCAACTCGGTGGGTTTGAAAACCAACAAATGCACAAATATATAAACATGTCAGCCAGCTTTGATCAAATATGTGTGTAAAAATACCAAAATAATGGTTTTATTTGGTGTCCGGGTGCACCGTAATCATGCAATTACAATAAGAGCCCTGTTAATATTCCGAGCTTCTCGCCTTCACAGTACTCAGGTGAATTAATTCGCTCAAGCTAACTCTGCTGATTCCGCTGCCCCCTCTGCCCCCGCCCGGGTATTCATGCTTTTCAACTGCCACACTCTCTCCACAATATCCTTTATAGTACAGGAACCCAGTCTCTGCCTCCAAAATCAAATGCTTCATTCATTATTCATTCTCTGTGGATGACTTCCCCGTCATTAAAATTCCCACAAAAGCAGTTTTATGGCAAAGACTTGGGTTCTTAGTTATGGTGGAACAATAAGCTGTCATGTTTTGTGTGTTTTTACTCTGGGTCAGCGCTAGTCTGTTATGGAGCAGCCTTTTGTTGCCATGTCATCATGAGTTGAAGGAGATGGGTGTGTTGCTGTTCTGATAAATAAAAGTAGTTTTTCCACGGCTGTTAATGCTATTTCTTTTTAGGTGAAATGTAATATTTTTATACAGGCGTGATTAGTTTAAGCATGGAAGCATGAATCAGTTTCATTTTGATTCAGTTCCAAAGTGCTTCAGGAGAGGCTGAGCCTTGTTAATAAATAAATATACATTTTTATATTTTGAGTGCTTTTTTTCAGCTTTTTTTTTTTTAGGAAAGTTTGTGTAAAACCTGTTAATTGTGATCTTCAGCATGATGATCTAAAGAACATCTTAGTGCTTTATTAGAACATTTGTCTGTAAAAAGTGCCACATGACACGATCAATGCCAAATCTTCGTATTTGATTAATAGTGACCTTGAAGTAGTCAATATTAAATATTTCTTTATGTTCTTTATGTTACGATTCTTCTAAATGTTATGTTTTTCTTTTTTTTAGTTGGTTTTTGATCTCAGGCAGTGGGGTCCACATGTCAGTAGACTAGTATTTCCACTTTTGTCACTAAAGCAGATTAAGGCACACCTTACCTCACACGGGTCATCCTGTACAATAACATTTACAAAGTTCGTTTGGTCATGTGTCCATACAGCCCAGATTCATGACCTTTATAAGAATGTGCTCTGTCTGTCTCGGGCTAACAGCTTCTGATAGCCTTGGTCAACTTTGTTGCGTTCATGTTTGCTCAACGAATCCCAGGGCTATTTGAAGCCTCTTCCCAGAGCGGGGTGGATTTCCACCCTAAACCCCACTTGAAACCCATTTTTCTTTCTGAAAATGTATGCATGAATACCCAAACTGATTAAAAGATTCACAATTCATTATTCCCCACCCAACCTGCATCCCTTTCCTGCATTAAACATGAACGAATACCAGTGTTTCCCAGTGAATGGAATCAAACCCAAGTTCATTAATCAGCGCGGGCCCGAGGGGGCGCATTAAAATGTTTGTTAAACAATGCGTCAGCCGGGCACGTTTGACCGAGAGCTAATATAAACAATGGAAGCTGTGAAAATGGGTGTGTAGGACTGGTTAGCCCAATCTACATAACCATTCCAGCGGTTAAATCACTCCTTGCTGGTCTTCCTTACACGATCTGCGGTGCTCAAAACGCGTGACTTTAAATTACAGCGAGATTCTCGCCACTGTAAGCCACCTCCATTGTGGTGGCCCTCTCCCTGTCTTCATCAGAGCCGGCTGTCCAATGGGATTACTGTAAGCCTGCGGTAGGAGCAGCCGACCCACCACTGATCAGAAATTCATATCCCTGGATGCTAGATTGCTCCTCTCCCCACTTTGCCCTTGTGACGGCAGAGACTGCTGTCATGGTGTCAGACGAGAGGGGGGAAGAAAAAAAAAAAAAAATTTGCATTCGCAGCCTCCCAAATTTCGCTGTCCAGCACATAATCAGAAAAGAAAGTGAATGAATAGTAATTCAGTCTGTCAGAAAATGAGAATCGCCGTGCCGCGGAGGAGAAGAATCTCTGGTTGGGGGAAAAAAAAAGAATATTTGTAATGGCTCCCCTTCTGCAGACCTCCATTTTGACTGACTGACTGCTTTGTCTTCCTTTTAGATTTTTCAATTCCTGTTCTCTTCCCAGCTATAAATGCACATCCAATCAACACGTGCATTTATAGTTGGATACGCATTTAAAAGTGTTTATTTCAAAAGGGACTGAATTGGCTCAAGTTTTATTCGTCCAAATGCGATTTTTGTGGGCCAGCCGAGCACAAGGCAGAGGGAATTAATCACAGAAAGAGTGCAAGGTCACTGACTGGCTCCCGAAACATCACGGTGGGTCATGCGTCTCGGGGCCACGGCTTCATACACACACCACACTTGTCTTATCCCCGTCTGCTTTCTCCCTGGTCCAAGAAGAGGCTAGCTCAACCCCAGATACACGCACGTGCTCGCACACGCTCGCTCAAACACAGTGAAATAGGGCGGTTCAGGGGACGGAAACGTTCTGGTAAATATTTTTAAATATGTCATCTCTCTTTCTCTCTCTCTGTCATATTTCAATCAGCGAGTTGGCAAAATATTGCATGAACCCTCGTGCCGTGTGGTTGTTTTACTATCTCGTCTTCGTGGTTGCTTGCAGTGTGCGTGTAATTTGGGTTAAATGGTGGTTGCTGTCGGTTACTGCTGTGTCAGAGTTTGGAGTGCTGCTTTAGTAATTCCATGTGCTTGTAATTCTGCGCTGTTCCTGATGAGGGATGTATTGTTCTAGTTCAGCGTTCAGCTCTCAGGGGGCACCGACTGCCCATTGTAATATACAGGAGGCGCCCTGTTATTGCCTTCAACTTAATCTCCCTGCGTTAATTCTCCTTTTATAACAGCGAGCGGGTCACGCCAGCTGACGTTTAGGGCGAGTAGATTTACGGTGGGCAGTCTTTCTGTTTTTTTTATTTTATTTTTTTTGGTGGTGGTAATCAACCAGGGAGATCCATCATCGCTAATCACGCGTGGAGCAGTATTAGTATCTGCCATTGGCCAGTCAGGAGCACACATTTGCATGAGCACAGAGTGATGCGTGTGACAATCACAGTCAAACGATCATTAAGGAATGTAATTTGCTGGCAGAGGCGTCATTGGGTTGCTGATGCTCGTTCGGGGCAGTGATGTGTATAAGCCGAAATGTTCGGCTGAGGGGGTCTTGCGCCTGTTAGAGCGCACTTTCCCCAAGCTGAGTCTTAGCGTTGGATGCTACATGGTAATAAGCCAGGCTTGCTCTCACCGCTCACAGGGCTTTAACAAACACAATGTCAGTCAGCTGCTCGTAGCGGCTTGATCGACATGCACATTTCCTGTGCTCTGATTCTCTTCATCTTTACTACGCCGATTCTGTTTGCATACTGATGAGGGCACTTGCTAGAAATGTAGCCATTTTTATTTTGTGATGTTTATTTGCCTTTTTAGCGGGCAGTGGTTTTTATTTACATGTTTATTTTTTTAGTGCTGCATGGTTTTGTACCTAAAAACTGTGTTTGCAAGATGTGTACATTTACTGTATAATTGAATAACTTTATGTAACAGCCATGAGTGAGTCCTTCCGTTTTCATATTCATATGCACGCACACCTAGTACTATGATATATATTTTATTTAAATATGTAAATTTTATTCCGTTCCACTCCTTCTCACAGAAACATCTGGTTTTGTTTTCCCAAGCACCACAAATTCAAAAAATATCTTTTGTTTAAAGACGTTTTGCAAATATGTTAAGTGAAAACAGATGGAATAAGAGATCATGACATTCAGTAACTGTTAATTATGGATGGGGGAAAATGCAGTTTTGTGCTTGAACTTGATAAAATGATGAGAAGCTAAATTGTTACTTTTTGTGTATAGTTAAAAAATGTAATTTACTTTTATCATTAATATGGTTTTCCAATTTATAATTGTATTCACACCTCATCATAAACTGTGTATAGGCTAAAGTAATATTTAAAAAAAAACATTTATTTTTTTATTTAAGTTTTTTTGTGCTTTTTAAAAGCTTTTAAAATATTTTTCAAATGAAAGCACTTTTTTTTTTTTCCCCCAAGAAAAGAAAACATAAAAAGGTCTTTTCTGGCTTTGGTTCCCAGCTGCATGCTGTAATATGAGGCATATAGGTAAAAAGGAAAGAAAATGCATCCTCTCTCTTTCTCTCTCCCTCTCCTTTTTTCTCTGTGGTTGACATGAGGCTAATGAAAACAGGGTGTGGGTTTCCTTCAGCTCCTTTCATACGCTTCAATAAAAGGTGCGGCAGACATTTTGGCTACTACCTCCACGCTGTCACCCTCCTCTTCTTCCTTTACCTTTGTCTCGGGAACGTGTGTGTGAATATGGAAATTCAAAACACCTAACTACAGGGCTTAACTATAATCACGCCGCCAGGGCGGAGAGACTTATTTTACAGTTAACTGCTCATTTTTGCAGTAATCCTTTGATTATTCTTACAGTATTACTACACCCTTCATTTGAAGACTACTTCCATATGATGTGGCCTGTGACATCTGTTTATTTACAGAGTGACTTTTAAACTAACTTACTGTATGGCTTATTGAGATTAACCATCACTGCTAATTTCAAACAATTGAAGCTCCTGCATTTGTTTATAAAGGGTTAAAAAAGCAGTCCAGTTAGGTCTCAGTGTATTTACTGCCTCTTTACAGACATAACTGTCATTGGTTCCACCATGCCATGCAGCAAGACTTGCGCCGAGCTGTTTTTAAGACTGAAATGCGTATGCAATGTGTTGCACACACCCCAAGGAGCTCTGTTACTTAACATGTAGGCTATTTGCATGTTTTCCTATGCATTTTGAATAGGTAACCCCCTAAACGGTTGTTTTTTTGCATGACCAGTAGATGGCAGTGTTTCCCCAAGCATTACTGTCGTAGGCGCGAGGCAAGAAATGAACTTCTTGAACCTTTTTTTTTTTTTCTAATGGGAAATTGTAAACAAGGCATTCTTTAACCACGATTTCTTCAGATCATGAAAGTGACGAGCGCAACTGTTTGAACTATTTGCGTCGTCGAGAGAGCATTTGTGAATTTAAGATTATAAGGCTATTTTATGATAAATGAAACAGAAATGTAAATGACTCTGAAAATGATGTTGAGTTGGTTGCTATTTATTTCCTCACTAAATCTGCTTTTTGAGTAACATGATTCAGAACAAATTAGGACGTCACAAAATAATTTGAAATTTCTGAGAAAAGGCTCACTGTATTTTCCAAGCCAGGCTTAGATGATGATGATGATAATGCTGTTTTTTTCCCCTCCCTTTTTATAGTTCTTAAATCTACAGTTTGCCCTAATCAAATCCATTTCTAATTTCTGTGGATTTCTTCCTGTCTGTACCAGCTCTGACCCTAAACTTTAGGATATAATGTTCTTAATATCCAGATTAAATTTTCTTTAATCTGTTCTGGAACATGTGAAATTATTTCTGCAATAAAACGCAAAAGTCCCCAGAGCCCTCTGATTGCAGTCTAAGGCTATTAATATAAGGCCATACACTGGCATTTTTTTTTTTTTATACGACCCACCCACAATCAAAGCGAAAAGCTACGAAGGTGGCATTCTGCGTTTATCTCCACTAATGAAAGAGAGATTAAAAAGAGGTTTTAAGATGGATTAACAGTGCCCACACTGAGACAAAAGATCTGAAAGGGCCTTAAAAACAAGCTAAATGAACACACACTTTCAAAAGCTTCATTAGCATAATGCTAAAACACTTACACTAAATGCTTGACAGGGCTTTAGAACCGAGCACATGAATGCCGGCTTGCCGTAAATCAAGCATTCTGTGCCATTTCACATGTAGAACCGAAACCAGCTGTGTTCTGAGGGCAAAATTTGTGTTTTATATGCAGACAAAGACGACACACATGCTCTCACACACACACATGCACGCACATATATATCCAGTGAACCGTATTGGGCTGTGAGTTAAGGCTGTGCCCTTTATCCTTGCTTTCCCTGTAGCTTCTGAGCCTGATGAACAGCTGTTTGTAATGTACTCTGTAGGAACGGAGGTTTATGAAAAATGCGTCAATCCTTTTGAAACGCGTAGAGAAAAAGTTGAATTCAAATTATTTGTGTATTAACGTATATATATTTTTTTCTTGCCGGCTCAAGGTGTTTTTAAGGTCCCGCGTCACGGAGTGTGTCGGCACACAGCGGTTAGACCGGACAGCTGCTTTTTAAAAGCACTGATAAGAGGCACCCTGATGCTGAACATTGCAAATTGGAAGTGAAGATTGCCTTCCTGTAGACTTTATCTTAAAGCAGTAAAACAAGAAGCTGTGACTACAACTGCAGGTATTGATTTAGCAATTTCAGCAAATTAAGAACAAGACAGAAAACCTATTTAACCTTTCAGTGATTGCCATAGGTACTTTTTGGTGATGTTGAGGCTGACATTTAAATTAGCCCCCTGCCCCGGTTATAGGGGCCGGCACCTGACTCCCAAACCCTCTTCTGATTATTCAGCTGAATAGGGGGAAAAAGGCAGGTTATGCATGAATATAGAGGACCGTGTATATGTTTACCCCCCCCATATGCATTACAATATGTCACCCGGTATATATTACGAATGTATAATATTTCCACCTCGCACATCAATTCACGCGTGTGGCTGCAGCCATATAGCACAGTAATAAGGCAAGGTGGCCATCTGCACAGTAATAACATCTGTGCAATATAAAGAATAATGAAAGGAATAAAGGACAGTCAGGGTTGCTATTGAATTAATGCTCCTAATGTGTAATAATAAGGGGTTCTTTTTAGTTTTACCCCTGCTTCTGAAGCCTGACACTCTGTAGGGAAATAAACCACACATGCAGTGGGAATCTGGTTTCTTATTGTTGATTAACAAACCCAGAGTGACGTGAATCTCAGCAGTGTATGTTTTGAATGTGCATTGTAAGCCGTACAGCTTGACGCATGCCACTTAAGGAGATGTATTTGTGACGTGATCGATGGCGTGCTTTCGTATTTGGATTGTTTTTAATATAGTTGATCAAAACGAATGGAACACAATAGGGATGAAGATCAGTCTCAGGGCTGCACCTGCTTCAATAGTTTTGTTCAAATCAAATTGTACAATATTATTCAGAATAAATGGCTCTGATATGAACAGAATGATGATGGAGGAGAGTCAAATATTGAGAATTATTCGTGGCAAAAAACACTGTGGACAAAAGCGGAGGGAGAGGAAATGGAAAAAAAAAAAAATCAACACCACAAAAGGTGTGAAAGGTGCTTCAATTCACCATGGGATATTAGTAATCTTAATTGGTACAAGTGCAAATGACTTCTTATTATGTGCACAGAAGGTGTCAGTCTGAAGGGCTACTTGCTTTTTAAATGAGCAGAACAACACTGAAACATGTGGGAGAGTCTGCTAATGCATTGATTGCCCCTTGGAACTGATGGCTGCTAATTGTTAGGTGATTAACATGGAGTCGTAATTATGTCGGCCCAAGGGGGCGATTACTGTTTCAACATGCCATATTAGCACAGAATGGCGCTACCAGGGCTCGGATTTGGAAACAGATGGCATATTGTCAACAGCAGCAAGGCTGTGTTTTCCTCAAGCTGAAAAAGTGCACCAGGGGAGCTGTCTCTTTGTTTCAGCCTCATTAATTAAGTGCTAATTGTCTGTAATTATTTACAACACTGCTCTCTGAATAGAGACGCCAAGTGGTCGTGACATAACCGAGAGGCATATCTTCCTAGCATATATGGGATACATGTTTCTTTGTAGCTTTAAATATGGTAATGATTAAATAAATTAATATATTTAAATACTTGCATTAAAACAAATTGGATAGTGTTATTATTAATCAATTAATTAATTAATTTATAATTTCCATTCAAACATTTTTGGGTATGTTGTTATTATTATTATTATTATTATTATAAATGTTATTATTATTTTTCTCCTTTATAAATACTTATAATTCCTTGCTTGCCAAACTAAAAAAGACTGTGAAGCATGTTTTATTGGATTGTACTGTTTTTAATGTAAATAGACAATGGTTTTATTCAGATTTGTGTTTGACTGATTTATTTAAATATGTATCGCCTGAATGCATTTTATAATATTTGTCTAGTGTACATCTGAAATGTCTGTAATAACCTTCTTTTAGTTGTATACCTTAAATTTATGTAGAGTTTGCCATGAAAATAGCCTTGATGCTGGCATGCTGTTAAAAAGTGAATGAATAAATAGAACTCCCTCCATTATACTGCATTTATTTTAAATGGCTTCTGGCCAGTCCTCCGACTGTTAATCTAGTGTTAGATATATTTATGAACTGTCTCCTACATGTATGTCGAGTATGATACTGATCAGTCTGTGAAATCACTTTGGCAATATTCCAAACATTAACATCTCCCTTTAATGGAAATGAACGAAAAGAATTTTGACATGACCTTGAAAGCACCATATTTCAACATGACTGACAATGCCAAGAACCCATGAGCTGGATCTAGACTTGGCTGGTCCTTTTGGTTATGCAGATTTGTATCTTGTGTAATTTATATTACATTATTAGCTGTTAACATGAGCTGCTAAATCACAAGTAGACCAAAATATGTAATCAAATTTTAGTAATAATAATAATAATAATAAATAGACTATATTTTGGTCCACATTACATTAAAAAGGTTCATCTTGATATCAAATGCACAAATAAAAAAATCCTTATGTATTTGGATAAAATAGTTCGTTTTTAAATGCAAAAAAAAAATTGCAATAAAAATTGTGTTATGTGATTCATGCTAAATATATTTGAATATTGTATGCATGCTGAGCAGTAGGAGTGTGTGTTTTAAAAAAAGCAAGATAACACATTCAATCAAACCGGTGTGCTTGAATCTGCTCCCAAAAATCTTAGATGCCAGGTCGCATAGGCAGAAACAATTATTTTATTCTGACCTCTCTAGAATTGCCTCTGGAGCACAAAGGCAGCCACAGAAAACAGCTCCCATAAATTTACCTTTTTTGTAGGACTGAAGCACCACCATTTTCTTAATGGCACCGTGAGGACCTCAATGAAAATATTTAGCTTGATGTACATTTTCGTCAGTTAAATGCTGGGAGAGTGAATTGAGAACAGCATGTAAAAGATAAGGCTCCCTAAATATTCAAGACTTGTACAGTAGGTGCGGCAGACACTGCTTCTGAATCCCCCCTTGAGTCAACTGCGGAATTAATTTCAGCTGGCAGCATCATGCTGTGGTCATTTTGTCTGGAGAGACATGTTGTTATCTTGATTTGGCCATCACAGTTCCAAAATGAACACTCAGCATGCTGGCGAGCGCTTGAATTTAAAACATAACTACAAAAGACTGCGAGTTTCCTTTCAGAATTTATATAAGGGGAAAGAGGGTGGGGGGTGGGGGGGAATCATGCAAAATTACAACTGCCATCAAACAAGGTGTCCAGAGCAAGAAGAAGCAAACTGACATAAAAGCTGCCTATTTCAATTCCCAAGAAAAGGAGGATTTAAAGGTGTGTAGCCTGTAACAGAAAGATACATGTTTATATGTCAGCATATTTTATTTAGCATTATATTGTGTTTGAGTATTTAGTGGTTGTTTAGATCTTTGATTGCATTTTCTCTCTCTATATATTTTTAAGGATCCTTTCCTTTTTGAGTTGCATAAATAATTTGTTTTGTGAAAAGATTAGTTTTCCCCTTCAAGTCAGAACTGACCTATTAATTAAAATGTTGCAGAGATTAAAATGAGCGTTTTTCCATGATGTCAGAAAGATTGCAAAGGGTTCCCATCATCAGATGTTACATTTTAATCAGGTGAAAATGGAATATAAATTATAGATTTTAATACAAACCTGTATATGTGATGTTTTCACAGAAATCCAATTCTTCAGCATACTAAGAAGCTTAAAGCACAGATGCATTGATTCAGGATGAAAAATGAAAGTGTCTGATATTTAACATGCAGGATTATGACCAGATTTCCGAGAATATAATAGAAAACACATAAGTTGTCTTTCTGTCCTCCCATAACTTTAATCCATGTGCGGTATGCAGGAGAACCGCTGTGGAACTATACAGATTTCTTTTAAACCGTGATGAAGTATGGATCTTTAAAGTTTTCTTAACTGTCAGTTTGAAAGTATGAAGATGAGCGGAATATAATTTAATTGATCTTTTACCCTGCAATCAAAACATCAACTTCATTTACATACGAGCTATATACATTTGCAGCATGTTTATTATTTAACACACATCTTGTTGCCTTAATGCTAAAATGCTGGCTTTTACGTTTGCTTAAAAAAAAAAATGCACTCTACCATCCAGTAACATAAAAAAAGGATACTTTTATTCAGCAAGGATGCATTAAATTGCTTAATTGACATATAATATTTTTCAAAAGGTTTTTCTTTTATCTGTTCTTCTAAATTTCTATTGATTAAAAAAAGCTGAAAAAAGAAATGGCTATTTTCAACATGGATAATATTAAATATTTCTAGAGCTCCAAATCAGGCTTTGCCATCACAGCAATACCTAAGATTTAAAATATAAACCGGTAATTTCGGTTATCTAAAAAGCTTATTGACCCCAAAATTTGAATGTATATGCATATTTGTGTTGTCATTAAACTGTCATACTTATTCCAGTTCCAGTTTCATACTTTCTGTAGTAAGTACTTACTGCTCTAAAAAGTTTTAAAAATACACGTGCTAGTTAGGAATTTAACAACCATCTCTAGACAAATGAAGCCTTTTGTAAAGGCCTTTAAAGGTCTCCATAGATTTTTCTCCCTTTGTCCTTGTTTGAAGCATTGCAAATGGAAGTCATGGTCTTTATGTCCTTAAATTGGTTTCACACTTCTCCAACAGTTTGTTCATCCAAATCTGGCCATGATATATCATTATCACTACTTTTGGAGGAAATCCATAGGATCAATACATTTGCCAGCTACTGGGCTTTGGATTGCCTACATGCTGAGCGCTTTGTTGCACCACAAGTCAAGTAGATCGAGCCACAGGCAACCGCAGCCCGACGCACAGCTTCTGTCTGTTCCTGCTCCTCATTCAGAGGAAATAAGCCAAGAAATGTCAGGAGTTAGTGCTCGACGATTCACAGAGAAATTCTGTGGGTGGGAGATTCAAATCTCAGTCATGTGCGATCATTACAGCAAAGCAATTGTTTCACTTAAAAATATTAACCTCAATCTTTTGCAAAAATCGTCATTGACTGGTTGAGAGACCAAGAATTACTGTTGTCAAGTGAGCATGTTTTCGGCATCAGTCACGTACGCCATAAGCAAAGGGAGTGACGGATAGATTTTGTAATTAAATTTATTTTTTACACCTTTCATTGTCTAGCTTTAATCATCGGTGACCCCATCATTTAAAATGCAGTGGTCAAGCTCACGGATGGATTGATTGCTCAGGCCTTGTGCTCTTTTTTTTTTTTCTTTTCATTAATGCGCTCTGGTCAGTGAGAGCCAAAAGCTGGGCACTTCCGAAGTAATTACCATCCCGTAAACAGGTCAGTAGTGTGTTCGGCCACAGCTGCTGCCACTGCGGTGGTAGACACTTCAGCCAGCTAAGCTTCCAGTATTGATTGGGCAGTCTGTGACATCTCCTAAGCCATGTCACCCAACTGAAAGAAGACTCCAAATTGTCCAATAATAAAGTGTTGGAAGTTGTAGCTGCTCCCTCCTGAGACTTGCTCATGTTAGGGTGGGGGTGGGGGGGACACCTTCAGGACCATCAATCCTCCCTTGAAGGCTCAATATAGTGCTAAATTAGCCAAAGGGAGAACGGAAAGACCACTGGACATCTGTTACAGACCTTTGACATATTTTCCCCTATGCTCACTTATTTAAATGCTGCTGTAAAACAGTCAAAGCCTGGAGGACTATAATACCAGGATTTACTGTTGAAAAGAGCCAGATTCAGGGAATCTTTTCAGTCCCTTATGGCTGGTCTATAAGTGCAGGGACCGGCATCCAGAAAACAAAGCCAGATCCCAAATCAACACAGGAGACTCCTTTTTGGGGTCTTTTTATTTTATACTGAAACAAAAGCACATTGAACTAACACAAATTTAGAATTATTAGCAAAACTGAATTGTTTGTTTATTTGATTTAATTTGATTTGCAAAACTGATTTGTTTATTTGATTTAATTATTCTTTTTTCAATTATTTACATTTTATTTACTTCATGTCAATTTTATTTATTCCTCACTTGTTCATTTATTAATTGCATTTGATAATTAATTTATTTTTTTAAATTCACTATTTATTTCATCTATTTTTAAAAATCGAAATTGTAAATTCCTCTAAGCATTTTTTCTAGCGTAGTATATTAATTTGACTTTATTTATTTTTGCAAAACTGTCTTGAAATTACTTCATCTGCTTATTTTGTTATTCATTCAGTTAACATTCGTAAACAGTTGACTGCATTAGCTTGTTTATTGAAACTAGTGGACCAGGAGTAGAGACAAGGGAACAGTGACATCCGTTTTGAGGCAAGTTCCTGTCTCTCCTGTTAAGCAAAGATCTAAGCAGACATGATTTTAAATACTCATTGGCGACGACTGGAAAATTCCCTAAAAGCACTAGCCTTTGCTGTGTGAATTAGGTCTTATAAAGGTCTTGATTGGCATGTCATTGACAGTGGTATAAACACAAAGTGACAGAACTAGAATGAGTACATAATCATTTAACAGCACAGTTACTTTCCTGCGCCCTCCACCTAGAGCAAGTGTTCTAGCAGAGTGGCTTGATTTATACGCTCCTCGTTTCCTCCTGCCCATGTAAAAAAAGAGGGAAAAATGCCAGTAATTGTTAGCTATTTCATGTTGATTCTGGTACTTTTCTGATTGCGCTGTCCTCCCTGTTATGGGCCAGCGAGCACACAAGCGCCTTAGCTCACTTCATAGCAAAGAGCAACAAGCGTAGAAGTTGTTGGTGTAGGAACGGAGAAAGGCATCCACTATAAATATTTAATCCGGTACGACTGGCTCTGGATTTCAGCTTTGTCTTTCATTGGATTACGCATTTAAGACTTCAAAAGATTAATGGAACTGCAAATAGAAGAGGGCTTCTCATCTCCCCACCGCATCTCAAAGATAAATGGAAGAATTACCATACAAATATCTATTTCAAGACACTAGGCTTTGTTGAGCGTTTAGAACGATCAAAGGAGTATGTTTACAGATCGATGTGTTTTCATTCAGCGTCGAGAAAGCGAAATTGCATAATTTTGTTACTCTGAAGTCAGCCACATTATTTGGTCTTTAAAACCAAGAGTATTGTATTATCTTTGCAGCGAGGAGGCCCATTTGTTTGGACTCACTGTCAATTTAATTAGAAATCAGTGAAATAGCAGTTTGCGTTTAAGGAGATGATAGCTCTGTTTCTGCTCATTGATTTTGCATTATTGCTAAAGACATACCATGGTTCCACTCAACACTAGGGGTCTGTTGGGAAAACCAGGTAAAAGGACTGCTGATGTATTTAAAATGATTTGCAAAAATCAATTGTTTTGTCTTGCATAAAATGCAAAGCATGGATGCGTGTTGCCCCCGTGCTTCTCCATCGATAGGCTTACTCAACACAAACTTTCTACTAATGACATATATCAGCTTATAACACAATCCAGGAGCATTTTGGTTTGTCGGGTGCAAAAATATCAATAATTAACAGCTAGAACAAATTTTAAAAGCCACTGGAATTGGCGATAATTATTTCTTAGCCATGTATATCTTAGATCTGATCGTTCTCTTTTTGTGCAATAAATTAGTGCAAGGTGAATAAAATTTTATGTACTTTTTAAATGCATTGTTATATGCGGTCATATCTGATAATCAGGCTAAACCACATGGTGCTCTCAGGCATTTTCAGAATTTACATATTCTAGAATTTTCTAGTATTTTTTCATATAGTTGCCAGCACTGATTTTTACTCTTGTTTTTACCTTTACGCTTGGCGAATGTTAATATTAGGCCCTGTGTCAGGGCCTTTGATATTAGCCACTGGTGTGCTGCCATGTGTTCTTAAACAAACATATGTCCAATTAACACAGGCGTTAAATGACCAAATGCTGTGAATGAACTTTCAGTTTTTTTGCACATCATTTGCATAACATGCATTGAGGAATGTTACAATGGCAATTACAACAATTAACATCTTGCCTAGATGTCAATTGCCCCACGCCGCAAGGCACGGCAATTATGTCTATGCTAATTAGACTTTATGCTTTTAGGGAACAATTAAATGATTTAACATGCCTTTGTTATAAAGCTGGGGACATCGCCACCCCCTGAACAACTCGACACACTCCACTGCACATCTTGGCCTCTTGGCTTGTCCCTCCAGAAAACACGATGGACTTTGTGAAAGACAAGAGCAATTTCCATCTGATCTCAAGAGCCTTATTGGTATGACGGGCGCAAATGAAAGTGTGTGTTTATTAACACAGCGGCAGACCGTGCTGTCAGCGTGCCTGTTGACATTAGGATTTGACACTCCTATCAAAGGCAGCTTGTGCTTGGGACAAAATGACAAGATGTTTGGTGCATTTAGATGTACGTTACTTTTTGTTTGTTTGTTACAATTGATGTTTTGTATGCATCTGTTGTGTTTGAGATGATTGCAATGATTACATAATCATTTGTTGTGGACTATCTTATACTGCATTTAAAATACTTTTAATTTAAGCCTATACCAAAAAAAAACTATTATTATTATTATTATTATTATTATTAAAAAGTGATTTGAAGACTTTTGGATGATATGAGAAATTTGTAGTAATTTTGAGATCACATGCATCATGTTTTTTGTTATGTATTACTATAAATGTATGTGTATGTTTTTAAAGATCAAATATGCATTAGGTGAATAGAAAAGTAATTTAAATGTAAAAATAATGCAAGTATTGAATGTTAAATATTTTTCTTATTGATAAATAAATAAAAATCTCTCTAATATTTTCATATGTTATGTATTTTTGTTAATTGTCTGTTCATTTTTTTTAAATCAATGGTATCATCAATGCATTTTTTTTTTTTAAACATATGTCTATCGCTTATCAAATTTGGCAACCCTGCATTTAAATTGCAGTCTGAGAAGCCACCCTTAAGAGCTGTGCCGATAAGCTTAGCAAAAGGTTTGCCATCCTGAGAGTCCTGGTTGTAAGTTGAACAACATAATTCTATGTAATCTACCTCAATAAAATCCATAGACATCGTAAAAAACATTACAGCACACGTGGCGCTGGCCTCGGACCTCTGGAAAAAAAGGTCTTGTTTTGGCAAATTTGTGAGTGTTGCTACCATTTACGCTGATCGATACCCACATGTCCCTGTATTGATCCTCACATCTGTGAGGGAACTTGAGAGAATGGATCTGTTTGAGTTTTCATTTAGACCACACATCGGGATCAAGAGAGATCAGCACTAAAGAGACTAGTGAAGGTCTCTCTCTGTAATGCCATATTGGACATGACAGTAGAAGAAAAGAAAGACAGAAACGGTCAGTTTTATTTATATTCTCGATAGCCGGGTTATGCATTACGCAAAAGAGCCATCGTGCTGCTGAGAGGGAAAACAGTTATTGCAATTCACGTCAGCACATCAAGTGTGACCGATGGTGTTTACGTTAATTAGCTTAATTGCCAATGTAAATATTTAACTGGTAATTAAAAGCATCCTCCGTTGGTGATTACATCATGGAGACAACAGTTCACAATGCACTCAAACTGCCATGCCGTAACATCAGTCTTTATTTGTCACAGGCCATTTGAAAGCAGTTTGGATTACATCAGGCTTCATTACAGAGCCCCCGAAGACATTATGGAAACAATCCTTACCACATAATTTCTCTTAATTACTCCGTGTCAGATTGAGCATACTCAAGACCAATCAGTCCTCTCATTTAGAGCGAATGCATGTTCGAATGTTTTTTTTTTTTTGGAGGGGGGATGGCAAGGTCCTGGCGGGCTCTTTTTCACACCCCCAACCGTCCAGTTGCATTGACCTCCCAGAATGCCTAGAGCTTCCTCATTAATCTCTACACGACAGCCCTTGACCATTTGACTGTGCGTGTGACTTCTGCAGAACAAAATCTCCGGCCGACAGACGATGATGGGACTATTCCCAAGTTTCCCTCCACGCTTTGAAGTGGCACCCTTTTAAATTCACTGTCATTATTACCATGTCAAGGTGTCGCTCACGTGATACCTGAACAGAATCTGGTGGAAACCAGTTAGAACGGTTTTTGTGTTTACTATTTGCATTTGGGTATTTGGGCTTTTTAATGAATTGTTTTGGGTGTTTGAGTTCATGTGTAGTTTCTCGATGAGGTGAATGTTTATTTTTGCGCAACTGATTTGAAGAAAATCTAAACGCACCTGTCCTCCCACTTGTGTTTTTTATTACGTCTTCCCTGGCCTCTGATCCTCCCGCAATGTATTAATCATGATGCTGCTTGTTTGTAATTATAAACACCTACGAGTTACATATATGAAAAACTGTTTGATGGAATTTGAGCCGGTGGGTATCTCCCGTTTGCTTTGAAAACGGGGCCCCTCAACATCAAAAGCCGGTCCTCTTTTGAGGTGTCCATGTTGCTGTTTGCATATACCTTTAAGGCCTTGAGTTTTGAACAGCAAGGTCAACATTTGTTGTTGATGCGTGGAGTCAAAACAGGCCTCCGAGGCCAGAGGAGAGAGGATTACAACTCTCATCTGCCCATCCCCTTTTAAAAGCATAGACATTAAAATGCACCCAGAACATCTGAAGACTTTAACCTAAGAGAATTAATGGCTTTAAAAGCTTTTCCAATCAGAAACTAATCAAGTTATGTTTCATGTTATGTTGTTTGTTTTTACTTTTTTCATTCATTTATTTCATTATATGATATTATTACATAAATAAATTCATAATAAATTAGTACATTATACCTATATACATACA
>JAUYWG010000064.1:11163271-11189296 GCA_034779775.1 Enteromius afrohamiltoni | reverse complement strand
TTCATTTATTTCATTATATGATATTATTACATAAATAAATTCATAATAAATTAGTACATTATACCTATATACATACAAAAATTATTTTGTTTTATTATAATATTACTATATCATATATAAATGTCACATGGAGAATTTTTTTTTGTTTATTTAAAAACTTTTCCATTCAAAATCTTTTTTTATTATTATATTATGTTATAAAAAGCAAACCATAATAAATCAATGATTATTCTTGCTGTCATATTGAAATACTTGACCAGCAAGAGTAATATGTTGTTTGAGTGGATCAAATAAACAACGATAGCAGAGTTCAACAGATGCCAAAAATATGACCAACATTGTCTCTTATGAAGGATTAGGAGCTCAGATTTAATCAAGTAAATAGATCTCAGGACCTTTATATAAAAAATGCATCCTGGTGCTTGGATACGTTTACAGCAGCACATACTATCATCACAAAATTGAAATCCATCAATTTACAAAGTAAATACTATACTTCATATTCATTGGCAGAGAGCGGAAATATGACCTGTTGAACTATTAACCTCTTCTGTGTTACGTGAAAGAGATTTAAAAACATCATTAACTCTGAGATCATTTTAATGTAATTGAATAAAAAATATTGTGAAACCTTTTTCCCTCAGTGGACAGTCACTTAGCGGGCCCCTGTGGCTTAAGAAAACGATTTGTTGTGCTTTTTCTTTTTTTTTTTTAATTTAACTTAATGACAAAAAAAAAATATTTGTTTGTTTGTGTTAAAACCTAATCATTATGTTTTGTATCACAATCAGCATTAAAAATGTACTACTTTGATTATCTGCCTAGAATTGTATGTTTCTTTTCATGTTACCTCATATTTTAATAATATAATAATGTGATTTTTATTTAATTTAATTTAGTTTAAATTTGATTTTGATTCCCAGACCATTGGACCTCATATGTATGGCACCAAAATGACTTTAAAGGAGTCCTCTCCGTTGTTTTGTATACGTAGATTGGATTCGGTTAATCAAGGGATAGATATCAAAAGCCCATTTATTTAGTGTTATATTTTAGTGTCCCGTTATAGGGAGAAGTCATTGCCCATCCTTTTTAGCTTTATTGAGCAAACTCTATGTGTGTTAAGATTTGCAAGTAGTCTTGTACACAGTGCACCTTTGATTTCAAAAGAGAAAAAAAGACTGACATGCTTCAGGTAGTGCGAATGCTAAAATGGATTTCTTTGACAGTGACCTTGGTTGCATTTCAAAGCACTTGAATGGCGAAAATATGCATTTTTGGCCATGCCGAAACTTCTCTGTGTCTCTTGAGTAATTTCCATTCACCTATAAACACTCCTGTTCTGGTAAACAAGATTCACTGTAAGAAAAAAAAGAGACTTACTTGATAGTCTTAAAGGATTTTTTCATTTCAATGAGTAAAGATCAAAGCCGTGCTGTATTTCTGAAGTAGCACATTGCCTGAAGCACTGAAGCATATATTCACAACAAATCTTGTTGCTCGTGAAAGGTATTACTTTAATTTTAATGCTCTGATTGAAGGGAGGGGAGCGATATAGATATCACACATCTTCTGCGTAACCTTATTTGCTATCAAAATATATAATATACCACCTGCTCCTTATTTTTTTAACTTCAAAATCAGTTTTGCATCAAAATGAAAAATAATTTTCCCTCATCTATAATCCTCTCTAATAGTCAACCAGCAGTTTTAATCTTTAGATGCATTTTAAATCCAAGCTGTAATGTCTTAACTCTTTCACAAGGTCAAATATCTTTGCAAATAGAGCTTAAGCTTTGTTTTATATGAACAAAGTACATGATTAATACTGAAGAATTAATCATGCACTATTCATATACAGCAGATTGGGTAGTGATGAGGATTAGATTGATAGTTCCTGGCCTACTTTTTCATATGACATAAACTGACATTGCAGTTTAGCTAAAGAGAAACTTTTAACTCTTCGTGTAATGCGTCTGCCTTCCAAAAGGTTGAGACATTAATCTTAAAAGCACTGTAAATTAAAGTATCAGGTAATATAATTACAAAAGAAATAGTATAAACCTGTGTGAAGGTGTTTTCAGATGTGTGAGGAGTATACTGGATTTTCTTTTTTTTTGTAGATGCATATAAAAGAAGAATTACTTGGGTATGTTTTACAGGAAAATCTTTCAGTCTTTATACTTAAGTGTCATGTAATTTAATTTGTTACTTGCCATTTTTTTATCATTTGTGAAATGTACAAATTTCTACATGAACTTTTTTCCACTGTTTTAAAATTAGAATTGCAGAATTAAAATCTGTGCTTGATCCAATTAAACTTGCCTATGTTTTGAAGCAAATATTATTATATATTCTAAAACTGTTTTTATTTCATCGGGCTATTCATTTATTATTACATATCAAAATATTTATTTTTATTAACAACTATAAAAGCTTCTCTGATTTTGTTTAATCTTTTTTTACGTATCAAAAATTATGATAAATCAATGGCATATTAAAATATATATTTTTATTTTGTTAATGAAAACATTTAAAAACATTAAACAAGATTTTCCAGTCAGAAAATCAAGTAATCAAGTTTTATGTTTTTTTTTTCTTTTTTCTTTTGTAATTCACTTTAGATTCTTTTGCCATTAGAAACTAATCAATATATATAGTCTTTTTCGTTTAGTTTTATTTTTTATTGGAATTTATTATTATATTACAGTATAGTGGAAATGATTTTAGCTCCAGGTTTTTCAGTGTACAGTTTTGTATAGAATTCAAGTTGTACAAGATCCGAGACATGCAAATCTATACAGTGATCATTGTGCATTTTGCGTGCTGTGATGACAAGTTAAAGTCTCGGATGTTTTGACGCAAATATTATCTGATGTATATTTATTTCAGTGAAGTATACACAAGCGTGGTTTCTGTGGATGGCCCGCGTGTCTTCAGCAGCAGCAGAATCCTCTGAGGAACTGGCCTGACTCATCTGCGTCTGTGACAGGTAAGAAAAGAAACCAAACAACTCACAGTAAGACAAGCAGAGAGCTGCCCTGCACAATGCGCCCTATTTTTTTTTTTTCCTCTTTCTTTTTTGCAGTGACTAGATATTCATTTTCACACCTCACTTCTCCATATTTATGATTGCCCATGAGAACATTTTTTATTTATGCTGACTTCTTTCATAAACTGGACAGCGGTTTCTTTTTTTCTCCATGTGTGTCAAAACAATCTCTGATTTATAATTTATGTGATTTATGATCGCTATAAGCTATCAAAAAGTGTCAAAAGAAAAGTTTTTTTGGAGTACAAAGTGAAATCAAATATGTTTAGATGGTTTATAATTCACAATCTGACTTCTTAATTAGTCTGTGCAACCAAATGGCCGATGTTTTATTTCAGCTCCGAAAGAGTGTTTTTGTAGGCTAGCAAATTTTGAATTCATATCCGCATAAATGTGTATAAAAAATCTTTTTAGAGTGAGCTTTTGCCTTTAGGGGTTTCTACCTGAATCCTTAATGCGGTGTGTAGTTATGTTATGTTATATAATCTTTGCAGTCTATGCCATGAGCAATGAGTACCTAGAGAGAGTAAAAAAAAGATTAGAGATTTGAGTACATGTTCAGTTCTCTGTTTATCATGTCACCTGACCTGCACTTTCAGCATCTCTCACCTTCACTCCAAATGCTACGTGGACTTTTATATACAGTATTGGGCTTCTGTGGGTGGAATGTTTTGTAGCGTGTTTTGTGTAAATGTCTTAAAGGCCTTGCGCTAATGTTAACGCACCGTGGCACTTGACTGTCATTTTCTGACAACGATACAGTAATGCATCAGTGTGATCTTTTTGGCAGTGGAACGAATTTAAAGCACAACATTAAGATAAAACATCCAAGCGGTGCATTTTCCCCTTTTTTCTGTTTGCACATGATTGGTGATTTGTTAGCCGGTTTGTGCAGCTATTATCATAAAGTATGTCAAAATATTTGAACCGTGCCACTGACAAATGGAACTCACTGTACTTTTTATGTAAAGCGCTAGTGGTTTTCACTTACTGTGAGTTTCAACCTATGAGGCCGAGTCAAATTGACTTTCATGTCTGCATTGATTGTAGATATTACACAATGCAAATATGTGTCTAAACCTGGCTATTTGGCATAATTGAGGCTGTTTAACGATGCGTTGTGTTCTGCCGAATAGCCCACCTTTCTGGATCCTTCCTGCTGCATTTAATGCTAAAACATATTGGCAACTGACATTTGTGGACTCCATTAAAAGACTGACAATTACTTAAGGAAAAAATGTTGCTCTCGCCCGGATGTTTGCATTTGATTGTGCTGATAAGCTGCAAATGTGGGTGTTTTGAGTGCTCGGGTTTGAATTTCATGTAAAGTGCAGAGCTGTGTTTATTTCGGATAAAATGAATTGATTAGTTGTGGTGAATTATGATTCTTATCAGCATTTTGTTAGCAGGTGATGTAGTTTAGATGACAGTCGGACCTTTTCTTTCTCCACAATTCCTGTTAAATAATCTTCGTCCTAATCTTCCCTAATATATAAAAAAATTCAGCTTAACTTGGGAAAATGTTTCCATACAATTAAATTAAGCCTTTTTTAACAAAAATAATTTGTTTCAGCAGATTTGCAAAGAGGTTTTTTTTTTTTATGTAGTATTAAACTACACAAAAACGATTTTAATTAATTTTAATTTTAGTGTCTATAAACCTTGATTTTCAGCCAACTGGAGTACGTGATTTTACAAAAGGTAAATGTACTGCATACAATGCAAATAAATTGTAAAAACTAAACTGAGCTACGAAACCCAACAAAACCCCTTTTTGATCTGAAAAAAGGCTAAAACATCTGAAATAAGACCTTTTAAAAATGTTAATTCTCTGCTATTAAACTGAAAATGGAGATGCCTGTTTGAATCCATAGAGAACCGAAGAGGATCATGTTGTGAACTCTGTTTTAATGGACCTGAACTCATTCCAATTCTAGTCAAAATCCTCCGACTTCTCAAGATGCACTGAGATGATCTAGTCCAAGGTCTTCAGAGATCGACTCATTAGTTTAGCCGGGTATAGTCTGCGGCTTTCAGTCATGGAACTAGGGCAAATGTTGTGAATCATAACATCTGTCAATCAAACTAGTTTAATGAGTCAGAATTGTAGATGATATTTGGTTGTCACACAAGGGGGGTTCTGCTATGAGAGGTTTTCTCAGGACATGTAGACCTTTTTTAGCAGAACCAAACCTTGATCAGGCCTCATTGGAGCAATAATATCACGTTCTCAGGAACATCTACTGACAGACCAAATCATGTATGTTTCTCAGGACATTTCTTATTGGAATAATTGTGAATTTGGTTAATACCGAACTGTCTGATACAATCCGAAGTCTTGATATGCCTAAAAGCTTTGGATATATCTGCGGTTTCTTTGAAATCGTTTAAGAATTATTTTCTTTTTCTTACACCCTTTAATGACGATACATACGGACTGTTTGTTGATTTGACAAAGTAGCTCAACAAGAGGTATTGTAGTCTAGACCACATTGTTTTCATATGATTAAACCGTGTGCCATTGGAGCCTTACGTCATTCGTGGCATTGTGGTATATTCTCACTAGTACCTCTAAATGAATGTCAACTTGTTTTACTTCTGCTGCAGCCGATCGATACTTCATTAGGCTGAATTGTCTTGTGTCCATGCAACCTTGAAGCTGTGGCTTAATTACCTCCAGTATTATGCAGGGGGCTCTGGATGTGAGGCAGGCTCAGCTGTGTCCCCCTCCAACAAAGCCTCTCGGCTTCCTAAAGGTTGGGCTCGGGGTGGGGGCGTAAGGGGGGGGGCGGGGACGCGAGGAGGAGGAGGAGGTGGAGATATGAGCCATAGATGCAGCGAAGCTCAGGGGGCTGCCATTCTTTCAAGTCGCCTGGCCGTTTTATTCATTCCAAATGGACGATTGAAATGAGGGGAGATGAACATTTGGAAATGTCACCAAGCTTAGGGTTTGATGGTCTGGCTGTGTGTATTGTGCAGAGTGCAAATCTAATTCCCCGTCTGTCCACCGAAAGGTTCGGGCTTCGCAGAAGGCAAAGAAAAAGAGAGAGCGGAGGGGAGAAAAAATGGAAGAAGCAAAAGGAAAGCATTGATAAATTTGATTTCCACGCACATGCTAGATGCAGTTAGGCAAATTTGGATAATTTAGAATTAATGGCTATCAATGTATCATTCATCTGTAGGCAGAAAAGCCGGTGGAGGAGGGGGACTGGGAGTGCAGTCAAATGGCAATCATGACAAATGACATCCCCTGTCTGAGAGCCACTTCTCCTCACTGGGCTGATTTGTCATCTCCACTTTTGACATTTTTCATCCTAGTATCAAATCACAATGACAGTCTGATATTTTCTAATTCTCTGTAGCCAGGAGCGCACCAAAATAATGCCTTATATATGCCTTTGCTGCTCTTGGCTGGAGAAAACTGCACAAAACCCATGTAAGACCTGTCCTTTAAGTATAGCACGCATGTTATATAAGCAAAATACACAAGAACGATGTCATACGTGTGTTTGTTAGAATTATGGGACTTGCATGACCTGTTTTTGTTATCCAGTGGCATAATTTGTGAATATTTTTATAGGTATGTGTTAGAGAAATATAATATAATATATAAAATGATTACCATGTTGATAGAAATGTATAAATAATAAGTCCACAGCGAATATTTCAGTAATTATTCAATTGATGGCACGTTTTACTATTTTCACATGAAAAGACCTTTAAAAAAAATTGAGATGTTAAAAGATTTATCATGTATGGTCTGGAATAAGTATCTGATCAATAAGTATCTTGATACTCTTCAGTGGATTGTGTGTGAACATGTGTTTTACAGTTGCATAAGCAGTGGATACAATAAAAAAAAGTTGAAAACTGTTATAAGTTAAAGTCGATTCAATAATAATCATAAAAATAATTATGAATAAAATGTGGAATTCTTAGTTTATTATTATTATTATTATTAATGAGAATAATATAATATATATTATAATAAAATAATATAAATGAGAATTTTACCATTATCTGATTTATGAGCATTGCTGGTACAAAAACTTTAGCCTAATAAATATGTACCACTGTGGAGTTAAACTAAGCTTTCCAAAAGTCTGAAATAAAGACACATTGTCTTAATACATTTTTATAAAACACATGCGGTAAGATGAATGTGTAATGCCAGCACGATCAGAGCGAAAACTGTAGGGCTCATTTGAGTAACATGAAATCTTTATGAGCCCTGCTCAGTGAGGGGAGATAAACATTGGCCAGAATTGGTGTCATTCCCCAGTTAAAGCAGAGCTCCTAAAGTCTCACATTATCCGTGATGTCTCTCCGGGGTGGTGGCAGGCCCTCCAGGAAAGCAGATGGCAACTAATTCCTTTTTTCCTGCAGGTCTCTTTCATTACGTCTGATCCCGATCGTGTCTAAATGGTGTAATTATGCAGCAAGAGGTTTTTGCTGCTTATTGTTTTATGTAATAAATGTCAAGTATGCATGGCTTCACATGATTCGTTAGCATCAGTCCAGGCTCCACCAGTGCAGGCCACTGCCTGATTCTTGGCATTAATGACAACTGCAATTATTTCAAATCTGTACACGAGCTAAAGACAGTATTGGGCTCTGACAAGGACTGTTAGGTTCTCTTTTTCTTTCTCTCCATCCATCTACAGTAAGAGATACCGGTATGGAGGTTGACAGGAGCACTGGCTTTCTGGTGCAGGAACATAGTCCCATGGTAAATCAGGTTTCTCTGTGGATCGCCCTTCATGTAATGAAAGCTTCATGTGAGGGAGCTCGGGCCCCGAGCGCCCTCTCCCTCGCTCATTCTGCCATAATCTCTTCCTCTCCCACTCAGGTCATGTCCATGAGCTGGAGTGGATAACCCAAAGCGCCCAAACCGGCCCGCTAACACTCAAATCCATGTTTAAAGATGCTGTCAGGTTTAAGATGGAATGGAAACACATGGAAAAGTTGCTATCAGGTAATTTCAGTGCAAGAAACATTGTTTTGAATCACCTGCTATGATGCGGTAATGTGAAGGTATATCTGTAATGTATAATAGGGTACAACTCAAAACTCGGTAAGTTAGTTTTTTTTGGTTTTTTGTTCATCTTTTTGAAATAAGTCTTTTATGCATGCCAAGGCTCAAAAGTACAATAAAAACAGTAATATTGTGAAATATTATGAATTTGATAAAACTTTAAACTAAAATCTATTTTAAAATATAATTTATTCCTGTGATGGCAAAGCTGAATTTACAGTCTTTTTTATTTTTTTTATTAATAATATAAATGTTGAAAACACTTGTGCTCCTTAAATTTATTCGGAAACCTCTATAAACTTTTGTCCAGTGCTTTTTCATATAAATATTTTTATAGAAGTTGCTTTTCTATACATAAAATATTGTACACTATCACAATACAAAATTCTTTGAACGTGAAGTTAAAAAGAAACAGCATTTATTTAATTGTATTAAATAGAACTAATTATTATTTTTTTGTACAAAGATCAAAAGCAATACATTGTAAGTGCCTGCGTTTGTTCAGTCATTTTTTTGTTTTCCATCCAGTAGATTGTTTGTCTGTCTTCTTTTGTTGTTTCTTTGTTGCCTGTAAGTAACGATTAGATTAACTTGAGTAATATTAGCCTGCTAAATATAGCTACCAAATTTTCTCAGCGGAACAGTTTTTTTTTTTTTTTCATACAAAACTACAAAAAGTACAAGTGAGAAATGAGAACAGGCTGACGGGGAACACAAATAAAAAGCAGGAAGCCGGTGAAGGAAATATCTATGGCAATTCATTTCGGAGCAGAACAGTTTTGTGTTGCGCAGACGGCAGCCATTGCACTTGTTTTTCATATTACTTTTCTCATCCTGGAGGAGACGTGATTGATTTTTCCTGGCTGTGTGATGACTTTCAGTTGGAAAGTTGAGATAGCATCTAACTCGTGCCCAGAACCTCCCAGGCTAATCCGTTTGAAATTCGCCTTGATTGTTTCTGAACTGCCATTTCCAAATTTCTTCCCGCTTCTCCGCACGCCTGTGCCATTCTTAAACAGTCGGAGTCTTTTGGAAAGCTCTGATTTGACTGAAAGGGTAGACAGGGGACTGGGGGCCAGTGGTCACCTTCACCTTGGGGGCTGTGGGGAGGTGTATATATGTGTCTGTGTGTGTAAGTGTACCCGGGCTCATTGGCACCTCCTGGGAGCCAATGTGACTGACTGCTCCTGGCTGCATAGACTTGCACACACACCATCATTAATGCGTATTATTGCTCTCCCACTGTCAGGCGCTGAGACAAACAGCCACCGCCAGATTCTTGTTTTGTTTTTTTTCCTTCTCTCTCCTCTTTCTATCCCTCCCTCTGATTTAGACTGCAGAGCAGGCAAAAACACACAGCCGAATTATTCCGGGAGAAGCTTCATTTTTCTGTTATCTCTGCCGACGGCTGATAACAAAGCTACAAGCTAATATGGTTTGATTTGTTTGTCAGTCATTTATCATGTGACCTTTCCTAGTATGGCTAATACTGCTAGAGGATTGCAGAGCGAGATGGAGAAATGAAAGAGGGTCGCCAGATTGCTTTTACAAGTACCAGTGGTCAGCTTTGGCAATTTGTGCATTACAAAGGCAGGAATTGTTCTTACAATCTGTTGTCCCTTAGATTTATTAATTTATTTATGAATTTCAGTCCAAATTATAGTAGCAAAATGTCTAATTTTGCTCAAGTGAATCATGCCAAGAGGTTTCATGTTTTATGTTTTTATCTCAATATTAACTTGTGTATGTGTTATTTATCTCGTATAGAATTCAGTCAGAGCTTCAAGTATGCTGATTCAGAAAGCAGGTAAATTAAATTCAAGAGGTAAAGTCAGATCATTTTTTTGGACATTTATATGGAAACCAAAGGGGAATTTAGCAGTCAATTCATTTTCAGTGCATCTCCTGAATTGATTTAGAAATGGAAGTGATATTGACCTGAACCTGAACAGGGTCAGTATAAATCAAAATGCTAATTCCTGGATGATGGGTTGGTAAATAATTATGAATTGCAGTATGATAGCTTGTATCCAAGTCCATAGATTTATTTTTTTCTCCCCTCCCAAAATATATCTTTATCAAATATGTTATCAATAATTTTTATGTATGAATATCTATAAATTAACTATTAATATTTATTATATGTTGGAAAAAAAGTACTTTTTATCACAATGGATTTTTACATTATTTAATAAAATGTAATTTACTTTAAATGTTTGCCATAGCACATAGTATATATTTTGCACAACCTTTTTTTTTTTTTTATTAATTTGTGTCTCTGAATGATTTTTTTACCTGCTAGTTTACATGTAAACACATTATGCTCCATAAAGACAGCCAGACCTACAACATTTCCTCTTAGTGTCAAAACCTGCCAGCTACTAGTCAGCACTGGGTTGCCATGGAGACCGGGTTAGAAATAAGCCTTTACTTCTCAGATGTCCGAGACATGCTCTTGTCACTTGTGGAACTATGAATTTTGAATACAGGTCAGGAGATGTATATCAGGAAAATAAGCTGGAAATTGGACCGTAATGGCAGCTTGCGTTCATAGGTCCTTGAAATTCACGATTCAATCTTAAAAACCGGCATTTCGGATGACCTTTTTATTGCTTTTAGGTGTAATTTGCGTATAATTTGAGAGATGGAACTATAGAAAGAGGTGAAAGGAGAGAGAAGAAGATGAAACAAGATTAGCATTTGTAAGTAATATAGGGAAGTAGAAATACAGTAATACAGTAAAACACCAGTCTTTGCAATTCTAAGGAGCTTTTATTGAGCACTTGAGGGTTTTTAAGCTCTAAGTTAATGAAAGCATCTTAATTTCAATACAGATTAAGCAATCAGCATAAATACTATTTTTATTTTGCTCGATTCTGAAATGGACAAAAGAAAGGGTTTAATGTGGATAATAGAGATTTGGCGTAAACCCTTCAAGTGGATCAAGTGCTCAATCTCTTTGTGTTTCTTCATCAGACCGGTCTTAAGAATTTAATATTGTAATGTCAACACAAGGATGTTTATTTTCAATTTCATAATTGATGTAAAGTATGATGCTAGATTTAATATCTTTCAAAGTGATTTATTTTGTTTATACATGATATTTACCACAAAAAAATATGATCTATCTTTGTGTTCCTCCATAACGTGTGATTTTTAAAAAAACATTTTTTGATCTGCAACATATCTTTCATAAACGAATAGTTGTTCTCACCTTGAAGCCCTCCGTCCTTCATTTAATTGTCATTAAATAATTCAAACAGCGTATTGATTGCACTTCAGATTTGACCCCTATATAAATTTCTCACCTGATGGCTGACGACGGCTTCCTAATCAGAAATGTTTTATCTAATGGCTTACAGAAATTCATCACTTATTCTCTCAATAACTGCTTTTTATGACAGGATCCCTATCATTCCGTCTCCTCGGTTTCACCCTTTCCTGACCTTTGTGATGCCCGAACGTGTCTGGGTTATATATTTTCCATCCCAACCATTAGCTAGTCCCTAAACCGCTAGTGAAAAGGATCAACTCGGAGCATTTCTACAGTTCATTCATTTTGTTGCTCCCCAGTGATCGGTCAGCCTGCCTTTAAATCCCTCTTTTATTGTACACTGCACTGACAGAGGCAGCCTTGTCTTTCATTTCCTTGATGTGCTTTGTACAGCTGTATGGCCTTTGTTTGTATTGATACTAACATTACCATAAACCACCACCCAGGGGCAAGAAACAATCGACTAACTCTTACCAAATCCAATACACTTTAGCTTATCAACCTCTAAGTTTTAGTTTGGTTCGGATGGCACACGCCGCATGCGGTCTGAGCTTAAACTGGCGAGCGAAGAGCCACTGCGACCGAGTGTCAAGAGGGAATCGAATCGGTGGCATAGATCACGGTCTCAATTTCTGATGACTCAGATTCCCCAATTTTTTTTTTTGTCTCTTGCTACTTCAGTGCTTCGTTGGCTCTCACCTTCTGTTCAGGTTCAACAATAGCAGGATTACTCTTTTAAAAAAAAAAAAAAAAAAAAAAACCAGCAGATCAGTGCAGAAAAAGGGATTTAGAGATGAGTATTTAAAATGAGCCCCTCTGAAAAGAGGGACATTAATTATCGCCTCTGCAAAAGAGTCACAAACGCTTTACTCATTACCAATGGAAATGTGCGGGGGTTTGCGGGGGAATTTCAAAAAAAAGTTTCTTGCATTGTAAATGCAAAAATGGTGCCTGACCCTTTTTTTGTGTTCCGACTAATGGGAGGGTCATATGCTTCTTGGAACTTGGTGGAATCCCGGAGTCAAGCTTTGTAAAATGGGGCCATTGAGAGTTCAGTTTCCGATACATGCTTCAAAGGCGTCAGCTGCATCTTTGATGTGGCCTCTTAAGTGAAGTAATGGAGGAATTGTGGCAGGCTGAAAATAATGGAGGTGAATCTAGCGTCATTACATGCTTCATTTCTTCAAACATTCTAATCCCTCTGATTCCACACATTTATGCTGTCATTCTTAGCATGCATCAATATTTATTACTATACTAATGCATGGTGTTTCGGCCCTAATGCTGAATTCACGTGCGTTTGGTGATTTCACACTGATGCAGTGTCCTCGCTGGTCATGTATGAAGCTCAGAGTAGTCTTGTATCTTTTACAACATAAAAAGCACACATTCTTTCTGGAGCTTTTAGATGAAAGAAAATCAGAAAGTCTGGTTCCTCTCATCTGTGTAGAAAGGATCAGAAGCTGACTTGAATTTAGAATTGAAATATAGTTTTTACATTTATTTTACATATTGTGTGTGTGCGTGTATTATTCTTTGGTAAGATTTTATTTGATGGTTTTGAAAGAAGTCTTTTATGCTTACCAAGACCGTGATCAAAATATAATAAATTATTCTGAGATGTTATGTTTCTAATTTACATACATTCATTCATACATATTTACATTTACACACACACGTTGGTTTTTGTGATTTATGGGGACTATCCATAGAGTAACGGTTCCGTAATGTATTTTTATACTGTACAGACTGTATGTGGTATTGCCTTACACTCACCCTACACCTAAACCCCTTACAGGAAATGTGTGCATTTTTAGATTTTCAAAAAAACACCATTTGTTATGTTTTTTTAAGGCTTTTGAATTACAGGGACACTGAAAAAGTCCTCATATATAAGACCTTCATATTGTAATACCTATGTCATACCCATGTCATTATACAAATTTGTGTCCTCATAAACAACATAAACCCGCACACACACACACGCACACACATAATATCTTTTTATATTATACAATTGTGATGACAAGCTGATTTTTTTTTTTTTTTTAGTTTTTTTCTTATTATCAGGGCTGAAAACATTTGTGTTTTTGGTAATATTTACATATATATATATATATTTTTTAAATATTAAAATATAATATTATTAAGTTATATTAAGTTATAATTGTTTTTTTTTGTAGTGTTGAGTCTTTTAGTAAGGAGAGACTTTACAATACGAATGAATGTAACAAAAATGCTGTGTTTTATCAGTATGAAAAGTCTCAGTAGAAGTAACCAAGATTTGAATTTTGCCAGTTTCTTTTTTTTATCAAACTTAGAGCCATTTTTACCAGTTAGTAATATTAACACTTATTTATCCATGTGTATTAATACATATCACTTGCCTATATTTATTTAATAGTAAATGGTTTTGCATCTCTTTTTGTTTCTTTTAATCATAAAACATTAAAATGTCAGTTTCAAGCAGACAAACGCTAAAGTGTGGGTAATTTAAAATTTAAAAAGTGTGGCTTGTCTCATCATGTTTTGCTGTGTTTGGGAGCTATCATTCACTGGACTCTGTGTGACACACCAAGCCTGATGATAACTGGGGCTCCCTAATCTGGGTCCGCCATCTCCTCTGATGTGAATGCTTTTAAATGACATTACTGAATCAGACTCCATTCTCCGGGCCTCAGCGGCAAAAGCCTCATTTATTGTACTTAATGTGCAGATTTATGTAAGGAGACAGTGGTCAACATTCATAAGATATCATTCTTTCTCTCTTTCTCTCTTAACCTCATCTCCCTCCTCTTGCCCCCACCCTCACCCACCTCTATTTCTTGCTGTCTTTCTGCTCTCTTAGATTGAGCTCAGCATGCAGTGTAGGGTGACTGAATGAAACAGGCCAATAGGAGGCATAGGTAGACCGTGGAAATTAGAAGTGCTTTAGGGCCAGCCTTTAACAAGACAATGACTTTCAGAATGCAATGCAGCAAAACCAGATTGAACAACAGATCATGCATACCATATATATATATATATATGTGTGAGTGTGTGTGTGTGTGTGTGTATGGTTAATATATTAATATTATTATTATAAAAAATAATAATATATATTTTTACAGTGTTATATTTTTATCTGCCCCACTAATTTTTATTGATTTATTTGGAATTATATTTATTATTTATATGTGACCCAGGACCCTTACGACCCTGGTCGTAAGTGTTAATTTTACGAAATTAAGATTTATACATGATCTGAAGCTGAATAAATAAGCTTCCCATTGATGTATGATTTTTATTGATTGATATTTAACCGAGATACAACTGTATGAATATCTAGAATCTGAGGGTACAGAAAAATCTGAATGCTGAGAAAATCATCTTTAAAGTTGTCCAAATTAGATCTTATCAATGCATATTACTAATCAAAAATTAAGTTTTAATATATTTTTAGTAAGAAATTGATTAAATACCTTCATGGTATTTAAATCCTAAGAATTTTATGCAAAAAAGAAAAATCAATAATTTTGACCCATACTATGTATTTTTGGCTTTGGCTATTACAGCGACTCAAGACTGGTTTTGTTTGTCCAGGGTCACATATATGATTCGATTTATTTATAATATAATATTATTTGTTATATTATTTTATTTTTGCTATTAAATTCATGTTCATGTGTTAAATTAAATGAAAATGAAATATCTCATAAAATATAAAATTTTGTTTACTTAAAATGGTATACTTTTTTTGCCATTGTTTAGAATGATTATTATTACTTTATAAATAACACACACACACACACACACACATATATATATATTTGTATTTCCTCCAGCATTGAGAAATCATATTTAGATTTTTCTTTTTGTGAAAACACTGGTAGCACACTTACACAACACGTCTTTTTTATTTTTGAAAATCCTCCTTGAAGTGATATTTTGTTTGTGTGAAGAACAGTGTGATTTATGAGGAGAGTTATGTGCAAGAAATGGATAGAAGAGAGAAAAATCTTAAATGAAACTGCAAACGCATGAAGCTCCTTTGACAGAGGGTTCATATTATCACATCTTACATAGTTAAAATAAGGTGAGCTTGTCACAGCGTTTATGAAGGATAAGATTCACTCCCATTTAGATGGCTCATGACTGAAAGGGAAACTTAGATGCTCTGTTGGAGAACAAAGAGAAGCCTTGTAGGAGAAGTGTGAAGAAGACATGCTTAATTACATCAGCTGCTGTGAAGACCAGCGCTGGTCTTTAATTTATGATGGTTGTGGGAGAAGAGACTGTTTTGAAGACTGGGCGGCCAGAGACAAAACTGAGAGGAAATGATTCAAGAGGCAGAGGAGGAATCAAAGACTTTTGAAATGATAGAACAAAATGAACAGCGCTGCACTGCCTTTAGAATCAATGCAAGTCACTGTATTATTCAATTCAAGATGTTTATTCATATCTAAATTCATAACAGTGCTTGTATGGCTGCAAAAGTAGAATGTTAATGTTAGTTTTACCAGGCTTAGGTTGTAGGCTTTTATTTCTTTTTGGGCAAGAATCATTACACATCTTTATTATAGTTACCATCACAATGTGATAATATGCAAATAGATGTGAGAACGAAGATTAAACAGCATTTTATTTGTAAATATGTCAGTGAGGTCGTATATGCTGTTGCTTGTATTTGGAATGCCGTTTTATAATAACTTACATACTTTTACTTTTAAACATTTCAAATTATCTTTAGAATTAAGGATTGAAAAATTCATGCTTTAATTAATGGTAATTTTTTAGGGTTAAGGGTTTAAGGCTAAAAAAAAAGTTTAATATAAAAAAGTATAATAGTTTTTTTTTATATTTTTAATATATTATTAAGTTTTAGTTTTTCAGGATAAATAATTTAAAATATATGTTTTAAGTATTGGCTTAGTAGTTAGGGATAAGAGTTTAGGGAACTAAAGATTCGAAGGAATTTTCTGCATTTATTTATTGTATCTTGTGTTTTGGGTTTAACACTTTTTACAAATGTTAAAAGAACACATGTTTTTTTAATATAAAATGCATAAATGGGAACGTAAATGCATTTTATTTTGTCCGTTTTTTTTCATTAAACCCCTGTTTTTCTGTTTTCAGACATGGCTCACAATGTATTTATATGGGTCTCAGCCATTATTTATAACGTAGGTGGCTGCTGGGTATTTATCTAAGAGCCTATATCTTTCCGAGCTTAGCATGCTGGGATAGAAAGGCGTGCTAGAGCCTCGCACCTTTAGCCCGGGTATCAGTGTGACTGTGGTGTCTCCATGCAACGTGCTTTAAAGATGAACTGTTTGGTGTGATCCGAGCCTGTACAGGGTGGAAGGCCTTGGGCGAGGAATAAGACATGCTCTGCTTCAGGTGCTGTGTGGATAGTCGAAGATGAGCTCCATTGTCTTCTCTCTCGTCTCTATTGTGCAGGTAAAGAGCAGAGAAGCATAATGGCTTGCGTTAGCCTTTCTCCCGCAGCTAGCGGGCCCTGGCGTAATGCTCGTAGGTTAGACGCTTAAAACCAGAGGGCATTTAGATCAGAGGACATTTGTTCCCCCAGCTGTCTTACTGTGGCCTAGCGGGGCCCCTATGTCATTTGTTTCCCATTTCGGTGTCAAAAATTTCGCATCTGGGGAGGAGTACTTTACCCTCAGATTTCATTTATTTCCCTAAACATACGTTCAGCCATTGTTTTTCTCTCCCTCTCTCTTTTTTCGCAGTGGACTCCATTGCTTCAGTAAGATGGATGGCGAGTGTGTAAAGGAGCTGACATCACAACACTTACTGGGAGGCAGCGCAAGCAGCCCCCCGGTGACCTGCGATTCAAGCCCCAGATTATGGTTGTTCATTGTTTGTTTCTGCTCCTCGTTCGGGCTCGGCGACAGACCGCTATCCTAACGGCGTACACAAATTAAACCTTGTATCAGAGCCTAACTAAATCTGAGAGTGAGACTTGAGTAGAAGTCTAGTGAAATAAAGATTGATCTGTTTTTTTACCCGTTCGGTTACTTTTCAGGAAATTTTTCAAGAACGGCTTGTTATTAATAAGCTGCAGGTTTGAAATGTGCTGTGATCATCATCAGCGCTAAACATCGATGGGAGGAAACTTTATTTTATAATTTAGATATGTTATTCAAATGGTTCAAATCTCAAAATAAATATCTGAATTAAAAAAACATTTTTTTATTTCGGCAAAAAAAAAAAAACACTATATAAAATATTGGTCATTTATTGGCCATAAGATTTTCAAAATTATGTCTAAATTTATATGTAAAATTTAAAATGATAGATTTTTAACAATTATTTATTTAGACAAAATTGACATTTATCTTCACTGGCCATGACATTAAAATAATTATTGGAACTTTTTATATCATTGCATCTCTAAGGCATTTATTTGTGTTTTTGTTGACATCAACTGCCTTATTAAACTATGATTTTTAAGAATATTGATATTTTTGCTTCATGTCAGATCATAGCTAAATCTGCAAGTGAGACTTGAGTAAACGGTTTAGTAAACTAAAGAGAGATTTATTCTTTACCCTTTTACTCATGCATTTTACATAAATGACTTGTTATAAATGAGCCACAAGTTATGATTATGGTTGAATTGTGCCATGATCATCGTCAACCCTAAACAAGCCTTGTGTGTGTTATCGATGGGCAGAAACTTGATTTCATTGATATTTAATTAGACAGCTGTCTGTGTTTGCACAGTTCCCACATCTATGTGAGTATTAATGTATTATTCAAGCGAACGCTAATGACAGATAAAATTAATCAAATCCGTTCCAGTCATCTCTGTGTCATGGGGTTTGGATTCTTCATCTTGGCAATGAACAAATTCAAAGCAGCATTTTCTCACCATTTTCTGACTGTATAACTTGCGCAATCTAAGCTTCTATTGAATTACGGCTTTTTGAATTTCACCCATCACCATTTTACTTGAACTGAGGCTTGAAGTCCACTGTGTGTTTTGCCAGACGTGGTTGCAAAAGAGAGCACAAGATTGACTCGTATCAATGATTTATAGTCCCAGTGTGATTGGATACTCATGATTTTCACATGGCCAACAATCTATTGTGGTGTGTTATATATAACTGATAATTTCAGTTTCCACTACAGCACAGAATAATGTAGATTACTAGTTAGGTTATGACTTTAGCGCTTGTGAAGTGGGAACATTGACTAAAAGGGCCAAATTAGACATTCGTTCTGAGAAATTCTGTCTAATGCACAGATACGTATTTTTAACCAGTGCTTCTCAACTGCTTTGTGACCGCAAAAAAGGGACAAAGCTGTGCTAAATGCAAAGAACAGAATGCAGTTAATTGTATGATGCTTAGGGAGTCATAATATACTGTGCAATATATTTAATAAAACACTAACAATCAGTTATATTACTTTTTTTGCATTTTATTGTATGTAATTTATGTTCATTTTGGACATTTAACTCTGCATGCTAATTTTCCCTATTTTTACATGTAGATAAAATGATTAGTCTGACTTCTAATGATAAGGGCCGGGACTACATTAAAAAAATTAATCTAATTAATTAGAGGCTTTGTAATTAATTAATCGAAATTAATCACATATAAATATTTGACCTGAGAAACAGTGAGAAGTAATTTTTTTTTCATATGGATTTTTTACTATACCATTGAATAATGACCGAAGCTTAAGCAACAAAATATTGTTTATTTTTGTTCAACAGACAAGTGCAATGTTGCTATTAAGCGTAGCAATAGGATATTTAGAAATATAGTAGCCTACATTTCAGAAATTCAGGACCCTATATGTAGGTAGACTTTCTGTAAACTGTAAACTTTTTTTTTTTTTATAAAACACAATACTTTCAAGTAGGGATGCACCGATCCAGATTGGCCGATATGTTTGCGCGTTTTGTCAGTAAAGCGGGTCCTGTAATCCTGTAATCAGCGGTAAATGCCATAGATGTGTGATTTCACATTGAGCCATATATATATATATATACTACACACAGCCATTGTTCACTGACGAGCTGCGCAAAACCATGCTCATTATATGTATATACGTCTCAATGTGAAATCACGCACCTGATGACAAAACGCGCAAACATATCGGCCAATCTGGATCGGTGCATCCCTACTTTTAAGTACATTCAGAGCATTAGAAACGCTATTTGGTGCTCCAGTATAATCGCTACGCCGAAACTCATCCAGTGAGAAACGTTCCGCGATGCAAAAATAAGTGCGATTTTAAATGCGTTAAAAAAATTTGGAATTAATTAATCTAAGTTAACGTGTTAAAGTCCCGGCCCTAGTAAAAACACTAATCACTTGCACTCTTAAATCTAATTTTTTAGCAAATCTTTAAATATCAGTTTTAAAAATTATAATGTTGTAATGTGTAAAGTGTAATCATAACATGTATTTAAAATATAACTTTAATATTGTTAGGGTTAGGTTAGATTTGTATCAGTCAGTTTATTTTAACAAATACCAACTTGTATTAAGTTTGTATATCATATTTGCCGAATCCCGTAAAAAATATAAAATGTGTGTTTTCATGCTGTACGCTATAATTTTGTATTAACTAAATTGATATTTAGTTTTTAGCATTTTGATTTTTAATTATTTAAAATAAAAGTGTTTTAACAGTTAAAATATTAAATACTTGCCATAACATTAAAATAAATTATTGATCAAAGCTAATATTGCTGTATCACTAATCGTATTTAATCATCTAATCAGACTCTATGCTGTTTAAGAATATTTATACATTTCAGTTTTTACTTGTATGTTGCAAAGTACCTTGGATGGCGTTTGGGTTGAACTTTTTTTTATTTTTATTTTTTTATTGTAAATTCATCCGTCACTGGGCAGAAGTAAGAAATAAGCTAGAACTTCACATGAACGTGACATTTCTGTTTGTTCTTGTATGATAAACTATTTTAGTCCTGTGTTTGGGGTGCCACTTGATGTCCAATGTAAAATCTATGTCCTGAAGCAAAACCAGTCGAGAAGCGCTCCCCTAAATAGCACGTTTCTTTCTAGTGTTGATGAGAACACCCAAGATTTGACTAGTTCCACCTTACAAATGATAAGGTGACTCTTTCATCAGAATATATCCCCCACTCTGGCTGTCCTGCTGCTGTTGATCTGATCTGGGCCAGTCAGTACTTGAGCAAAGAGGCTTTGGACTTCACATGAACAGCAGGTGTGCTGCCCTCTGAGTCAATTTCCCACCTATGGCTACATCCCACGGCGACTTCTCAGCATTGCAATATCTAGCACTGATATTCCTACCTCCTCTGAGGTCACGCTATATATTATTGTAGTGCTGTTTGGGAGATTGCACTTTCTTGCTTGTCGTTTTTTTGTTTTGTTTTTTTTACATTTGAACCATATTTTGTCTGATTGTGCTGTCTGACTTTTGTGCTTGTTTTGTCTTGTTTCAGTCAGACAGACTGCAGCTTTAGCCGACGGATTTAACATGTTACTTTTCTTATGCAAGCCATTACAAAAATAATGCTTGCTGACATACTTTTCTGACTGCGTTGTTGTTGTGATGTTTACTGGGGATCAAACGGGATTGATTATCAGATCTGACTCCATTGCATTTATAGAGCGAGAAAAACAGAAGAGATTTGTGTGTCCAGAACGACAAGTCGGTATCCAACGCTGAGATCTCCATGGTACCACTTCATCTTATACTCTTAATGACTTAACTCATCTAATTATTTGTTCAGTGAGAAGTCAATTAGGAGATTCCCCAGGACTTGAGCAACTGCTGATGTGAGAGATCTGTGAATGTAAGTTCAGACAAGCATAAAAAGGGATGAAAACGTTTCTAAATGACCCTGAGAGTCACAATGATTTTGCCATGACTGTATTTGTGATGGAATGCACTGATTCATAATTTTAATGGGAAAAATATGAAAAGATGTCATTCACAATAACTCATTTTGCTCAGTCTGTCTTTGTTGTTTCTCTTCAGTTGTTTTTAAACACGCACTGGAATTAGTTCCAAAACGAGGACAGAACGTATTGTAGTTCATTTTCACAAGCCGAACTAAGCATCAATTTGAATCCAGCCTCACATTCCGTATTAATTTCTCATCAGCTTAGAAATAATCTCTATTAGTTTGGATTTGTCGACCCATAAAAGCTGATTTTTGCTTGTACCATATGTAGATTTAACATTAGCGCGTAATCCCGAGCTCGTCTGCTACCGAATGCTCCCCGCACATGTGTCTTGTCAAAACATAATCTCACATGTGTGATAGTATCATTGTTTTTTTTTCTGCAAATAAACAAGAGCAAGTCGTGACAAAAACAAAAGCGTCTTTGCCTCGGGTTTGCTGCATCAACATCAGGCACCAATTGCAAAACAAAGCTAATTATTTACATGTTGAATATAACGAACTAGCACGACCTAAGGTTTTTCTCATTTTCATCAAAGCAAAAGTTCTCATTTGCGTTTAATTAAAAGTGAAAGCCTGGTAGATGTAGGCATTGCAGGGGCGGTGCTTGAAAATAGCAGACTCACAAAGGTCACGTTATGAAAGAACGGCTCATCTGTAATGATTGGCCACCAGCCCTCAGTCGTTCATAGAGAAATAAAGAGAGCGAGGGAGATGAAAAAGCATGTATGCGTGGATTAGCCTCACAAATGTCGTAATGTGTGTAGCCACATGGCCCAACTTTCAAAGGGACTAATTAATAAAACAGCATTGGCCTCCTCATGTTGCTTGTCAGTGTGGACAAAAGCAGGCCTGTTAAGCTCCGGACCTATTCCCCTGCCAGCTAACTCAAGTCGGTCAAATGATGGGAGGCCCTATTTTGCCACGGGCAAGGCAATCGCAATCAGCTGTTAATGAGCTTAATTAGACGTTAAAATATCTCATTGTATCAAACAGCTCAATGTTTGACATGTGTCTGATACGCTGGCCAGCTCGTTTTGAAAACGAGCTTCATCCACATCATTGTAATTAGGCCTACTAGAAATATCGGTGTATTTATTTTGATAAATATATGTTTACTTATTTAATAAATAATTTTGAAACCGTGTAGTGCTTCAATGTCTAGAATTTTGTTTTTTTTTGTGGAAGTCAATTATTTATAGGAAATATTTAGTGACACTTTCAGTGAAATGTCCAGTGAGTGGTGATAAAAATGCCTTTAGTTTAATAGAAAAAGATAGGCTAAGTGTTTTTAATTGTGTTGGTTAGTGTGCCTATAGCAGCAGTTCAGAAACAAAATGAAATGTTTGTTGTGTTTGAAAAGATTGTATGACCTACAGTAAACCCTACTTTAAACTGGGGCTGGGTGATAAAATCAGTCTACAGATTAAAAAGAACTTGTTCAGAACTAGTTTTACCTTTATTTTGTTTTGATTTTCTGGATCTCCCCTTAATGTGCAATCAGAAATAACAAGTCAAGATGGCAGACCCTGCCATTGTAAACTAGAAAAAATAAGATTTCAGATCTTGAGCACCACTAGCAAACATCTAATCTTGTAAAATGTATGGTAAGTACTGACACTTTATAGTTTAAACAGAGTACGTGCAATTGCGAATCTCGAAAGTGAAACCAAAAAGCGATCATGCAAAAGCAGTTTTAATGCCTTGATGCCTGGAGTTTTATATAGTATGATTACCCAATAATAAAGTGAGAGAAAAGGTAATGAAATAAATATTTTCCTCCCATCTCGTATTTATGCCCTTTAAGGAGTTCTGTAGTATACGTCCTTTTCTTAATGTACACAGAAATATGGGAGCCCAGAGAGGAGTGTCAGGCGGATGTTAAAGAGAAAAACAAGTCGATGTAAACGATAAAATCAATTTATCGTCCAGTCCTAATCTAAACCTAATCGATAGTGTGAAAAATTTTAGCCAAAGCAAACATGCTATTTTAGCTTCCTTCTACATGTCTTTAAGCATTCATGGGACTTGTTCTTACCAGGTGAGCTACTGAGCAAGTTTACTATGTTAGAAAAGCCATATTAAACATGTGATGCTGGTTATGTGATTCAAACACCAAGTTATGTTTGTTTACAAATCATGCAGTGTTCTGAGGTCATGACATAGTATTTGGGCATTGAACTGCGCAAAATAAATATTTATTATTCAGTGATCTGCACCTGCAGCTTTACATGTGGAGGCATGTTTTCCTAGTGAGCTTATGATAGCATGCTAAAAATCAAGTCATTGGTCGTATTTCACGTAATTACCCAGAGTTTGTACTTAATCCATGACATGAAACCAAGCACAAACATGAGTTTGATTTGACACTAAACAATGACCTGGAACAGAATACGTACTTATAAGATAAAGCAACGTGGCAAACATGAGGGCTTACGTTCTGAGTTTATGTTTGTTTTTTAGGTCATCATTCTAAATAAACTGCATTTGGGCTCTCTATGTCATCATTGTTATGTAGTTCATGTAAAATATGTTACTGATTTTAAACTAAAAAAAAAAAAAAAAATTTGTCCAGACCACTCCCCATGTCTTTCATTGGTTGGAGCAACAAATTTCCCCCCCTCTAAATTCGTACTACTGGTTAAATCTGTTACTGTGTCTTGATGTTTTGATAGAACCACAGATTTATTTTTCTGTAATATCAGTCCACTTTTATTTATTTTTTTTTTGTTAGGATGTTCTGAAGGAGCAGTTCAGATAAAACTTTCATGTCAACCTGGGGTGAATTTTGTTTAACATGAAAGAAGTTTTTATGCTCTCTTCCATGTTATGCAATTCTATGGTGACCACAAATGTTCTTGGTCCGTATATATTTATATCTTGAGGAAAAACAGCAGCTAAATAGCTAATGTGCTCAAAAAGGTGAAGGTGAGCAAATGATGACAGAATTGTAAACTTTCCCTTAACAAGGTATAAGGAAATGTATTGAAACAAAAATCCTTTTTTTAAAAAATGTATTTATTTATTTTTTTTATGTATGCCAAAATCCAGCTCTGCATGCTCCACGATTGTTAAAAGCACACACACTGTTATTAATGATTTTTTCCTGCATTAATTGCAAGCTGTGATGCTTGTACCCTCAGTGCATTGCCAATTTAGCCCTGACCTGGGACTGACCTCTCCGAGTGCCTGTGCTGGAGGGGACGTCATGCTCACCCAAAACTCAGATGTGCATAAAAAAAATCTAATAAAGCATATTATGGAAAGAGAATGTGTGCAAGTGAAAAGAGAGCAGATTTATTCCCCTGTCCCCCTGCTAATATGTTTATACATGATGCTGTATAATAGCTCACTTTGAACAGATGCTCAGTGGCAGCAGGGATAGAAAATACAGCTCTGTTTTTGCGGGCCAGACTTGCATTGATTGCTATAACAGTGCCACACAGTCGTTGACAGCGATCTTGCTGAGGAAATGAAACTGAGAAGCCTGTTCTATAGTGGCAAACCACTCTGTAGAAACGTCAATATTTTAATCCCCCACGTTAATCATTTTCATCAGTCTGGTTGCATCTTAATGTGCGCCGACCAGTTCTGAATTTTTGTCCCTCAAATTTGATTTACGAGCTTCATTTTATCAATTGATAATGCATGAAGACTGCACTGCGCTGGTAACCGCTGTCCGTTTCTCTTTATATGCACAGTAAGGCAGGTCTGGATAAAGTTGTGTGTTCTTAAGGGATAATGCTGGTTTCATTTAGAGTGATGATTTACTTTAGGGTTGATATACAGTGACTGAAAGCAGCCGCTGTCAGTAAGACAGGCAGATGTATCAGAGATGCCCTGACTTTAATTGTGTTGATTATTGGAGATCTTTCATAGTCGTATTGACTTGCTGTCCCGCCACTGTTACTCACCTGATAGTTTCATTGTTTAAATGTAGATGTATATGAATATTGACTAGTGCCACTGTTTTTCAAGATGAGAAACAAACGTCCAGCTGGACATAAGAGTGATGGGGGCAATTTACGAACACGATTAGGATGCATTTAAATATTCAGAAGGGTTTTATTATATGCAGAAAAAAATATAAAAAACTGATATAATTGATTATATTATACATGATTTAATTTAATGTCTATACTGTTTGAATGAGAAAAAATATTTGATCATAAAACTATAAAACCAGTAATATTTTGAAATATTACAAGGACCTTTTCAATTTTAATTATTTTAAAATGTAATTTATTTCTGTGATAGCAAAGCTGAATTTTAGTTTGTTATACTCATAATACAAAATATTGTCATGATCCGTTAGAAATCACTCTAATATGCTGATTTTCTGTGTAAGATACATGTGTGTTTTTATTTTTTTTTTCAAGATTCACAGATGAAAAGAAAGCACAAAAGAACATTTCTTAGGGGAAAAAGTTATGTAACATTATTAACTGTACTTTTGCTGAATGATAATATAATTATAAATAAAATATACACTGTATATATATGGGTCGTTAACAAATGAAAATTGGACTAATATATAAATACACTGCTAAACAACACGATGTAACTCCAAGTCAATCATACATGTGAAATCAAACTGCCCACTTAGGAAGCAGCACTGATTGCTAATCAATTTCACATGCTGTTGTGTAAATGGAATAGACAACAGCTGGAAATTATAGGCAACCACCAAGACACCCCCAATAAAGGAGCGGTTCTGCAGGTGGTGACCACAGACCACTTCTCAGTTCCTA
>JAUYWG010000064.1:11095835-11146409 GCA_034779775.1 Enteromius afrohamiltoni | reverse complement strand
AAGATAGGATAGATGGATGGATGGAGGAATGGAAGATAGAAGCAAGATAAATGGAAGATAGTGGGATGGATAGGAGGGAGACAGTTGGATTGATGGAGGCAAAGATAGATGGAAGATAGTAGGATGGATGGAAGACAGATGGAAGATAGTAGGATGGATAAATGGATGGATAGTATGAAGATAGTTGGATGGATGGAGGGAAGAAAGATGGAAGATAAATGAAAGACAGTAGGATGAATAAATGGATGGATTGTAGGAAGATAGTTGGATGGATGGAGGGAAGAAAGATGGAAGATAAATGGAAGATAGGATAGATGGATGGATGGAGGAATGGAAGATAGAAGCAAGATAAATGGAAGATAGTGGGATGGATAGGAGGAAGACAGTTGGATTGATGGAGGCAAATATAGATGGAAGATAGTAGGATGGATGGAAGATAGTAGGATGGATGGATAGTAGCAAGATAGTTGGATGGATGGAGGGAAGATAAATGGAAGATAGTAGGATAGATGGATGGATGGATAGTAGGAAGATAGTTGGATGGATGGAGGGAAGATAGTAGGATAGATGGATGGATGGAAGATAGATGCAAGATAGATGGAAGATAGTAGGAAAGATGGATAGGAGGAAGATAGTTGGATGGATGGATAGTAGGAAGATATCTGGATGGATGTATGGATGATATATACTGTAGATGGAAGATAAATGGAGGATAGTGGGATAGATGAATGGATAAAAAGTTAGTAAAATGGATGAATGGACAGTTTGAAAGAGAAACTGATGCACAGATAGATAGATAGATAGATAATAGTTTATATATGTTATCTAAGTTGAGATTTTTGTGTTCAATCACTGAATACGAGTTGATCTAAGGGGGCACATGCACGACATCTGACACGAATGCTTGTTTTGCTGTTGCAGAGAAAACAAACAACGCTTTTGGTTGCTAAATTAATCATCAGACCTTTATCATGCTACTTTTAAGATGTTCTGCTCACTTTAAACACAGGTTTTACCTTTCCGCCCCTGTGTCATAAAAACAATAAGAAAACTGATATCATCCTTCCAATTGTTTTGATTTCCCTGGTGAATATTGAGGTGTACAAAAACACAACACCCAATAAATAAAGCATCTTAGTCACATAAAAAGGAAACAAAATAGCATGAAAGCCCCACAAATATGACACGAGACAGAAAGTCAACATTTGGATGAAGCTCATTTAAAATTTGTGTTGTTTGCTGATCCCTGTGTGTCAAGTTCTGTGATATGGAGCTGTTTTGTAGTTTAATTACAAAACTGTCAAGAACGTGTTTCGGAAACATCCGCTGTGTCTCAGGCATATGTTTCTAGGCCAAGTTCCATTATCTCCCATGGGTCATTATGATAGCACTCGTGTATTAGCAGTTAAGCACCTTAACACAGTGTAAAGAGAAACAACACCGCCGATCCAGACCTTCACCTACGGACACATCCATGAATGTTAGAGCAATCCGAGCAGTTCATCTGTAGATGCTTTAAAGATTCATGAGTAAGCAAATGTGTATTCAGGACTGTCACTCAAAAAGGCTAATGCATTATGGGTAGGGGCAAAGCATTGAACAGTAAAGCAGAACACATAATTGCGATAGTACGATAGTATCTTATTCTCAACGAAGGCTGCATTTATTTTATTAAGAATACAGTAAAATAATTGGGTAGCCTGGGCCCGCCCATACTTCCTGCTCCTTCACGAGCAAAGTCAGCCTGGCAAAGCTGCAGTTTTAGAGCATTTCTGTTCCCAAAAAAGTGGGACCAATGAGAAACGAGCTTCCACCCCGGCACGACTGAGGCAGGTGTAACGCGATGACGCAGCAGTTCTGCGTCTAAGAACCTTTTCAAACATGGCGTGTACCGAGCAGCAACAATCGTTCGACTCTGCTGTTGAAGCTGTTTTAAGAAATTTTCATGACAGCTTTTCTTTGAAAACGGAGCAGAAGTAATTAAAGTAAGTAAAAGACATTTTCCTACTGCTTTAATAAAGGTTACGGTGGCTTCAGGTTCCGCCGCTACGCATACGTCATCGGAATGAGTGGTCTGATTGGTTGTAGATTCGTCCAGTAGTATACAGAGGCATCTGATATACGCAGGTTAAGCCCGCCTCCCAGAATGCGGGTAGTAAGGTAGCTTGGCCAGACTAAGCTTCTATGAGCTACTAATTGGGCACAAAATCATCAAATTCTGAAGGATCACGTGACTCTGACGACTGAAGCAATGGCTGATGGGAATTCAGCTTTGCATCACAGGAATATATGACATTTTAAAATATATCAAAATAGAAAGCTATTATGCTTATTTCCACTATATATTTTAATTTTGAAAAATCTTGGTGTAAATGTTTAATGATTCCAAACTTTTGTTCAGTAGTAACATTCGCACTCACATTACAATCACTATACATGTTATATGTTACATGTTTTAATGAATTTTTTTTTTTTTATTCGTGAATCGTGAGTTTTGAATAGAGGATTTCAAAAGAGTATTTGTTCCTTACAGTGAGTCCTGTGCAATACTCAGGTTCCATTTTTTATTGATGATTTCTTTATATTTGATTAGATTTATTTTATATTAGATTTTTTTTTTGCAGGAGCGTAGGTGCAAATGGCAGAGACGTTAGATCCTATTTTAGATGTGAGGTCTGAACCTGGCAACCTCTTGCGGTCTCGTCCAACTGACCACCCTCCATGCTTTGCTTCTGTTTGACCTTTGGTCAAATGCCGTGCTAAAGCCCACCGACCTTTTATGTGAAATATGTAGCGTCTATCATCACGTTCCCGGAAAACTGATTCCCTCCATCGGAAGTCCCCCGAAGGCTTATTAAACCCGCGAAGAAAGAAAATGAATAAATTCTCAATGTGTTTCTTAGTTGAATGATAATGTTGTGCGAATGGTATATTTCTTGAAAAGAAAAAAGAAAAGGATACTTGAATATCATTATAGTTCAATGTGGAATCCTTTGACACCAATGAACATCTCCAGCTAAGGCAATCTCAGAGGCCACACCAGCGGGATGGAAAACACTGCCGTTTGATGTTTTCAATCATTCTCCAGCCTTTGTGTCTCTCAGCCAGTCCCTGCAGGTTGACTCTCTCTGAATAACATGTTTTTCACTTTTTGAAAAAACTTCATTTGAAAGGAAAGCCTACTGTTGAGTCTCTGCATGTTTACTTTCATTAGCTTTGGTCCTCTCTCCCTACAGAGAGTCACATGGTCCTACCTCTGTTGCCAAAGAGGCGGGGCGGAGGAGAAGCCAAACGGAACCCTTTAACTGCAGTAAAGCCCTGGCGGCCGAAATTGTGTGATGTTCCGCCGCCTCGCGCCACACGGTTGGTGACTGGCTGGCCGACGGGGTCATCCGTGTTGCCCGGCAGGCAGATCCTTGCCTACAGTCAAAGAACAGGCTCTCATTTATGAGCTAACGGCTAATCCTGCCACCCCCACCCCCCGTAAACACACCATTGGTTATGTTGCAGCTTCTAAGCTCTGAGAGGCTAATAAAAAGGCAAAACAGAACAAGGGTAGCTGATATCCCTCTAACCTTTGACCTTCAGGGCATCCCGTAGAGTATGATTGATGCCGCCATATCTGAACAAATTCAGCTTGACAGTTTTGGGACGATTACCCCATTTTTTTCTGGACTGCGGAAAAACGTATTACGTGTCTGAAGCTTTCACATCCAGATAGCATTAGAAATATAATGATGATTTGTGTGCAGCACTGCAAAAAGAAGCCCACTTATTGTACGTAAGTGTTATAATTGGAACTTTATTGCATTACCGGGCCTGCAGAGTGTAACTTCCTGCTATTTGTCTAATGCATCCTTAAGAATAGTAATCTAATAAAAATCATTAGTTTTTCCAGGGCTTTTAGACATGATTTAAAGGAAAGTCATTTGCAAAATGTGTCTAGCGTGAATTAATACCTTACCTTGTAAGAAAAAATACGCGCACAGAAAAAAAACTCTATCGAACAATGCAATTTCATAACAAAGGACGTACATGCTTTCAAGATTGCCACAAGCTCGGATCATCTTTGATAAGTGGCTCCACTCAAACGCAAATGTGGTTTTGTTCAGCGACGCTGTTTTTCCTAATACTCAAAGCTTCTTTATTAGATTTATCATCGAGCCTCTATTCTTCACGCGCTTTGACGCATTCGACATGTGACCTCAGACAGATTCATAAGGTTTATCTGCTGGTAGCTGGAAAATGTAAATGCTCGGCTTTCTTTTTCTTTTCACCCACAGAGCCCCAGTGGCCGGATGATCCTTCAGTTCTGGCTCAGAAGTGACAAGGTGGAGGAATGCCTGATTGTGGTGTGATCTGATGGCCGGTGGCTTGTGTGTGTGAAAGGGTCTCAGGCACAGAAACACACCCCCCTCAGCCTGTCCTCTCTCCTCAGGGAACGAATGGACCATCTTGCGCTTACCATCCCTATGAAGAAATGAATAAAATAGAAATGAGACATTCAAGTGACAGCCCCAGCTTTAAATGATGCTGGCAAAAGCCATGAATTGTCAGTGGGTCTCTGCTCGCTTTGTTGATGAAATGAAAAATGTATTGTCAGGGAGAAAGGATGAGCTTTTCTATTTTTGAATATAATACGACATGATGAGTGCCCATCTTGAATTTTCAGAGCATGTTCCACATAGGGCTGAGTGATAAACAATATCATATTGCCCTAAAATGTAAGCTTGTAATGAGGATAAGCTCTGGGCAGTTTTGCTGGATATAGATAGTTAGTTAGTAAGTCTCAATGTGCAGTTGCAAACTACAAACTTTTCACATTTAATTTGAGAACAACTCAAATTTTTTTCACAAAAAAATGACAAAATAAAGTTTAGTTTAACTTGAAGAAATTATGACAGAAATATATTACTAAAGTAAACTAAAATGTGCTTTTCAAGGTAACTACAACAATCATCATCATCATCATTATATTTTGAAGGATTATCATACATGCAAGATGTTTTTAAAAATAAATAAAATAGAAATCTGTTGCTAATTATTATAATTTCATTTGATTGCATTTTGAAATATTAAATGGTTGAAGTTCAATTCAATCAATTCATTTTTAATGTTACATTTTTATTAAATCAGAACAGAATCAAGAAAAAATAGAATTTTGAAAAAAACAAAACAAACCCATTATATATTTTATTTGCCCCTAAAATAACTACAAGACCTTTAGTGTGGAGTAGGGTTGGGCGATTTTGACCAATTTGGCATCGTACAATGTCTATGGTGGTGGTTGGGGGGGTGTTTAGTTGTAATTAAAACACCATGCCCCGCCCCACGACTGAGCAGGTGAGAGAGGATCGAGTGCAGGAATGATCGCGCACAAGTGCTTGAATTGCGCACAGATGACATATCGAGAGCTTGCGATGGTTTGAAATGAGCTTGCGGACCCGTTTCTTCCCATGTACATCTGTTTTCCTCTCGTGGAAATGATTTACCACGCTCGCCAGCATAGATTTGACGCCATAGATTAAGTGTATTTTTCGCGAGCTTGGTGCTGCTGCTGCGGCGGGGCAGAGGATCGCGATGCCGGCTCAGCATCGTGATGTCTATCGGCCATCGACCCAACCCTAGTGTGGAGTCTAACAAATGAAATAATTTCTTTCCCCATTAATGAAATGTGAAAAGTGTGTTTAATGAAAAGTGTGTTAAATATTTATATCATATGATATGGAATAAAAGATTGTGATATGTTTGGCCAGGCGTAGTCGCAGGGCCGCATGACACATTTAAAGGTCCTGGTGGTGTTAGTCAATATAATGTAATTCAAGTAATGTCTGTTAATTCATATAAATCTTGTGTTGCGGGTGTTTGGCCTCACCTGCCAGAGGTGACCAATGGCTGCCCTCTGATCTACCTCTGTCAAGCTCCGTAATTAAGTGCTTCCTTAATTTATGAGGCAGCTTCCTCCATTAACAACAAAATCTCAGGAATTAAAGAAGAAACAGACCTTCGCATGCCCGTGCTACGCTACGGATAAGGAACAAACCGTGATAAATGGCTGAGCGCATCTGCAGCCTTGACTTTGAAAAATACTGTCTCTGAATTTCAGGTCAGACTCTGACAACAATTAGGAGGAGAAGAATAAATAGAAAATGACCCTTTTTTCTGCTGTATTTCCCTCTGCCATAAGATGCAGGAGAACATGATCTGCCATTGACAGGGTGTGCATATGCAAGGGAAAGCAGTCAGGGCTGCTCGTTGAGTGATCATATCATTAAACTGCTAATTTTGCAGTACGAGGCACAAGGGAGCTGTTTCTGGCATTAGCCTTGCTTCTCACTGTCTCTTCTGTACAGTAAATCTTGTGCTAAGCATAAAGCCCATTCACTGCTACTACAGTATCTTATTATTTTTTAAATGTCAAAATTGGCCTTTTTTAACTTTCTTAATGCAGATCCTGCAGATTATTGAAAAAGATTAATCAGTGCTTGTTATTCCAAACAACAAAAACTTTGAAACATTTGTCCTTTTATGATGAACTTATCCAACAGTGAAACAGATTCTTTTCTTTTTCTGTATGTTTTTTGATGTAAACATGCAATAGAAAGATGGCTTTTGACTGCTTAGTTCATCTCTCTCAAGTTTTTTGACCAGAATGAAAACAAGGCTGTGACGAATAGAAGTTATAGCATAAAAATAGAACCATAAAATAGTTTTGAAAGTGGTGAAAACTATGTGATCTATCTAAGATATATAACTCCAAGCTTAATTTTATCCATGTGAATTTAATTCATTTAATTTAAAATAATATTTGACTTGGGTCTATTAAACAATGTTCAGTGTTTCGGCTGATAGTGAGCAGTGTACTGTGATTCATAAACAAATGACTCTTATGAACTGACTCATTTTAGTGAATCACAAACACATGAATGATTCCTGAATAAATTACTCAAGCGAGTCATTTTTTTTTTTGTGAATCAAACTAATTATTGTACCTTTTTTTTGAAGTTGAAGCGTGAAGATTTTGTTAATAGTATTTAATACCAAATATTAAACAAAGAAATGTTACCACATTTTTCGGTTTTAGTATTTTTGCAATAATTATTTTACATTTTACATCACCTCATCATTTGACAATGGCATAGCATGTTTCTGACGTTATTTATTACTAGTGTTGAATTTGTTTTATGTGGTATATAACACTCACTATTCAGTCAACTGGTAGAAAAATTCAAGCCCATTTCCCATTGATTTTTTTTTTCTCCACTTGGAAGTACATGCTGTATTTCCGTAATGTGGTTAAGAATAGCAATTCACGTTGACTTGAGCCTTTCTCACATTTTATTATGTTCATTTTTTGATAAAACACACATGCAATCACACATAGCAGCCCATAGATAAAGCAGCAGATTTTCATGGTTATAGGTTATGAGGCCTATCTCTTTTTTGATGAGAGCATATTGATTTGGGCATTTCTTGTGGGCTGCAACTTAATTCTCTCTCTCATTTCAGAAAATCCTCAAATTCACTGCTTACAGCAGCCTTTTAGCAGCCACAATCCTCTGACTGAATAAATGACATGACTATAAGCTTCCCTAGATGCCATGGTGTAAATGTATTAGCTGCACTAAGAGACCTACTCCTAGTATAATTATGTTAGGAACCAATAAGACAGCTCGGAAATCAATATGCTAAGACAGACAGCGAACAGGGCATGGGCAGTGAACTGGGGATAGATTAGGCTCGCAGGTCCCTGGCTGAGCATCGCTAGCATTTAAGCTAAGTTAGACTTATCGTCTCGTGCAAGGAAATCATCTGGGCTTTTCCTTTACAATACTCGGGGCGCTGGATTAGGCCCTGTGAGCAATTATCTTCCTCTTTTCTAATTACACGATTTTGACCAGTTAAATCCTGCTCATTTTAATTTCCCTGATTTTTAACTCCCCCCTCCTTGTAATTCCAATCAATATGCAGTGTCAGTTCCCTGTAAGTAGTAAAATGTTCTGCTCCGGTAATTAATGCATGCTCTTCAATTACTTAAATTTAAGCCACGATTCGAGTGCCGCCTCTCAAAAAATGAGCTAAAACTCATAGACGTGATAAAAACAGATATTTTAATCAGACGTGCTATGATTTTCTTTTACCCTCATATTTGGTTACGGGCGGTGGAATAAGTAGCGCGATGTGTTTAAAAGGCTCTCTGTGTAAACAGAGACAGAGCTGTAATTTATATTCAACTAGAACTAAAATAAAAAGCAGTAGCCGAGGAAACAAAAGCTGTCTTTTTCTGGTACAGTACATCTGCTCAAACCCAATCAAGCTTTCAAAGACATGGCAGCGAACAATAGCCCCCATCAGCCAGGAACAAAGTCACAGACATAAGTGGTCCGAATAAGTGTGCAATTTCTGCCCATATGACTGTCCTGACACAATTGCCCTAATTTTCTTCCTTTGAAATGACTGATAAAAGACTTAGGTAATTGCTATGGAGACAGCATTTCTTCTATCAAGAAAGGAAGGGAGGGGGGTCGCAAGTAATATTGCCTCAGGGCTTAGGGACAGAGTGTCAGTTTCTGCACAGTCTAATATTAATACTTGTGTCCTCTTCAGCCCCACTTCCCAAAGATCGTATTAAGTGATTGTGATTCGCCCTGACGCCGTATCGGAAATCACTCAATCAAGCAAGCCTCGGACACGCCGGAAAATATACAAAAACATGCCGGTCTGATTTTCCTGCGGTCACGTGACTGGACAATGCCCTGATGCGTCGCTCTCACATGGCAAATGACTTGTGAATTAAAAGGGGGTCGACCCATCCGTGCTCACGAGGAGATGGCTCACCCTGATGCTAGCTATCTGACCTGTGTCCATTCAACCCATGACCTTGTCCCCTGAAATCAAACTTCATTTATCGGCCTGATCTCTGATTATCTGGATATTGCACCACGCGGTTTGCCTCGCCGGAAAGAAGACCGCTAATGGGGAGGCTGAAACCAGTGCAGAGCATCATGGGAGCATTGACATACAAACTAATTGCTGCCATGACCTCAGATTACATCTGTTTATTGAAAGCAAAGCTTTCCTCTCAATTATGTGCTTTCTGTAAAAACACAAACACTCTTATTATGAGTCATTTTTGTTCATCTTTATTCAATATTATTTTTGGATTCAGACTCAAGCAAGGAACAGTTTTTATTGTAGTGATGCATCTAAAATATGTGTATTATTTTATAAATACACACGCGTGTATGCTTTTCTGTAAATGTGTGTGCGTGTTCTAATATACAGTATAGTTCTTTAATGAAATTGCCGTTGCAATGACTAGTATATGTTTAAGTGTGTGTGTGTGTGTGTGTGTATATATACTGTACACACACATACATATACATAAGTATGTATACCCCACATATTTACGATATGTAATGTATATTAAATAATAAATTATATATTTCAAATGTACTATACATAAATTAAAATATAACATTAAAAGATAAAACATGAATAAAAAAAAAATAATAATAATAAAAAAAAAATATATATATATATATATATATATTTTTTTTTTTTTTTTTAAATACATTTATTTGTATTGTATTATTATAATTTTTTATTTATTTAAAAAAATAATTTTATAGTTTATTACGCAGCCTTGTGCAGAAGCTTTGTTGTTTTGTTGTCCATCTGTAAATTCCCAGTTACTGTGAATCAGCAAAAGACAATATATCACGCACAAATTCAGGAAATTCTTCTGTCCTAAAATGTTTCCCCCCTCCTCCCCTTGCAAGTGTCCACTTGGTCCCCTCAAGCTGACAGGTCCTAAGGTGCTGACTTTAAGCACAGTCCAAGCCCAAAGCAAGTGAATAATACACAGTAATGAGTTAATCAATACGTATTATGGTTTGGTTGGTACTAAAGTGAGAACAGAACCCAGAGAGCACAGGAGCACCGAGCAGTGAAGGGTTGGGAAAAAATCAACACTGCGACTGATCCAGATAGCATCAACCCTCCCCCAGGGATTTCCCTATTCAAGAATCCAATTTACCATGGCTGATTGACACGGATTGGATCCCGGGGAATCGCATAACTCTTTTAAAGCCCTAATAAAAATCGAATGGATTTCTGCGCATCTTTGACCGATTTCTAAACTTTAATAAACTACACTGGTTGTCCGCAATTAGCATTCGCTGGCTTTGTGGGTAATGTGGTTTGGTTATCACTCATGGAGTCGGTGCATGTGGAAGAGTGCTTTTTCCTGATTAAACCTACATAAAGACACAGTGTCCTTCCTAAGTGCACCTTAATGCTCTAGATGCACTTTGAAAAGCACCAGGCCTTCCTCGTGAGCCACAACAGGCTGCTACTAATTGCAGGGAGAGAAAAATTTACAGTATGCCACAACATACACTAATTAGACCACAAGAGATAGCACAAAGAGGTTTGTCTATTTATCGGTTGATGCACAGCCTAATGCTCAGTTTGAATCTGATTGGCTTTATGCTGTGCTCTGTGTACCTGACAACTAAGATAATATATAAATAAATATTTATAAAGCATTTACTTATTCATATACCATTGTCGTGTATTATTTCTTTCAGACCTTATGTCATTAGTCATCAGCTTGGTTATTTGATCTTGCTGACAAGTTGTCAAATTATATGGGGTAAGTTGTCACAATGCCATTAAACATGATGGCTTTAGGTAAAAAGTAAGCAGTAAAATAAAGTGAAGGGCAAAAGTAAACAAAAATATGCATATTTAGGCTTAAATGTATTTTAATTGAATATAACATTTCCATCTATATACACTGAATTCAAAATGTACATGTTTTCACTGAATAAATACCATTGCTCTCCCAAAGAACAGATTTCTGCTGATTCTAAGCAATTAAACACTTGACATTGTTTGAATAAAAACTATGCCGTCATTAACTATTTAAATTTAGGTATGACAAACAAATATGCAAATCACTTTACATTAATTAGTTTGTTAAAGACAGAAAATATTATTGATCAATAAAATTATTATGATTTAAATCTTATACCCAATATAAATGTGACAACTTGTTCATGGCATTTATAGAAAATGTTCTTGTTATAAGAACAGTTTTGGACACAAAACCTCTGTAGTTACTGAATTAGTCTTTGTGACTGTAACTAGTGCATTTGACAAAAAAAAAAAAAAAACCCCGGTTTATCCTATAAATTATTTTGCTGTTATTTTTGTGTATGTACGCTGAATGAATGCTATGTCAGATGGTATTTGGATCCTGTGCTGAGGTGATGTCAGCTTGATCACGCCATCGAAATTGTTTTTTGTTTATTCACTCCTGTTGTTTACGACATTGCAAAAAAAACGTGTCTCGGATTCAAATTATAGTATATTTTACATTGGTTCATGAGATACTTGCCCTTTGCATGGACGTTAGCACATTGTTTGTTGTTTCTCGGTGTTCTGTGACAAGGAGGCAGGTAAAGACGGCATAGTGTTTTTTTTGTTTTTTTTTGGTCCGATTTGAACCTGCTTTGAAAATAGCAGTAATCATTGTATTTATGGTGAAATGGCCTGCCATAGGGACATAAGAGAGGGAAGCACAGTCTGGGGTAGAGATGTAAAATAGGCTCCAACAAGTAATTTTATGTGCTACGTTTTAGCTTGTCATCATATTACCGGCTGCTGTAGTGGGAACGCAGGAGCTGGAAGAGTAGAATGCAGAGCCTATCATTCTGCACGCTGAGCTGGGGAGGCAATTGGGAGGGAACGCAGCGGGAAGCTTTGATGTAGATTGACAGATTAATCATTTCCAGCGTCCTGTGTTCCTTCCGACCTTGACAGCACCAGAGCCTCCCAGAAAAAAAGACCCCAAAAGGAAGAGAGAGAGGCAAAAGGGTACAATAAATTCAGGCGTTTTCATCCTATAATGTCCAGGAATTAAAAGCAATAGAAGTCACGATAAGCCGTTCTCAGAAAGACTCTTTCCAATTACTCACTGGTCTTTTTTGGTATAGCGGCTTTCAGTTCGTATCTGTCGGAGACGAGACACGATTCGTGTTTAATGCGATGTGATATGTTTTAAGGCACAGTTTCCATTGTCAATGAACATTTTAATCTTAAAAAGTAGAGTATTTTTTCACCTTATGCATTCACACAGATGTTTGATTCTTCAAAGAGTTGGATCATTTGTGGGTGAAAAATTAACTCTTTGCCACCCTTGTCACTCCTTGTTAAAGGAGAATTTAAACATAATGAATTACTGTCATCGTGCACTTGTTTTATTATTTTTAAAAATTATTATTAATTGGGTTTACATTTTACTAAACATACCCCTCTTCCAATATATATATTTTAGATATGAACTTCAAATATAATATATTATAATATATGTATATTATAAATATAGATTAAATTATATTAGAAATAAACAAAATATATATAAATACTTCAAATATGTGCACACTTGTTAAAAAAAAAAATTATAAATGAATAATGTATATATTAATGATATATAAGTAAAAAATAAATAACGTAATAAAAATGAATAATATTATATGTTTTATTAATAATAAATAAAGAACAAAAAAACGGCTCTAAATAATAATATAAATTAAATATATATGGATATTATTATTTTGTTTGATTTATTTTTTCTGTTTTACTTTGTGATGTCACCAAGCTTTTTTGTTTTGTTTTACTTTTTGACTTTGACTGACTGCATGTTGATAATATAAACATGAAGTGGTCACAAGAGGTTTGTTTGAGATGCAAAGAACTTTGAGAACTTCTTGCAGGACAACTTGTGATCATTACCTTTTGTATTCACATTTAGCACTTGGCGAGTCACCAATTTTTTGGACTCCGTTTATGAGGCCCACCCCGCAGATCAAAACACTTTCCTTTAGCCAAACAACATGCTTTATTGTGCCGGGCTGGTGACCCCATTTCCCCTTTTCTCTTACAGTGGGCCAACCTCTGGCACCATAACCTTTGACAGGTATTCAATAGCAATCTTCGAGATAACAAGCCAGGGGGCACTACGCTACAGGCTGGTGCTGGGCTCCTCTGGGCGAGGAAGATGTCATGTTTAGTTTGTGTTTAAGTAACCTCGTGCTCTCCTGTTGTGATAGATGGCTCTTTGGGATGTAGACACATGCCAATATTAATGGAAAGCAGATCAAGACCCTTCAATATGTTGGATATGTAAAGCTCCCGCCCAGGGCAAACTCATCAAGGTTATGGATTTTAGGTGAAGTGCGATGCTCATGCCCTCGATTGAGATTTGGTACGATTTAACACGGCCTGATGTCAGACGTGTTGAGACGGATCTTTATGCGGGGCATTGATTGGGGGAAGTCAAACAGTATTGAGTCGTACACGAGTCCTTGTGAGCCTTGAGAATGTTATAATAGAACAGCGACAGTTGAGGGAGAAATAAAGCCGGGGAAAGAACGAGCTCGAGAGAGGGAGGATGAAGCATAATTGACTATTGCATTTGTCCTGGCCCCGGGTCCTCGCTCTATCATTAAGAATCAGTGCATGTTAGTGTCATTATGCAAAAAGCTGGCAGATGGTGGTGATCACTGCCTGGTGTGTTTGCCCAAACAAAGAGTCTATTAAAGCAGACTAAATCACTCACTCACTCACTCTCGCTCTCTGACACACACACACACACACACACACACTCACTCACAGAGCTCCTCGGAGCTGCCAGCAACAGCCATCACCCACTACTTCCTAGCTGTGATTCATAATCTATATTGATGCCTCAGAGACAGCAGGCTATTGATCCAGCCCTGTCTATAATCCTGTACCATATCCACAGCTTGTTAGACATCTGTGGGAATATAAACCGGGTTTTCCATGCAACTTAGAGAGCCTGGGCAAGGAAGAGGAAGAGCGGCACGGGCTGATGTGATGCCTGCCCCATCCGGTTCAACGCCTCTGCCGTAGCAGAAAAACTTATCCTCTGTCGAGTGTTTCAGGAAAATAGGATATCCTCCAAAACTCCTCATTCCCACTGAGGGAGAAGTTTCAGTTCAAAACTACTTCCAGAGATATATATCGCAGATTGGCTGTGCTGAAAATGTGTGGTAATGCTGAAGAACTGGCTCAGAGAGATGGGCTTTCTTACCTGCCATCATGAGAAATGATTCAAATCGAAAATATGTGACGGAATTTGTGAATAGAAAATTATTACAAGTACAAACGTCTATCTATCGTTGTTTCGGATAGAGATGTTTCTTTATGTATACATTTTAAATATGTACATTTACATTTTATGTATATAAATGTATACAGTGTATGTTAATATTCCTCTACAAAGCATATATTTTAAAGAAATACATAATGAGTATAATATGAATATTTATATGCAAAATGTTAAACTGCCTTCCAGTTTAAGTTCAAAACTTAGTTAAGTTTGCATAACTACTCATATTTGCAGTTAAACTATTTAAATTCAAGTTTGATATCTTTAGTTTGAGTTGTCAGTCAGGGCCACAACTTCCTGTAGTGTCATGCATTATCCTTTTTGACTACATTATGCCATCCTTTCTTCTATAGAAGTATTGTACTCAAGAAAATCCTTTCTCTTTGTGTGTGCTGTACTTATTAACCCAGGGAAGAGACCTTATTAGCAGTTGTTTTTATCTATGAAAGGTTTGTGCAATGAAAACGAAAGTATTTGTCCTATGGTTGCATGCGGGGTAAAAGCAAACCCATTGTTCTACTGTCAGACTGTAATTTCCTCAGTCCACTACAGTCTAAAGACAAATGATGAAACGGGTCGAACGAGGGTGCTTAACCCAATCACATATAGAGCTCTGAGAGAAGAGTGACTACAATAGTGACCTTCATTAAGCGCACAAATAATTAGTTGACCTTAGCTAATAAGCGTTTCCCAAAATAACACAGGCTGTAAAGACCGAAGTGAAAAACAGCCTGACACACCACGTCATCGCTGTAAACCACCACTGATGTGCTGAAATAGGGCTTTTAAGGGTCTTAAGCTATACTACTGGAAACCAAACATTCTTAAAGGAGTAGTTGAGACAGAAATAAAAAACCTGTTCTGAAATCTTGTTCTTGAAATATTGTTATTTGTAACTGAAACCTGTATTGGATAAATTAAATAAAGCTAATATTAAATAAAATGGAAACGCAAGGACCTGAAAATGAAAATACATTCAAATAGAAAAAAGTTAACAAAATAAATGATTATTGTAAAACTAAATAAATATAAAATAGTTGATGCTTAACAAATGTAATGCAAAATCTGATGTTATTTAGACCACAGAGTTCTTTAAAATGTCTCGTTTGTTGTCTTTCAGAAGAAAGTTTTGACAGAATTTCATTTATTTTTGAGTGAACTGCCCCTTTTATTTATTTATTTTATTTGTTTTTATAGGAAAGAACAGATGTCCAAGCTTGTTAACCAAGTTTAGACGCTATTTTAAGCATTTGTGTTTTATTTTACAAAAAGAAATTGGCCCCACTTCACAACCGCAGTATGACATCAAGCATCGCTGCATACTTGCGTCTCTAAATTCTCAGATGATCCTATGAAGGGTCCTTGGAAACACGTGTGAGTGCATTGCCTTATTTCCCATAAGAGTAGTAATTGTCTCTTTGAGTTGGTTCTGTTTTCATGGTTCTTAATTAACCAAATAGACCTTCCCTTCCTCTCTTCTCGGAAGATAATTTGATAGGAAAAGTGATCTGTTCTAGTTAGGTCTGAAAACAATTATATGAAATTGCTGCTTTTGGTCCACATTTGCTTGTCGCTACTTCTCCCCCATGCCGATCCAATCTAAGACCATCTGAGCAAATAAAATGATATTTACCTCATCTTCTGTTACAAGCTTACAAAATTACATGGCTTCAGGAAAAATCAATACGAAATAGCAGCTTAGCTGCTGATATATACTTAGGGAGCATGCTAACTTTTCCTGCGTTTGTTCTCAGTCTCCCGACTTGGCCCCGCCCCTGAATAGAGGGAAAAAAGGATTTACACCATGAAAAGTCTCTCAATGACATGCCGAGGAGATGCTTATGAACTACCCACGCTCGCTTGCATAAAGCGGGGCGCCTGTCCAAGCGGCTAACCTTTAGCATGGGAAGGCTGCACTACACGTCTCTCAAAGTTCAGGCAGAGGAAGGGCTGCCGACCTGACGGATGATTTGAAGACTCAAATACCACTTTCATTTATTATTTATCCCCGGCAGGACGAGGGGGAGGGATGGGATGCTGTGGGAGCATCATACCTGAGCCGGTAATGTAAAGAAATGGCCATTTCTGGGAGGATTGACCTCAGGGAATCAAATCCCGTTAAAGGCCTAGGAAAATTGCTTAATATCCAGGGCTTAAATAAGTTGTGGATCAAAACATTTGGCCATGATGAAGGGGAAGCAGGGCATCAGGCACCAAAAAACGCCACAAACACAGATATATTTGATAGTTTAGTGAGGGGTAAGTAGCCGCTAGGTACGTAGAAGTTCAACATATTTGAGAGAATCTGTTCAGTTTCAAGGGTATGAAATGTAAAATCCAGCCATTGTTTTGTTTCACATCATACCTTTAGCCCACGGGCACCTCTGGGTGTCATAAGATGCAATTATCTTCTCTCTCTTTCCCTCTCTTTCTCTTTCTCTCTCTGTTGATGCTCTTGGGAAGGTAATGAACCTGTGTAATTGCGGCAGAGTGTAATGATGCATGTATGTATGAGCCATGGCTTTGTGTTCGCTGCTGAATTTTTATCAATAAGGGAGATTGGATTAATATTTCAAAGTTAATGTTTTTGTTCAAGACTTTGCACGAAAATAAACATGATTAAGTTTCACAGACGCTTGTGCAAAAATAACTGATCTTTTTAATTATACCCTTAATAGCTTTATAGATTTTTGAAAGATAAATTCTTATTGGCATTTTTGTAATTATAGGTCTTTATTGCTTTTATGAAAATAATGGTCAAGGCTCATTCACTCTTTGTTAAGTCCATGGGCAAGAAACATTTCCATGTGTCCTGAGCAAAAACTATTTCAGTGAAATGATTTATTAATTTGAAGATAACACACATAACATAAAATATTTTTATATATGTAATTTCATTTAATTTGTGTGTGTTTTGTAACATGATTTTCACAATTAGTAATCTAATATTAATAGATGCGTTGAGATGTGTGTGTGTGTGTGTAGAGTATATATATATATATATAGATTAATGATTACTGCTTCCAAATTACATTAAAACAATTGTAGTTAGCAACACAGTCCATTATATTAAACATTTTAGATAATATAATAAGAGTACTTTTGGATTACTTTTAGATGACCTATATTGACCTAACTTGTTTATCAAGTATTGTATCATATTGACATTACTAAGTGCAAAGCAAAATAAAATATATTCCATTTGTTATTAACAACATGAAATGCTTTGAACATTATATTATGCATAGATTTCCCAAAATTGGCTTTATGAAGGAACTGCAGGGGGTTTGTAAGTTTAATAAAAAGCTAATAAAATCATAAATATGTAAAATTGCACTAATTTGAAATCACATCAATAAAAATAAAACACTTACTAAAAACTTAAATATGCATTTACCTGCATGTCATGTGTATGTTTCTTTTTATTAGAAATTAACATTTAATAAAGAGAATTGTTAATTTATGTGACTAATATGTCTACTGGAAGCTTGTTGTCAATCAAAATCATTGTGTGTGTGTGTGTGTAAACAAACTTACAAAACACAATTACAAGTATTAAATGTAATAATTGCAGTCTTAATTTTTGGATTCTGATTGCGTAATCCAAACGACATGTAATCAGTTACCGTATAAAACCACACAAAGGACCATTTTTAAAGCATTCTATCAAGAAACGACATTTGATCCATCCTTTATACTCAGCTATGAGAGAAAAGAAAAACAATTAAACATCGTATTGCTGGAATGAATTTAATTGAGAGGAAAGTATGCATTGATTTAGCCCTGAACTCCCTGATGAACTTGGTTTGGCATGCCTGTACATGTATGTGTGGTTTTCTAGCACGTTTCCAAGCCTGCTGCTGCTGCATTCAGCTGAAAGCCCAATATAGACAATCACCGGGAAGTGTTTTAGACCATTATAAATAAATAAATGCAAATTCTGTGCTCAAAGCGACCATCTGGTTTATCTACATTTTTAACTGCTGAGATCTGCAGTGGTGAAATAGCGAATCCTTTGTTTTTCTTCACCAAATTGGTGAATTTAGTGGTCGGCGGGCACTTAAAGCTGCGCAGAACTCATAGTCTGCTCTTATTAGCATTAATGCTTTCCCTTCCCTTTACAATAAAGGTAATGTTTTCCTCATAAAGTGCGCCGAGCACCTAGAACGAGCTGTATTTAATGCCCCCATGAGATGTTTCCTGTGTTTTCCCTCGTTTAATCCAGAACCACCCTTCCTGAAAACCACCAGGTTCTTAGTTTGTTGTCTTTTGTGTGCTCTGTGTATCCATGCGACCCAGTGCTCCACATGTATGGCTTATAATGTATATTACAGCGCTGTGCTTTGGCCAAACGTGTCTGGCAGATGTTTGCTGGCTTCCACCGAATCGTCCTGATTGCTCTGGCCTCCGGAGGGAAGTCTGTGCCACACAGTAGCGGCTACAGCCGGTGCGGTTCCGTACGGGTCACGGGAAGGTTGAGGAACTGAAAACCTGGCTTCAGTGTTGTTTAAATGCACGTTCTGCATCTTGCTTAACAAAAACACTTTCTTAAAGAGATTTTCTCGAGCTGTGACATAAACGCATCAGAAGCGGTAGCAGGATTTCTCCATTCCTGTCCAAAACTGGCTGGAATACGAAGTGAACTGTTAAGACTATAGTGTAAATACTGCTTTAGAGGACAAATCCATCCAACCCGCAGATTATAATGAAAGAAATATGTTTGAAAACGTTCTATAAAAGAGACGTACGGCTACACGTAGACCGCGGGACTGTGTGGTTTGTTATTTTATTTCTCCCAAGAATTTAGAGTAGGAGGAGGGCAGTTTGAAAACACATGAAATGTAATTGTTCCTTTAGCCCGTGCAGCCCTGTTTTTAGATTGGAGTACTTGACTGACACATATGTTCTAGTGGAACTTAGATTTATATTCAATTTAGGCCTGCTATAATCAGGAACATACAGGGTTTATGTTGAAAATGGAAAATGTACCGTGTGGGATAAGTGCAGGATTTCAATTGGAGCTTAATGCTGAGTGTTTAATTTTGTGCCACATGTGCAAGATGACCAGACGGCCCCCTTTTTTCACTGTACATTCTAAATAACCCACATGGTGAAATAATACTTTTCAGGAAATACAAGTTCGGTGTGGTGTTTGTTTTGACCAACAGAGGGCGCTACTTGCTGTAGCAGCTTGAAGTAGTCTTATTAATCGCCCTGATCTAAGAATAACTTGTTCGCATTACTTGTATAATTAAAAACTGGACCAGGCTAAAAAGTAAGATTTGTAATAGAAAACTCACTATTTATCTAATTTTTACATTCAAGAATAAGTTTTTATATAAATCTTAATTACATTTAATTGCTTTTTATACAGGTGGACAGAGAAAGCATACAAGAAGTTGACATGCTAATGTACTTAACATTAATTAGCAGAGCACTCTGATGCCCCGTTGCGTTGTTTCTTGCTGCTAAATACAAACATTTTGGAGGCAAATGACTGAATATAGTATAAATATACAACGAGTCAATTCGTACGAACAAAAACAGAGTACTTTTTTCCATTGCGTACGTTTATCTATGGCAAAAACGCAAACGCCGTCATCACTGCTGGAGCTGAAAGGAGAATGAGCACGTGAGCACTAGCGTCGTCTTTGCTATTGGCTGTCGCTCCCGAATGTCGCTCTTCATTTGCATAAAGTTGAAAGATTCTGAACTTTGTCACGTTGCTGGACACGCCCACATCTAGTCGCTCATGGCCGCTGCCGCTCTTGTCGCCAGAAATCGGCAGCTCTCCATTGAAGTGAGTAGGATTGCGTCGCTTTGTCGTTTATATCATTTATGCTAAATATAAGTATGTTTAATATATAAACACAACTTAAATTGACTTGCATATGTGTGTATTTATATAATTATATATAATGTTAGCAAAAACTTTTATTTTGATTATTTCACAGCATTACATAATGCTTGCTATGTGTTTTTATGATGTATATATACACACACATGCATGTATATATTTAAAAATGTGTTTACATGCATATATGTATATTCATATAATTTATATCATTTATAAACGCATTAAATATCTAAACATAACACATTTTTTGTAATACATACATGTAATACATGTATTATGTACATAATATATATACACAGTATAAACACATATTATGTAAACAAAAACTTTTATTTCGGATGATTAATCGTTTGACAGCACTAGTTTTTGAATGTATGTGGTTTTTGGTTGCTACTAAATTGATCTAATTCATTCATGAATTGAAATATATTTTAGTGTGAACTTACTGATTAATCCTGATTTTGTGTGAAAACATTTGTACACGGTTTATTTGCACGGTTTTAAAAGCGTCACAGCATTCAGACGTTTTGCGGAAATCAACCTGCATATGGGTTACTTATAGTTGTCTCTGCAAATTAAGTCAGATAGGAAAAAGTATTAGCACATACATGAGCTTTAAATTCCTCCCTAAGCTATTGAAGTGAACTCATTGGTGTTGAATACACCTCTTGAAGAGTGAAAACCGGCGTGTGTTTTTCTTTTTCCATCAGTCGGTGTTAATATGTCAGAGACTCGTTCAAAAACACGCCTGAAATCACTGTTTGCTTTGTGCATGTTAAGTCTTGGACGAGCACAATCACAAAATTTTGGTTAAATATTGACATTTGCACACATGTGCCATATGGATTTGCTTAGAGTGAGTCAGACTAACTAAATAAAATGTTCCGTAATTCTTCTCCCCCTTCCTTTTTTTTTTAAAGCAGAGTGCATAACAACCTGGATTGGGCTCCATTGTAATTGCTCCATTTCAAATATATATTTGAATGCTGTAAGGAGGCTTTGATCAGACGCTGGGGATCATTTGTGCCTTTTGCCTTTATGTGGTAGTCACAGGTGTAAAGTGCAGTCCCTTTATGTCTTGGGCTTTGCTTTTCAGATGGATCTCTATATAAAAGTCATTCTCAACATGAAAGCCTCTGTTACCTGCCAATTGCGCCCATAAGGAATTAAAAGCGTATTGGTCTCTCAATGTATTCTGGCAAAGGCTCGGCCTGGTTATTTAGATTCCATTCTTGTCTCAGGTATAATGAATGCTCCCTTGTTAGCCTCTCTTGGAGTCCTGAGCTATAGGGAGTAGATTGTACGAGAGAAGTACTTGCTATTTTTGCAAAGCTGCAGTAACGTGCTGGACTTGTATATTATTATATGAAAGAGCAAACTATCTTGGGAAGGGTTAAATAAAAAAATATAATTTTCTTCTCAATCTGTGCTAGTGCTTAAAGCAAATTTGCTTACCTCCCCCCCCACACACAGACGTTCATTCATTCAATCTTCCTGTCCATCCAGGTCTCATTTGTTTGAGATCCATAATTCATTTGTATTAGCTTTGGACATGCTCACTAATGAAACCTCTGTGGCCTTGAGGCCAGAGGGAGTCCTCTGAGTCCCTCGGAAAGGCAAAGACGCACTGACACTTAGCAGTCGCCGGTGCGCAGGCCCCTAATTGGCTGGCGTGCCTGGATCTATTTTGTCATTTGAATAACTTGCTTTCGTAAGCTTTCAATTAGCTGGGAGATTGGCACAGCGTTTTTGTCAGAGATAAATGAGCCGATATATTAAAGAGTATCCTTGGATGACAGAGGCTTCCCGTGCCACACCTCAAGACCTGCTGCCCATTGATTCTTGTCCTAGTAATTCATTGGGCTCATATATCTGGCTGGTCACTACCTCTTAAGAAGAAGAAGAAGCGGAAAAAGATTTTTGCCTCAATTGTTATTGAAGTTAGCTGACCTTTTAGGCTAAATTATTTTTTCTTCTATTTTCTATTGTTTTGGGATACATTGACTAGGATAGAAATGTTCATCCCGTAAGGATCTTAAATATTTATATGCTGGCGATGTATATTATGCTACAGGGGTTTTTCAGGTTTTTTATATAGCTATTTTCTTTCTAACACTAAAATATTAATAATGATAATATAATGTCAGTATAATAAGGAATAAGGAATATAAGGAAAATATGATTGGTATCTAATGCTTTTTCAATAGTGAATGTTTATTTTTAAAGAAAAAAATAATAATAATAATTTGATTTATTTATTTATTACTATATCTTCATAGACCTCTGCTCCAGGGATGAGAAATATTCATATTTTGCTTAGTCACTATATGTTGTTGGAATTAGGTATCATGAATTCATCAGGTATTCATTATTTTTGCATTATTATTTGTAATTTTATTATTCAGTTTGGTACTTCATCAAAAATTATATTGCTCGTTGTTAATTCATTTTTTTTACTTTTTATAATACATCATTGCCTCTGAATTTCCCTTTTTTAAAATGCGTATAACCTGAAACATTAACACTTTACTAATGTAAGATTAATAAATTAACATTAACATGTATTAAATGCTGTAAAAAACATTATTCGTTGTTAATTGATGATGCATAATGCAATATTATCCAATTTTATAATATCAGTGTCACGTCATTAAAGTTTTATTTATAAATGACATATTGTAGTCAAACTTACTCCCATTCTTAGCATCAAATATTATAAAAAACTTTTCAGATGCTTTGACAGAACATAAAGTGAAGATGTCTATCATGACTACCATGCTGGTATTGTTATTCGCAAAAGCTTTGCTGTGTTCCACTGTTGTTTTACTGTCAACCAGTGAAGAAAGTTGTAGAGCCCTGTCGTGAAGTTTGCTGGAGTTATAGGTCTAGGTGAAGGTGATAATGTGTTTAGAGTCCACCCCGTAATGAATGACAGGTGAAAGGGTCATAGACCGGTCAAGAGCAAGTAAGCACCGTTGTCTTTAAAGGTCTCCTGACCTAACCTGTCCCAGCTCCACTCCTGTAAGCCATCCACAAATAAAACATTTGATTTAGCCAGACCCTCCGAGTTTGATTCGACGACACAAGGAAACTTTGCAGGGACCTCAAAAGATCACACTTTATTCTGTCAGAGTAGCAAAATTAGATAGCAGTTCAAGTTGTATCGACTTTTCCATTGACTCTACGGCATGAAGGGCAATAGAATCATGTAGTGTCGACTGTAGCAAGAGCAAAACAGCAGCTCAGCGGGATGTCAAGATGTGAAGCGAGGGATGCGATATCAGGCACCATTTCGTTACCCACAAACCCTCAAGACATAGAACCGTTTGGTTTAAAAACATAGAAACGCGCACATTTGCATGAGAACCCTTGATTACAAGCTGTCACTGTGTGTACGCCGGCGAAACTTGGTGGTATCTCAAAGAGCCAGATTATTTGCAGACTATACAACAAGACTAAACTTTGAAACATGGTCGGATGAGAATTCCTCGTTCCTGTGTGGCTGAAAGCCAGTACTCCAAAATGTAATTTTCCAACAAAGAAAATAAGCCACAAGTAATCTGCTCAGTAATACCTTCCAGTCCTTAAACAAAATCCCCTGCTTTTATGACATCAGCTAGACTTTTTCACCTTTCTAATGGGATTTTGAGGGAAAATGGCTTTCTGGATCACCTCTTTCAGTCTTGCTTAGAAATGCCGTGCGTTTTTTTATTGAGAAGCGCTTAATTGGTTTGAATGACTGATGATACATGGGTGGAACCTCGAGCCAGGTAAAATCCTGGAGAATGCGGGCAAGCCCCTGTAGGTGGATAGTGATGCATGAGGTCCACTGGTCAATTTCTCCCTCAGTGACACTTCCCTGACTGACTAGATTTTACCCCTGATGAATTACACTTGTCAAACAGCAGAGAGAAGATAGACCTGGAGTCTCATCCCTGATTAAAAATGAATTGAATTATTCAGAGCCCCCGTACGAAACGTCCTTACCGGATTTGTCTTTGTCAATCAGATTTTTGTTGGGTTTAATGTACGACAAATGCTGTCTGTTAGCGTGTTGTTTTGGCAGAGGGCCTTTTATGCTCATTTTAGAAGAGGAAAGCAGAGTAAATCGTGCTTGTTTGTCTAAATTGAAGGCCTTTTTAGAAAAACAAAGCCTTGGAACATATGGATTTTAAATTCCATTTCAAACAGGCTACTGACACCGGCTAACAGCTGACATGAGCTAGTGGTCTTATGTTCCACGTGCAATAAGTCTGTAGACTGTGGACCCTTAGGACGGGTGGAAGGTAAACCTTCATAAACAGGCTTTGCTGAAAGCATAGAGGAGCCTTTGGGAATGCCGTTAGCCTGTCCAGTAGTCTCTTTTAGCATGTCGCTCACTCTTCCAATGTTAAGCCAGTGTCTTCATTCAGGGATCTCAGTATTGCAAGCAGGTGAGACGTCGAATCTATGTTCTTATTTTTTAAATCTCTATGTTTACTGGTGTCCACGAGGCCTCTTTTTCTCATCGGCACTGAATATTTGAAAGCATTGCAGATGAAACCAGATAAACAGTTACATTTATTGACATGACATGAGAGAGGGAGTTATTAATGATCATTTTTTGCATTAATTCAGACAAATTTGCCTGTGTGGAGCATTTTCGGTAGAAAAACCACCGAAAATGCTTTGCATGTTTTATTAAAGCTGCACCTTTTAAGGAGGAGGAAAAAAAGAGGTGGATTTCTAGTTCCCTGCAGGTATGTTCCTCATGAGATTTGTAGATGTTACCGCTATGTCTTTGAGATGCGCTATTGAGTGTCTGAATCTATCTGTTTGAGTGTTTGGGTTCTGTTTATTCTTTTTGGTCCCTTTTCAGGGAAATGAAGTATGAAGCTTAGAATCAGACACACTCATCCAGATATTCTCTCCTCAGAAGGGCAGTAGGAAAAAAGATCAAAGAACGCTGCCCGAAAACCTCTCTACAAAGTAAGGAGCTTCAGAAACAAAATGTTCCGCTATAAAAAAGGTATACGAACACCTCTCAGATAAGTCAGAAATGGTGGATTTACATTTGAGGTGGAATAGATACTCGTTTTAAAAACGACCTAACACACAGAGGCTATACGATCTGCATAAATGTAAAAGATGATATAAATACTGAATACATGAATGAATTTCATGCAGTTTTGATAACTAAATATCCAAGTGTTTATTTCTTAGTTCTTTTAGGATCTTTAGAGTAGTTAAGAATAAGAGAATATTTAATACACAAAAAATGGCATAAAAGGGGCCCATAAAGTTATCAATGAATCAGTTTTGTGATGTTCTTCAGAAGACTTGGGTTACAGTGCATGAGACATGGACCATTCATTTAGTAATTTTATTTATTTTTTTTTTTTATCTTGAGAACCATGCTGCAAACTTTATAGATGGCAACCTACAATTTAAAATAACTTCAGTTTAAAAACAAATGTTTTCTATTTTAATATTTTCAAAGCTACATTTTTAGCATCATAACTTTTCAGTGTCACATGAGCCTTCAGAAATCATTTGCAGATTGTGGACAACATTTGTACAGGAAAATATACATATTTTTTATGATTCTTTAATAGAAAACAGCAATTTTCGAAGATATAAGATATTTGTAACATTTTAAATGTTTTTCCTGTCACTTTTAATCAAATTAATGCATTTTTGCTAAATAAAAGCATTATTTGTTGTTATTTTTTTGAATTGTAATGCTCAGTATGTGAAAAGCTTCAAAGCTAGTCCTTAACCTATTACTTTTCACCATGACCTTAAATGAACAAACTACCTATAAGGGAAAAGCTCATTGAGCGTTATGAGGAGCCAGGTCACCTCAGGTCCTTGCTTTACTCATCAGAGATGTGGCCTGACAGGTCACAGTTATTAATTTTGCTTTTAGAATGTTAGACAGATTTTATATACCATTAAGCATGGCATTACTGTATGTTGATAATGTTGTGAAAATTGTGTTGATTGACTCATTACCCGTGTTGCATTACCTGACCACCCAATCTATATTTAATATCTGCGTTTTAATCAGTGCATCCACTAACAATTGCTGAATAAAACGCTGAATAAATTTCTGAATATGTTTACATTTTTCATTCAGTGCTTCCCGAATGGTTGTCTCTGGAATTGTGTGTGTGTATTTTGGTGGCCCCAGAAATGGCATTTCTATGTATGAAATGTAATTGTGAGGAACAAATACCTCTGAACTATCAGAGAAAATCAAAAGTAAAGAAATAAGAAGCCCATTTTTCACAGTTAGGATTGTCACAGGCTGGAATTGGCTTTGCCCCGTTTCCAGGATGGAAAGGAGATCTGTGAGCGCTCTGTCAGACATTTATTAATCCAGCAATATCTATTGGTGTGTGTGTGTGAATGTGTGTGGACTCAATCAGTGTGACGTCTGTTACCATGGTGCTTGGTTACAAAAAACTTAATTCCAGATCACCTGGAGTTCTGATTGCTGTGGCAGTGCTGTGATCTCTTACAAAGACGTTTGCGGGGTGAAACATTTTTCAAGTTTTCAGGTATGTCTCAGTGTTTTGTGTGTTTTAGAAAGACCAGCAGGTTTGGTTTCAGTTTCAGGGCCCTTTTCCGCGTCTTTTTTTATACATATACAAACATTTTGTATACATGCTTTCTTGTCATTTTTCTCACTGTACACCTGTTTACCCCTTGGTGCTAGTGTTCAGAACAAACCTAAAGTACAAATGAAATAAACTTCATAACATAACATAACTCTGGACCACAAAACCATTCAGAAGTAGCCGGTTTGTAGCAGTAGTCAACAATTCATTGTGTGGGTCAAAATGATAGATTTTTCTTTTATGTCAAACATCGTCCATGAAGATATTTTGTACATTTCCTACCGTAAATGTATAAAAACATATTTTTTGATTAGTAATATGCACAGCTAAGAACATTTTCTTAATATTTTCTTAATATTTAGATTTTTGTGCACCCTCAGCTTCCAGATTTTCCAGGTTGTATTTCGACCAGATATCGTCCTATCAACTAACAAACCATACACCAATTAAAAGCTTATTTATTATATGAAAATCAAATGAAATCTTACATTTTAAAAAATAGGATATATTTTATTACATTAAAATAACATAGTATAGTAATATAATGATGTTTCATTCTCTATAGTATAGACAGTCTATTTGAATCAGTTTGTTTTTCACCATCTAAGTTTATTTTGCGCATTAATTTTCACAATAAGACATTTGCTAGCTAAGGCATTTAATATCAGTCAGCCATAACCAGACTATAGCTACTTCAGGAAGAGGGAAAATGATTAATTTATAATAATTAATCATTATTTAAACAGAAAAACATTGTCAAAATAAATGTTATTTTTGACAGCCCTAATAGTTCAAGTCAGTTTATCAATGTTATATTGCCACACAGGGGCAAAGTCACATTTTCTGGCCAAAAACCGCAGGGAAACAGGGTGAGGCCTTTCGGATTATAGGCGCTGTATCAGGTCCTGCCACATTGTTGGTGGAAAAGGGGCAATAGTGAAGACAACGTGACTACAAAATTGTAAAAAGTCAAAATTTGCTTATACACTCAAACCTGGCAAAGTTTCAGCATTCCAGGGTTAGGAAATCTAAACAAACCTCAACCAATATGATAAATTCTCAATGTTTCTCTTTGTTTTAATAACCTTAACAAAAGCCAGGCTCCTTTTGAGCACCATTATAGACAGTCTGGAGAGTGGGATGTTTCCCTCCCCCTCCTTTTTCTCTTCTTCTCCCTCTTTGTGCCATTTTTAATTTTCTCTCGTGTTAGATTCAGCTGCTTTAAGCTATTTCGTGTTTTCAGGAAGATCCGTCGTGCTAGTTTCTCCAGCTCCAGCGGCTGCAGCCGCCATCCATTTTCCTTCTTTGCTCGACTCTCATTTTCTGGGTGCTTCATTTTGAATCTCACCCCAGGCACGCCGCTGTGCCCTGAAGCACTGTCATTGCCGTTGCTTTATGTCCAGTGCTTTCTATTAGATCCCCACCATGCTGCCAGATCCCCCTTTTTTTATTCACTGGCCCCCTCATTTACATTTTATTTAATGAGGAGCCTGATCACCTGAGCACATTCATCATTCCTTCCTGCACATGGGACGTGCTCCTAGAACTGGTGCATCCCCTCCATAACTCACACACACACTCACAGCCCAGCCCTGCTGCACACATCACAACCCTGTTTTATTTTGTAGGTCTGCTCAGCACCAAGGCTTTTATTGGAACGAGCTGCACTTTCTAATAATGTTCTTTATGTTCATCTTTCAGCCTCTGGGAACATGATGAGCTACACAAACCATATTTGTAACCAGACATCTATTCAAATTATTTTTTATTTTTTTGCCCATTCCTCATTTTCCTTCATACCCACTGGGGTGTTTTATTACATATATACATATATACCACATCACAGATATGTGTACAGTATGTGTGCATTTATTTTTCTTACAGTTGTAACTATTAAATAATATAACTGCTTATAGTAATGCTTACTACTTTCATATATTTATTGCTCTTAATTGTTGTCCACTCGATTTTTCTTTGTTTACTTTTATTTCCTCTGTATTGTGTATTTTGCTACCATAAATAATGCTATACAGGTATTGGTGCTTTTCTCTTTTTTTCATCCTTACCCTTTTTAATTCATCTCCCATATGGTACAGTATTGTCTGAGTGCTTTGGCTTGGTCTTATAGAAGATATATAATATTTATGAATATAGCTGGCTTATATGTTCACTTACAGGGGCAATGGTAACGGGTGTCTGTCTCCATTTACCTCGTGTTGGATTCACATCAGTCAGAGTCAGTAAAGTCCAACGCCCCATCTCTAGACACATAGCCAAAGCATTGTATTGTAAATTTATGAGTACGTATTGCACAAAAATTCCCATGAGAAACTGCAATACTGTAAAATAGTTTTCCTTGGACAGCTTTCCATCATTTTCAGTCCTTTATTTCTTCTTTTTTCCATTTTTTTTTGGCGAACCTTTACCTGTTTTTCTAAAGCACTTATTTATGTTATTTCAGACTGTCTACTTCGCTCCATGGACATTGTATTTCATGTCATAATGAAAGACCTCAAAAATGTAAGCCGCACGCTGCAAAGAAAGAAAGAAAGACCGATTCACAAATAACTAACTATGCGTAATTAGGCAATGGATACTTGTTTTTTTCATGCTGCGTCTTTGATTGACATCCATGAATAAAAGTATTCCGGGCAAGACTCAATTGCGTTTGTAAATATAATCAAGTTGGGTAGTAATTAGCGTTGGCTTTACAAGTAACCCCTAACAAGTCTAAATGAGTTTAATAGAGGGGTTACTAACTGTCTCTTTTCCTTTCTAAACTGCAGACATTTTTTGCTTGTATATATTGTTTTATCTGTGACCTGTGTCGTGTTTACCTGATGTGAGTATAGACTCGGTGTTGAAGATCCTTAAAAGTAGAGACAGTGGGAATGTTTGGAGGAACGCATCTAAACTTATTCCACATGTTATCGTCTGGTCCGGGTGAGGGGCGCCATGGTTACCTTGGAACTTTAACTTTAAACAGCTGGAGTATTTGGATTGTGAAATTGCATTGCACTGCCTAAATTCACTTAAGATGAAAGCCCTCGCTTGAACACGGCAGCTCTGTTTTCTGGCCTCGAGTCAAACGATAATTTGAACTTTTTGTCCGTTTATGAAAAATGGCTTTTGTAGATAGCCTGTCAGAGTCCTGTCTGATAAGATTGTGTAGGTCTTAAGCGATCATGCACATAGGTGGGAAAACAAGACAAATGCTAATTTATTTTCAAAAATATTCTATCCTTACTATAAGTATTAATTCACCTTGAATTAAAAATACCTGTGTGCTTTTCCAAACCTGCATGACTCTTTACATAGACTGTGATTACACTTTTCCCATTATTAACATCAAAAATAATTGTATTATTTTATATTACATTTCATGTAAATGTATTGTACATAAAAAACTAGTTAAAGCTACTATAATTGCTGGATATGAATGCGTCTAATACAGAGGTTTGAGGGAGTGACGGCAAATTTGATACTTTTCATTCTTTTTTTGTGTAATAGAAACACTATTGTGGATTTTTATTTTGCTAATGGAGCAATTAAGAATTTAAAAAAATATAAATGAACCATTGTTCACCGTTTTTTTTTTAAGTTTATCCAACTGTGACAACTTGTTCTTCTAAGCAACCAGAAATTATGAAATAAATTATCTATAAAATAATATTTTGTGGAATAGTACAACTTCATTCATCTTACGTGTAGCTTAATAATTATAAATAGAAGTGTACGCAATATGTCTTTATGTTTATACATTTAGTTTGCTGTTATTTGTCCCAGTGGTATCAAACCAAGCTAGGTATTGGATTAAAAAGTTTGTTTGCTGCTGCTTCAAAGCAAAATCTATACATGTTTATTTGGTATGTTTTATTAATTTTCATAAACATTAATTTTTTGTTGTTAATTTTAGTAGTGATTAAAGAGGCAATTACATGACACAGCTGGTCATGCGATCTCAAGACGGCAGTGCCCTTTTCTTAAAAGAACTATTCATTTGATTTATGTTTTTGGTTTATTTAAAGTGCGCCTAAGTTGTTCTGAACTTCAAACAGTCAGAACAGCTTTCTAACAGGTTCTGCTCATGCGCCACCGTTGTTTTCTTACACTATTCGCAGAGGCATTATACATCACTCCTTGCTCTTTTAAGTAGCCTAAAACCATCGCAGGTAAGCTGTCTCAAAGTATGCCTTTACATCCAGCTGAGATGTCAGCAGCAAATTCCTGTCTTTTGAAATTCAACTCCCAGACAGAGCTAATATACTGGATGCCTTCTTATTGATTGAAGGGGGAGGGCTATTTGACTTAAGGTGGGTACAAATCCGCATGCAGGGGTGATGCCGGAGCTCCAATCAACCTGATTGTGATGCTGTGAAGCTCTGTATGGCTCTTTATACCGTTTCCATCAATACCCAATGGCCTTTAATCAAGCCTCCGAGGAAGCAATCATTACTTTTTCAAATCAAACCTATGAAATCAATAATTCTGCAACAGTTTAGATGACAGTAAGCACAAACATGCATATCGTCCAAAGGTTAGGGCACACTGTGCGCAAACGGAGATCACAAGATTTTTAAAAGCTACGTTCGTCCATTATTAGTGCTGTCATAATGGACAAAAACAGATGGGGGCATTGCAGCTGCATGTAAACAACTGCTCTTCCTTTGTGTCTGAAAAACGTAAATCTAAAAATGTCCCAATTGCTCTCAGCAGATGTAATTGGAGCTGTTTTTCAGGCTGACAGCAGCGCGAGGTGTTTGTTGTTGTTGCTGCAGTAATTTGCGTTGTATCAGCCTCGCTCTCTACGTCTGAAAACATTAAAAACCACACCAGGCATCAGAGCTTATGGAATGGAGATTCATCCCTTTGAAAACACACACACACACACACACGCTCGCTCTTACACATGCACACACTCACAGTGCATTAAAATGGAGATCATCACGTATAGTCTCCAGGACTGGAAGGGCCAAATATTTGTTTTCTCTCCCCTGAAGTGCACTCTTTCACAATGGCCATATTTACAATAATCTCCATGAGTGTGACCTGCGTACAAAGAAGCATGCTTGCACAGTTTCTCTTTTTCTGAATCTTTAATTAAAGAGCTCTATTGGCGATAAAGGTTTATGGTTACTCTACCATAACCATGTTCATGATAACAATTCACAGGCTTCATTTGCATTACAATTTCAGGCTGCGAGCTGCTGTCTTGTGCAATGGCAGAAAGCTGGTTTAAATTCATGAGGGTGTCCTCCGGACACAAGAGCCAGATTGGGCAGCATAGTAGAGCCGGGCGGGAACGGGGCGAGACAGCTGTGTCATAACACTGGTGCTCTGGGGCTAACTGTGCCGAACTGTTAGAGCCATGTTGTCATAATCCGTGTTCACTTCACTGGGAATATTTGCTGTGGCTTGTGATGTGAAGTACAGTGTGGTGACTGTTTGACTAAACTCTTGGAGATGGAAAGGCGTTTATACTTTTAATGGACTAATGTGACACTTTTGAGTTTTTGAGTTATTCACAGAAGTTGTACAGGGATTGTTTATGATAATATTATGATACAGTGAAAATAAAGTGGTAGAATCAAGTGTTTTCAATAATTTCATGGTACTACCATGGAAATTGGGTGGTTGATCATAAAATGAGAAAACCAATTTGAAGTTTTGTCTAAAAGACAGTAAAATTGCATATAAGACATGTAAAAATATATTTTTTATTAGTTTTGGTTTCAAATAATTTTTAAACATTTTATGAACATTGTCAAGAAAGGTTTAAATTGGATCACTTTAAACATTTCATGCGATATAATAATTCAAATAGTAAACATTTTTTTATATATATATATATATATATATATATATATATTTTTTTTATTTAATTTAATTTAATAAAAAAAAAATTACACCTTGAATACACATGACTTTACACATCTTTTAAAATGTCTTCATATTTAAGTAATTATTTATTTATATTCTTAATTACTTCTTATTATATTGTCCTATTTTAATTTACACAAAAAGGGCAAATTTTCAAATGTTATTTTCACAAAAAGGTCAAATTATCAAATATAAACCTTATTGACTTTGGGACCAATTTTGTTTGTTGTTTGTTTGCTTAAATACATGTTAAAAGATTTTGACATGCATTCTGTGTATTTCTTCTTTATTATAATTTTAGGAAAGTTGTATCAATTAAATTTTTTTGATGTTGTCCTCCAGAATTTTTTTTTTTTTTTTTAAGGAAAAATGAAAACATGCTTATCATGGAAGAGGTGTATTCAGGTCATCATATGTATTAATTGCATAATAGTATATTTTGGAGTAAATTAATAAAAAAAAAAAAAAGAGCCACACATTAATAACCTAGAACCATGAAATAGTGTACCATGAAATAGTTTTTTTTTTGTTGTTGTTGTTTTTTTGTTTAGCTCAATTAGAGCTGGAGGCAAAACAAAGTAGATCTTACCTCAACCCATCTCCATCCAGCCTCAGACTGGTTTAAAAGGGAAGATACATATCTTAAATGGGTTCTGCGATGAGTCATTTAACAGACCTCCACAAGTTAGACAACAAGATTCATGCCAAGGATCCATGGTACTCAGAAAACACTTCTCGTTTCCCACAGTGCACTGTGTGAACATGTAGAGATTAGCTATAATGAATGTTGCTCTTTCGTTTTATGCCATTTCTGAATAGCACTCTCACGATTATTTTCCCTTTAGATTTCAGCAAATCAATCAATTACCTTCATAATGGCTGTTCAGAATGCTCAAGGTAGGACTAGTTTTCTCTCTGTTATTATGAGGAAGTGTAGCGTTCCTCCTCTGGCCTTTCAAACCCTCACAAATACGTTTCTAGTTTCTTTCCTTCAAAGAGTGGGATTAAAAAAATAACACTGCGTAATCCTACTCTCGGGTACACATAATAGCTCCTTAATGTCATGTATTGAGAATTCTCGCTAGGTTTGTGCCTTGAAGGTCTCATCAGTGTTCGAGGAGTTGTTCTCAGAGGGGGCTGATTTATCAGTTTACAGGAGGTCTCATGTGCCTAGAGTGGACCGAGGTCCATATGAGGTAGCGTGAGTGTTTTGCTCTACGATTTCTGTGATTTTGATGGATGTCTAGTGAGTGGAGCAGGCTGTCATCTGCTCATAAGGATGTAGTGCAATAGACATCCTTCATCCCTACTTCTGATGCAAATGCACAAATTTATGTCAGATGCATCATGCGAGATGAACACGCTTAGTTTCTCTAATTTTAGGAAAAAGCTATTATCAAGCATACAGTTGGGGTCAAAATTGTATATAAAATTTGCAGTGCAAATCTGCAAAATTGTCATTATTTGACCAAAATAAGGGGGATCATACAAAATCTGTGTTATTTTTTATGAATAAGATACATAACCAAGCTCATGTAAACTTCTGAATGGGCTAATCTTTATAAATTCAGCTATTTTTTTTCTATAAGTAAAGATTATAAGATCTTTAATGTGAAATATATTATTCATTTTGTGTAATGAATAATTAATATTTTGCAATTACCGTAAAGTTTATGTACAGTTGATCACAACTGTGTATGTATGTATATATACATATAAACACATTTGTATTTTGATATTTATTTACCTATGTTGATGTGCATTCATATGTAAATTTAAAACATTGACAGCATCCAAAACTTAATACGAACCTAATACGAAAAAATTTAATAAGAACCCCTTTAACGAGACGACAATGCTGAAAGCATTATTTATTGGTGATAGATGTTTATTTATTTAATTTTTTTTGCATTTTGTTTATAGTTGTCACGTTAGGTTATTTTCATTAAATAAATGTGTTGCCGTTTTATTTTAATTTATCTTTTTTTTTTTTTTTTTTTTTTTTACATTTTATAAAAAATAAATAAATGAAATAAATGACATTTAAAAAAAAAAAGTAAAATAAAAAATAAATTTAATGTTTTTTTTTACCGATTTGTAAATATTTCTTTCTCTGATCTGGAAGCAGTACATAAACGATTCACGTTTTAGATGTTGTCAATACACTGATTTTGTACATTACTAATATGGTCTATGCAAACGTATGAAAATGCTTGAACCTCGCTTTGCGTCAGCATACTAATGAGACCACGTCAGATATATATGCATTTCCAGGCAGGTCATCGGGAGGACAACTTACAGCGCATGCAAATGAGATGGAAATGCTGGAGAATTGTGGCTTCCTGTCTGCTGTAAGCATATTGGCTTTATGTCACCTTTTGGTGGCACCCGTGTTGCAGACACATCATTTTAGAGCTCTAAATCCTCGTATTTACTTTGCAGATTTAGGTGAGGTACAATGTCTGTGGCAAAATCCCTGTTTTAATGAAAAAGTTGATAGCTTAAACCCCATACTTTGATCTTTCAGATATTGACTTTCGAGCATAGACATGTGTAAGCAAACATAACATGCATGAATCAAGATGATTTTACCAGTTTTCAATGTCTTTCATGGGCTGAACTCACTTCATAAGACCCTACAGTAAAGCCCCAGCTAGAAGAATGGCTTAGTTAGTAAAAATGCACCCAATTACCCTTCAAGCTTTGAAGAACATTAAATTAAACGATAAAGTCTCCTCTGCATGGTTTCACAGTGTTTCCCTCAGCAACACTGTTGTGTGTTTTTACCCCCCAGGAAAAAAGACAAGCCTATAAACCATGTACACTGTCAGCGAGCGAGGGAATGGATGCCTATGAGCGTTCCAGGTACATACTCAAGTACACAGCTCACATAGCAGTGCTTTATACCTTTAGTGGATCACATTATTTTTCCTCCTCACCAGCTCTCTTCAGGTTGCACTTTAGGTCAACACTCCAGTTTTTTTTTCTCCCCCCTCAGGTTGCCTTTTGCATTTTCCCATCAAAACAAACAACAACAAAAAAACCCCCGATGGAGGCGTGGCTGCCGTTGCTGATTAATTAATCTGCTAAAACAAATTTTTACAACCTTTTCGTCCCGCCGAAAGGGTGTTCTTTGGCATTACCGATGCATAAATCAGGCAATTTGATGATTGCCGCGCCCCAGCTAATGTTATTTCCCTGAAACAGATAACAACAATAATAATATGCACCTCATCTAGAGCTCATAAATATTGTGCTCAATCTCAGCAGAGAGGCTTCATATGCATAAAAGAGCACTTAAAAGATGTGTGTGGATGGGGCTGGTGAGCGGAGAGCCTTTTGTTGAGAGATGAGAGTTCAACATGGTGACCTAGCCGCTGCGTAGCTATGCATATAAAAACAGGAGCCGGCATTAATATCTTCCCTAATGACCTTGTAAAATGAAAGACCATTACCGTGATGATACCACCATGGAGGCCTTGATGTTTTCTTACATTCTAAACGAGCACAGAGTCAAAATCGTAATGAGAACACATGTATCGGAATTAAGGTGAAATGATTTGTATTCCTGATTTTAAATGAGCACCATGCCGGTCTGACATTTCTCCTCTGGGTTAGTAAACAGATACCTTTAAATCAGCGTGACAAATGCAGCCATTGGCTAAGTTTATTCTCTGTAGGGTATCCAGGGGACGTGCATTTTGCACGTTTTCTTATGAGTCAGGAGTGTGGGAGTGTGAAGTTATTTCTCTAACTCAAGGACACGTTGCTGCCACCCTCGTTGAATGAAAAGTCAGTGGACTGCGGTCGCATATGTATTAGACGTTTCCAGAACTCCCCTCGCTGTTGAGTGACATTGAACCGGGAGGGAGACATGCCGCGGATATATATGTTTCCATACACCGAATGAGGACATCAGCTGCTGATGAAGCAGTCGTAAGCTACATTTGCATGTTACGTGATGTTTTTATATCACGACGTAGCCCTGACTTCCACATCTGACTGCTCTCTCATTATCGGTGCTTATTATAATGACCCCTCAGTCTGCTCGTTTTTCTCCGCCAGAATAAATAAGCAATTTATGTTCACATGGCAACCGTTTATCTCTCGGAGCACAACTGCACGATACAAAATAACCACACAGATTCTAAATAGTGGAAGAATAAGCATTTATTACATTTTTGGCCAGTAGTACACTTTACATAATAGCACAAAAATCAAAGTGCAGTCACCATGCAGAATTTAAATGATCACAAGTGATTGTTTCCATTAGACCTACCTTTTTTTAAACGGCAGAATTCTCATCAACTGTATTTAAAAAGCCAAAGTACTGCAGCTTTCCTTCACCTGATTACAGTTTTTAATATCCAGGTTGCGTTAAAGAAGATAAATTGCCATCCCAGTGCAATCTGACTGCTAACACAGAGACGATCTATTACAATATCATCTTTTGTCCACGTCTCGTCTAATTAGATTCTCAAACGGATATTGGATCAATCAATATTTTTAATTTCTCCTGCCTTCTTTTCACAGCGTATTCGATGTTTGGTTTTTAACGGAAAACAAAACGACAGAACAAAAGGCAGTAATTTATTCGGAATGAGCGGTGGTTCCTGACGAGCTCGGTAACAGACTGTGGGCTGCAGGCTCGCATCGCTCTAATTAACATGCAGATATGCATCACCTCATTGGCAATTCAAATTGCGCTTCCCTATAATGTACCTCAAAATTGTTCTACTTCAAACATTGCGTTTGATTTGCAAAGCCCCCTGGGTATCCCATAATGTCTCCCTTTATCCAGACCATCAGCCGTTTACTGAACAATCTGCTCTGACTCAACTCCTCCAACAGCTTGTCTTCTCCAAACCCAGCCTGGTTGCACTGGGACGGGCTTTGTCCTCTCCTTGGCTGGTTTCCTGCATGGCATCCTATGCTGTTAAATATGGTGGCTTTCCGGAAGACTTAATTTCCATGGTACACGGCGGACGCGTGTCTGTCTACTCAGCACATTATTAGCATGCAGTGCATATCCACAGTCATGAATGCCAGCCTCCCATTAGGCTCCGTTTTGGTCCCTCCCACGCTCCCGTTTGCGGAAGTTCTGATTGTTGCGTATGGAGCGCACGTGACCGTTTCGCTCGCCGCCGATGGCAGGGGGCCCAGAGGAGCAACAAGTGGCAGAATCTGTGCTGTGCAGTTATTCAGCGTGTTCGCAGCGGCAGGGCTGGCATGGCGCCAGATCTGCCATCTGCTTCCTTCACACGCGCTTTCCCTTCCTGCCAATTTGCTCATGACGTTACGTGCCTCCCATCCTCATTTGCCTGTCAGAAACGGGCAGCGAGCGTTTCTGCCCCCGCCTAAATGAGGGTTCTCTGGGGGCCAGGTGGCAGGTTGCCCGGTCCACTTTGGTCAACGACCACAAAATCACGCAGAAGAAAATTTCGCAAATAAATAATACTTGTCCAAGAAAAGCTCCTTGTTTTAATGATTCTTGTAGCTATATCCTTTAGTCTCCTCCATTGATGAGTTCAGTGTGAGCGCTGAAATGAATCCTGCTCAGATGGGAACTTTTCCTGCCTGTGAAGACCAGTATTGTTTTCCCGTCGGGATGCTGCCAGTGTACACACTCAGCCACTAAGCTCCTTACATGGTTGCTCGCTACAGCCGTCTGCTCCTACCTCCACGAGCTCTGCCACCTAGCCTGCCTTCTCCCTGCTTCCAGCCTGCTGCTTGTCTGCCTTCTGCTTGCCCGGGAGAAGGAGGGAATGCTGTGGGATCTAATGCGCACGAGCCGTTTGAAGCTGCGGAAAAGTGAATAATCAATTAAGTATTGATTTCTTGTAAGATTTTGTAAATTTCAAGGCAAGACAAAGAGGATAGCTTAAGGGAAGAGCAGCAGGGACTTGGTGTAAATTAGCCAACAAACAGCGCAGCGGAATAAACTAACGGCTCATCAGGATCAGTCTCTCGCCGCTCCTGACGGAATTAATGCTAGTTTGCGTGAAGACAATGCCGCTTTTTTAAATGAGGAAGGCTGGCGAATGAGACCTTAACCCAGCCGCGCAGAGCCGGGCTAATTACACTTCCCGGCACAATGGAGCTCATTTGAATGTGGCTATGCAAATCGCACACAGCTCATTTTTATGGATCAGAAAGCCAGCCATGTCGGGAAGAATTAAAGGCTATTATGCGTGCAAAGCAGTTTATCCCCCCCCCATTACATGAGGGAACATACACTTGAAAATGAGAGAAGCATTGGACTGTCTTCATAACTCAACACAAAAGATCACACAAGGGACCTTCAAAGGATTCCTCTGTGTTTCTTCTCTTTTTTTTTGTATTTTGGATGTGGGGAAAAACGTGATCAAATATGCGTGTGTCAAGCCCATTACAACGATCCGTGGATACTGATGGCGTCCTTTCCGATTGATAATTATCGTCGCTGGCACACGGAGCCGCGTCGGCGTGGATGGGAAAAAAACGAGAGGGAAAATGTTAGCCGCTAATGATATTCAGCATGCAGAACATGTCATATGCATGATGACAACTAGCAATTTTAATGAAGCCTTCGTTTTTTCCCTCCCAGAAAAGCGGCGCAGACTGGGAAGCGGACGAAATGAGCAAAGTTCTGCTTGTCTTTATTCCGCCACAGATTACTCCAGTGCCACCTCGTTCGAATATGCAATTCTGCACTTAAAAGATAAGAAGAAAAAAAAAAAAAACACTCTTGAGGCAGCCAAGGGCAATTAATGAGCCGGTGCGGATGAATCAATGCTGGATGTTGCCATGTTTCTCCTTGTTTCTTTTCCCACAGCAGCAGTTCAGGAACCTCCGTGCCCGTCCTCCACCGGCTGCCGTCTGTGTGTTTGTGGATTCTCCAGCCTTCCTAGCCGGGCGCGTGCCTCTGTTTTGCATATATGCATACGCTGTGTGGCGCTGGAATGAAGGGGGCATGCTAAACAAGCAAATTTACATGTCTATGCATAATGGCAGGGGGCGCAGAGGAGGGCGCGTGCTGGCAGGGCTGAGGGAGGAGGGGAGAAGTACAAGAGGATGTGATGTAAGGGAACACCTGCACTGAAGGATCTTGGAGGATCTTGTAGAGGAACATTATGACAAGCCCCTGACAGACACTCCCCCCACCACCTCCTTCTCGTGGGAACATACCAGGAGGTGTGGCATGATTACGTCTCCCCGGCTTGCCCACGTGGAAACGCACCTCACTGGCACAGATTGGACGGCTCTGCTGAGTGTGGCACTGACAGTCCTGTGGGAAACCCACTGCTTCATTCACACTTTTTCTCTCACGGGTCTTGGATGGATGGTAACTGTGACTGCATGAATGGACATTTATGGATGCATTGTGAAAACTGTTCTTCATTTTGGAAGTTTAAACAAACAGGAAATGACCTTTTTCTTCAATAGTATTCTAATAGAACACTGAAGACTTTTTCTGGTTCTTTACTTGCTAGTCAAGTTTTTGGACACACGACTGAATTTGTTTATTTTTTTTAATCTCCAGACTGATGATTAACAAATATACATTGTGACTACATATTTACAGTGAAACGCAATTTCTTTATTATTTTCTTTTTTATGGGAAGGTTGGATCAAGCAGTGAAGGAAAAGCAGACAGCATGTGACCAGCACAAATGGGAACTCTGGGAATACTGATGTGAAAGCATCCCAGGACGCACCTTGTGAAGTTGACTTAGAGCTGGAATCTGGCTATTCCCATAACACTCTTTCTGTTTTTTCCCCCCATAGCTGTTTTCTTTACTGTTATTATGTATCATGATAAGTTGACTTTAGATAATAGAAGTGAGGAATCCTGCTGCCTAATTAATAAAAAAATACATATATTAAAACTTTACAAATATTAATCATTAGTAAACTAACGTCCACAACATTTTTTTTAATAATAATAATACATTTATAATTATATATATAATATAATAATATAATTATATTTTATTGAAATATTTATGTAATGATCCTTTATTTAAAAAAGACACTGGTATTAGTCAACTAATTGCATTTTTAACTGTTGTGGTATTACTATTAAAAGTAATCATAAAGAATCATAAAGAAGAGTCGCTGCATCCAAATCTTGACTGGTACGGTTTGCTTTCAGGAGGATTCATTACATACGCTCTCAGTTGTATAACTAAAGTAGAAGTTCCCATCTGATCACAGTATATCACTATACAGTACATACTCTTGTGGTGCACAGAAATGCGTGCTACACAGTTTAGAATTTCCATTTCTTCATTCAGCAGGTGCTTTTATCCAAAGTGCCTTACGATATGTTCCTTCCTCATTGAAACTCTTGGTTGTATTATAAGTGAATATGAAGTGGTACAAACACTTCTAAATCAACCTCCACTGTGTTTGTTTTTTTTTAATACCAATTGTTGGTCGCGCACAATTATCTGCGAACTGATCATATCTGCGGCTAATGAAATGCAGTCTTCAGTCTGTGGCTCTTGAGATCACCTTTATGATTCAATCAGTCTTATGTGCAAATGAAAGTAATTTAAAGGATAAAGCAAAGCATTAATGATGAGGTCATTTACAGCAGACTCATTAAAACACTATTATACGCAATTTCCTGTAACAAATTTCATTCCGAAGAAACATTACATTGGAAATAATAAACTAGCTTACTGCCGTTTAATACAATTAGTGTAACATAATGCCATTATGAGCCTAAAATAGATGCTGTCGCACAGAAGCAACAGCACTAACCTCCGTCTAAATGAAAGAATATTAAAGTCAGCGGCGGTATGATGTCTCTTTGTAATAGCCATGTCTGGGGTGCAATATGACAGCAGAAATATAATGTTTCATAACTGACAGTCTCTGGGTTTGTGTTGCCTGAGGTCGCATGGGGCGAACAATAAAGAGTAATTTGATTGATGGAAAATTGGAGTGGCCCATCCAACATGTTTCACCCGAGGCCTCGCAATAGCTTGTACACTGGCTGATGATGTTTCACGTTTTCAGAAACTCCATTTGTTTTGTTCGGATCTGTTGCTGTATCTGGCGTTGGGGTTCGTCTTTGATATGAGACTTTAATTGTGCGGCACGGACGCATATTAGAGGAGTAATTGAATAGAATGAAAGAAACAAAAAAGGAGAAAGCCGAAGATGGATTGGGTAAGGGCTCTTTCTTTTATCAAGACGCCCAGGGATCTTTTCACACTCTCCCACTCGCTCTCTCTCTCTCTCTCTCTCTCGGTGTCTGGACTCTCTTCCTCTGAGTCAGCCATGACATCAGCAGCAGTAAAAACAGTTGTGAGTGATAAATAGATGCAAATTATCAAGACCCTTATCTCTGCTATCCATCAGATGAGTCTAGAGTAAGAGAACAGAGAAAACTGCTCCACCCAAACAAAAGCTTTTTCAAATGTGCTTTTCATGTTGAGAGGAAAATATCTTTCAGTGATTGATTAGGAACGAACGTTTAAGTGACCACATGTTGTTTGTTTTCAGCACAAAACGGCAAAAAGGTGCTGCTTTGCAGCAGTTAACATTTTTGTGGTGTTTTGTTGTCCTACACCACTAAGATTACACTTATACAAAGCTGTTTTGTGCTTTATTTATTGTTGTCCAAAAGAAGGCTTTTTTAAGCATCTTGCTCCATGGATATCTCCATTTTAAGACTGTGTCATGTTTACCTTTTAAAAATGAGTTTGTTTAGATGTTTTAAACGTAAAAATGTGGCTTGTATGAACAGCTGTTAAGTCTCGTTTTTTACTTGAATGCAGGTTGCTGCGTCTTCATTAGCAAAATATGCAATCATTTAAAGAGCCAGTACTCTTAAAAATCCAATAATTACTTGCGCTTATGTTGTTCCAAACAGTTCTATGCAGGTCTAATAAAGAGGTTAAAAACATAATGCAAATAAATCATAAGATTGTTGCTGTTTTCCAAATAATCCGAAGCCATTTGATTGCTTGGAGTCAAAAGCAGACCAAAACTGTTCATTGTTTGATCACATGCACAAGAAAGAATTACATTTACTAGATTTTCTGGCATGACTTTTTTCTCACTTTGTTCTGATTCCATGCTGGAATGAAGTTTCTAAGATTAAAAAACACTTGCTTGGATATGAAAAAAATGAATGTGTGAAAAGACATCAGACTGTATCACAGCAACCACCACAACACTTGTTCTGTTCTTTTATTACAGAATGGCTTTTGGAGGGCAGTAGGAATAGAGTTGTGTGATTTAAACCAGCAGCATGCAGTATTTATGATGAGGGCTCTCAACTATGTCAGACAAGTAATGGGATTCTAGTCATTTTACTGTAGGATTAAAACGGAGAGTGCATTTTAACAGGGAAAATGAATTGAATATTGCAAGAATACATTAAAAAAAAAAAAAAAAAAGTGAGGACGACAAACTCCTCTGTTTTTGATTTGTGCCGGCTCGGCTGTTTATAGTGGAAGTGAAACCGCTCACATGTGTCCCGCTGCTGTCATGCACCAAGCTATCAGTTGAAAGCTTAGCTGGGTTCGGAAACGAATGCCATATCCCGTAACAAGTTACTGACTTGCTCCTCTGTGAGGTCTGAGGTGACAGCAGATTTTCACTTTGAAATCTTTTGCCACATTGTAAATCAACATTTGTTTAACTGAAACTGGAGAGCTGTTGTAATATGTAGTGATATAAAACTGTAGAAATTATACCGCACTTATTCTGTACTTTTAAAGTAATACTGATCTGCTTAATACTCCAATTCTTTTTACAAATTCTGTAATTTACTCACCTTCACATTGCCTAAATTGCCTGATGTATTTATGTAATTATATTATTGTAGCTTTTTCCTTTTTGATTTCATTTGATGGCTTTGTGTGAGGAACAGACTGTAATAAGTCATTATTCAAAGAAATTGTATGCATCATTGCTCATTCATGCACTTCAACAGGTTTTACGTCATCAGTGACACACCTCACTGTAATTCAATTAAAATTCATTCTGTTCTTAACAAATATCTTTAGAATCTGTGTGTGAATTGATGCATCTGACCCTATGCAGAGATTTTTTGACCGAATCCTGTGAACTGAAGAGAGATATAAGTCATATTTTAGTGGTGAAGGATAAATAAAAAAAAAAGGTTTTTAAAAACCATTATAGAATTTTCAGTGTAATTAAACTAATGTAAATACAGACTAATAATGAAGGATTTGGCCTCAAAATATGTATGTCATCATATCACTGTGGAGGTGAACGGGACAGCTAAATTTGTCCGCTCCATTTGTCCGATTGGTTGAAAAGGGGAGCGGGCATGTCATTCTGTCCTTAACCTGCCTCTGCTCCTCTCAACAATCTTTGACTTAGTTCTATCAACATGATCCTTTGTGTGTATTGTAAATATAGCCTCTCAGAATAAGACTGCGGTATCATTGCATTATTCAACAAGGATCCGTGAGGCATGTTAAACGTGGCTGCTTTCAAAGCCGGCTCTCATCACTTTACCTGTAGGCACGTTATCCTGCTCAATGAAACATTAAAAGATTGAATTTTTGTTTTAATGTTTTAACATTTACTTTTTGGAGTTTTGGAGCTGCATGTTCCTCCAGGGTCTTTGTAAAGTCGCAGCTGTAAATATTTAAATATGTACTTTTCAAGACATTTTAAATATCTGCAATAAATTACCGATATTAAGGGTATTATTTAAAATGTTCTTTTGTTTATGCGCTTTTCTTTATTGTGATGTATTACATGCATCTCTACAGCCGTTTTTTCATTTCAAGTCTCTGGCTCGCTTACAGAAATTGAAGTGATGTGTTTATTATGCAGACAATATAATCCACAATTATGCATTGATTATTGTACTTCATAAATTGAACAAAGCAGGGGTAATTAGTCTCTGTCAGCATGAAAAGACAAAAGCAGATTGAAGTCACTTAATTGTAATTCGATAGTTCTTCATCAGAAGAAGAAAAAAGCAATATGTATTCATAATGAACTAAAGATTCAATGCATTAAGCAAAAACAAGCAGATTAACTACTCTGTGTACTCTAAAAAGATTAATTCTGATATGAAAAGTAACCTGTTCACTCCCACTACTCTATTTTATTTTTATTTTTATTTATTTATTTTATTTTATTTTATTTATTTTTATTATTATTATTTTTATTTTTATTTTTATTTTACTAACCAATGGTAGACAAGGAGAGAGTTCGGGGAAACCTGTTTAAAACAGGTTATTTTTGCATAATTTTTGCATTTCCGTTTGGTGAAACTAGCAGAGCAGATTTGACATATTCAACTTTAAGTTTACTTTCATCTGGATTTCTATCTGTATTTCTTCATTTTGCATGGCAGAGGCTTTAACTCTGTCAGATCAAAGGCAAGGAGAGATCATGTTAAAGGTGTATTTCTAGCCCATGTACATCTCTCTGGCAGCTTCAGCAGTCTCTTCAGAGATGGCTTTGGCACAGGCTTTATTTTGACGTTATATAGTGAGAATCTACCAAGCCACGCTAGTGTTCATATTTCAATTTGACGAGGGGCAAAAAATACAGGCGTAATCTGCCACACAAAAGCAATGTCATTACTGATGTTGCACATTATTCCAAAGTGGCGAGTCGTGCGGCAGGGAGACGCAAGATAAGGCAAAGAGAAAATATCAAAAGTGGTGAGTGAGCACTAGAATTCGTCACGGACAGATAAAATGTTCAGCAGAAAATCTTGAGGATGTGCCAATGTTTCTTTTTTTTTGTTCATTCTCCGTCTCCTCCTTTCTGTCTTTTAAGCTTTATCTGAGACACAATGCATGCGGCAATTTTATCTAAATAGACAAAAGTGTGGCAGCATCCAGCTGCTTTCTGAAGGCTGACCTTGATGGAGGTGTTGCCGTCCTATCTGTGCTGAAACCAACGACCTCCAAAAGACTGTTGGCTCAGTTCTTCTGTTAAATTGTAAGTCTGTCAATATAGCATGGAGAAGAGTACAATCAATCCCACAGTTTCAAAGATTACCCCCCCCACACACACGCAGCCACATTAGAAAGCTATTTAATGTAATAACAGTTCAGTTTTGTTTAAATGTCACAATCGCACATCTAATCTTACTGCTTTATTAGTTCCTTTTTAAATTGACCTTATTTTGTTAAATGCCACATGAGGTCTGGACCTTGTTTTTCACTAGCAATTATTCTATGTGTTAAATAAAACATTATTAAATATGTACAATAGGGGCATGTTACACAAAAGAAAATGTGATTTCTTCACCATTACATCACTAAACTCGCAAAAAACTGTTTTCAAACTGGTTTTCAAGTAAAAACTCCCCCATCTGTCATTGGCCAGTTAAGCAGACAGCCCTGCCCATGAACTCACTCCATTGGCTGAGCTGTTGCTATCTTAGGTCGGAGTGATCCGTGTTTTAATAGTTTCAAAGTGTTTACTGTTTTCAGAAAAATCAACTGGTTTAATTATATTTTTCATCACATATTATGCTGCAATACAATAAAGGATTTTAACTAAAAACCACACACTTCAGCTTTAAAGGGAATCAAATCAAAAAGCTTTAAATGAACTATTCTGTGTACACAATAGCTGTGTAGCTATTGTCCTACTAAGAGTGTTTTATTTTCTTGTATGATTCATCTTCTTAATCCTATCTCCCATGATTCCCCAGGTGGCACATTGGTGGTGTAATGGACACAGGAAGTGCAGGCTCAGCATGCAGAAATTCAGATAAGCACTCTATTAAAAATGGAGTCTTTAATTTATTGATCAGTGAGATGATGAGTTGGACATGATGAAGAGGGAAGGAATGTGTGTGTGTGAGATACTTTAATCTCTATCTGTCACTTATTATTAGTCATGATGGAGTTCTGAAGCACATTCTATGAGGAATGACAAGTTAGGGCAAGCCAGAATCATCTAGTTTCTTTGTTTCTCACACCCAAACAATTTCAGAGTTTAGACTCAAAGAAACAGACTCAGAACTGGTTAATAGGGTGCACAATCTGTGCTCCCTATTTGCCTTTTTTATGACACTGTTCATGTCTGGTTTGTTTATATATTTTTACCGCACTTTAACAACATGATTTGTTTGCCATGTTTTTTTTTTAATAATAACTGTTGAATTATTTTTGACAGTTAAGACACCTCAGCAGTAGTTTAGTACTTACAGGCCAAACTGCAGCATTTTGGGCCTGAAGGTCTTTGCGCACTGAGTTCAAAATTCTCATCTGGAATTTTTGCATGTTAAAAAATGAATATGTTCTCACATTGTGCTTATCACATTTACACACTGCCTCCAAAACTTTTGTTTGTTATAAAAAAACAAACAAAAACTAAATCCAGATCAGATTTGATTTTCTGACTTTTTGCATTTTTCTAAGAAAAACATTTCGGACCTTAACAGTGATCTGAATTCTGATTTCAATCTGAATTCAATCTGAATTCAGGCGCAAGTGTGTATTGAGTGTGAATGCAAATATGATTCAGATTATTCAGAAGTTGATTTTAATGATATAGTGTTAATGTTAACATTTTAATTTCATGGCTTCAACCAAAAATATAATTGCTAAAAATGTAGGATGCTTCTGACTAATGTTTTTTTTACATTTTAATTTTCACATCTAAAGGGTTAAAACTGACACCTGGTAATCTAATTTTTGCAGTTTCATATTGGTCTCATGCTAAACAACTTTTGATTTATGACATTTTTCCATCATACTTCATGTTCATTGAAGTCTTGGTCCAGGCCTTGGGGTGTTTATACCTGTTTGCATTTTGTTAGATGCTTAACATGAGATGTCATTTCAGAAGCCGAATAAATGCACTTCCAATTGCAGGACCAGGTGTCTCAGACACATGTCCGTCCAGATAACTGACAGGAAGTTTAATGCAGTGACGGAAAACTAAACAAATGAATAAATCGGAGCGGAAAGCATCACAGCATGCCTGGACAAGGCCAGTGGGCTCTGGTCTATCTGAGAAGTGAATCTAACGAGGCTTGGCAAGTGGAGCTTCGCAACAGAGGCAGGGATCTACATGCAAAGAGAGAGAGGTCAGCCGAGGCCTTTGCCTCCTGGACCTTGCCTCAGTTGTGACAGTTTATAAAAGCAGCTTTTACGTAAAGCCGAGACAGAAGCTTCAACCATTAATGTGTTGTTGTTTTTGATGAATGCAGCACCTATACCCAAACATCATGTTCATATGTGAATATTTAACATTTAATTTCAAAACTAATGCGCTGGTCCAGTTATAACGGTTCTTATTTTTTTTTACTGTAGATGTTGATGGGAGAAGAACTCATGACGAAATAAATGTTCTCCTCCAATACATGTTGGCCACAATTATTGGCAGCCCTAGAATTTTGTATGAGTAAAATATCTCTAAAGTATATTCCCATTCATATTCACAATTTTTAGCACTCCAGGGTGATTATGAACAATGAGCCAGCCCTGGCTTCCTGTTTCACATAAATGCATATAGGAGGGAAAACAAAGCCCAAAATCCTTTAATCATCAACACAATGAGAAAAACCAAAGAATATATTTCTTATATGCTGCTAAAGATAAATGAGCTTCACAAATTAGTGAAGTGGCTTTAAGAAAAGAGCTAGAGCAGTGACAATTTCCATTTCCACCATCAGGAAAAAAAAATTAAGAATTTCCAATCAACATACAATGTTAGGAAACTGCCTGGAAGAGGATGTGTGTCTCTTTCATCCTAATACACGGCGAGGAGTAGAGTTTGAGTGGCTAAAGACTCTTCAAGGACCACAGCTGGAGAATTGCAGAAAATAGTTGAGTCTCAGGGTCAGAAAACCTTAAAAAAATGTAAAAAATATTCAAACAGCCCCTACATCAGCACATGTTGTTCAGGAGGGTTTAGGAAAAATTCTCCAAAACCTCCAGGATGTTCAGTTGTCAGACAGGACTGGAACTACAAAAAAATGTTTTTTTAGCAGCAAACTCTCAAGATGTGTTTGGTGAACACATGGATAAAAAGTACTCCATTTGTATAATGAAATATACTGCTGTGTTTTTGATGTTGTGGGTCTATATTTATGCTGGAGGTCCTGGATATCTTGTTTAGACACATGTCATCGAGGATTCTATCAAATACCAATAGATAAAAATCAATAATTCTCTGACTCTTAGAAATCTTATAATAGGCCATTGTCCACTGGCACAATAATCCAAACACAAACATCATAATCAACACCACAATTAGTCACTGAGCAAAAAAATAATCTTTTGCCATGGCTGTCCCAGTCCTCTGACCTGAACCCTGAATGGAGCTGGTAATCTAAAGGGTCTGGACTGATTCTGGATGAAGGAATGGTCTGTTTTCTCTTATCAGGTGTTCTCCAAACTCTTCAGGCATTACTGGAGAAAACTGTTATCTTAGTAAAAGGACGTAACAATAACTGGGTGCCAATAATTGTGGCTAACATGTATTGGAGAAAAACATTTATTTCATCATGAGTTTTTCTCCCCATTTTCAATTGTTTTACTTCAATGGTAGGTTAGAATTTTGTAAATTTTTTGAACGAAAGATCAAAAGGATAAACAATGCTGATTTATTTCCACAGCCACCTTTGCTCAGATTTCCCAAGGGTGCCAATATTAGTGGAGGGCACTGTAATGTAACTAATGGAACTTTATTAAAAAGTGTTACCAGCATTTATTTGGGGACACTTTATTTGTGCACATGAGTATTTTTGTCCCGGAACATTCTAATGAAAATGTTTTTCTAACATGCATGGCTTCAAACTTGATTGTATTCTCTTGTTAGTAATTATTGTAGCTGAGTTAGCAAAACCTAAGCATCACAGGGTGGTGCATGTATATTTTTAGTAATGTAGTTTGCAAAAGTGTTATTGCAGCTCATCAATCATGATGAAATTTTATTTATTTATTTATTTTTTGGCTTCCATTTATTCTTTTTTTTATGGTAATACTTACACTCATCACGGACAAGCAACATGTGCTCAACAGATTGATGGTCATTAGGCTACAGGTTTTGATGTTTCAGTAACACACAGCTGTGGTTGTTAGAGATATCCTACAGGTGACTGATTGAGTCTGAATTATATCCTTTAATTTGTTAATGTTGAGTAACCAACATCTGGAAGTTTTATTTCACTGCAATTTCAGACTCTGAGGCCGTGAGAATGGATTTCATTCAGCCGCAAATCGGACAGATGCGATAACATTAGGTTAAACGAAACGTGTGTTAATTTTTGAAGACTGGCTTTTCTAAAGCAATTTAGTTTTTCTGTGTTTGTTGATATTCTTTTAAATGTGACAACTCTGACATATGTTTCCACCACAGATGGATGAATGTGTTTTTTTTTTTTTCTTGGTCCCCCGAAATGGTTTCATCTAGACAGGTGCTTCCTGTTCTACCCTGACATGAAATTAAACACAAGTCCAGATGTGCTGCCTGTAGACCGTCCATAACCGCCGCACTGGGCATTTAATCAAAGCGCAGAAAAGGAGACGGCAGTAAACCGCTTGCTCATGAAAGAGAAATATGTGTCGCACTAGTATGAGCCCTCGTTTGGAAAGTCAACTTTCTCTGAACCCTGCACGCTTTTGTTTGGAGCTTGACACCAGACAATAAACAGAACTGTCTGTGTTGGTCACTAATATGTGCACGTGTTTGTGGCAGTTCTGTGTGTGAATGTGAATGCTAGACTTCTCTTAGGCTGTTCAGTCGATAGTAATTAATATATTATGTGCGACACATTCTGGAAGCTGCTAAAACGTGAGAAAATATTGTAATTGTATTGAAAATATTGTAGTGAAAAATCCAACACAAGGATCAAGCATATTGATGTGCAGGTATAAAACTTGTAAGGTCCGTAGGTCTGTGACCACAATGAGATTGGATCAGTGATTCAAAATCTAAATATACATGTATTAATATAGCATATTCTGTTACATATAGATGAATGAATTTGAATACTTATGTGATACAATTATTTAGTATTTGTAGAATTTTTTATGAATTATTAATAAATAATTGTATTATCTTTTATATATATATATATA
>JAUYWG010000064.1:11072504-11084995 GCA_034779775.1 Enteromius afrohamiltoni | reverse complement strand
ATGGACCTGTACACATATATGAAAAAATATTATTTGCCAATTACAAATATTACTTGCATTTCTCAATTGAAGTGTGTTAATTTCCACATATTCACTCTTGGCTGGAACAGTTATGAAAACACAAGCGCAGAAAAATAAAATGATATTGTCAGGAATGGAAGCAAGCCTATGTTTGATATGCATTTCAAAGGTCTAAAAAGGCCAAAAGTAAAGACCCTTCCCCCCTGCACCCTTCACCCCCTCGGTTAATTATTGAGGAGATGTCGAAAGGATACATGAGTGAGGAGCATTCAAGCTTTCATCACTGTAACCTTTCATTGTCTTCTTCTCTCGCCTTGCCTCGTCACTGCAGCTAATAAAAAGCCCGGCCGGTGCCTCTGAAAGCCAGAGCATTAATGAATAGGCCTGATTAGAGAGACTAACCACCCTGAACTTTACATACATTTTCAGACAGTGTCAAACAGTGGTGTTGATTGGTAAAAAATCAGCAAATATTCCTCGGCTTAATTTTTTTTAGCCACACCATAAATGTGCCACTTTATGCTTGTGTGTGAATGGAGGGCCTTTTATCTCAGACGTGGCCTTTTGATATTTTATCTGGGATTTCTTTTAGGGCGGCAAATATACACAATTATACATAATTGTAAGGAATGTGCATTAGCGAAGAATAGACCTGAACGCCCTTTTGCTATCTGAGTGACTGTAATGGTGAATTTATGTTCGAAAATGTGAACACTGGTCTTGCTTTAGCTTATTAATTGATGCAGTATGCAGAACTCTGAAAGCCTGAAAGTGTACAAAAAAAGTCACTTCCCTTGGGAATTCATGCTGATATAGAAGCCTATTTCCGCAAAGGATTAAAATACATAAAGCTAATTATCACTTTAAATCTCAGAATTATTACACTTTTTTTTTTTTGTCTGAATTGTAATATTTATGTTTTGCAATTCTGACTTTTTTTTCTCACATCTCACAATTTATAAGAACTTGAACTTTATTTTTATTTTTTTTAAATGTAACTTTTTAATTCCCAGGGAAAAAGCACAGTGGTGAGATGTAAACCACGATCTTTAAATCTCAATGCAAGGTGAATTTTTATTAAATTACTGAGAAAATGAAGTGTGAGATGCTGAATTAAGATATGAACTTGCGGTTCTGAGGACAAAAAGTCAGAATTGTGAGACATAAACTTCTAATTATGAGTTTAAAATTTGCAGTTCTGAGAACGAAAGTCTGCATTGTAAGAAAAAACCCTCAATTTTGAGAAAAAAATCTGAATCCTGAGGGAAAAAGTCAAAACTGTGAAATAGAAACTTAAAATACTAAAAAAAGGCAGTCAAAATTACGAGACAAAACGTCTGAGTTACCGCTTTTATATGTTTACTTAGACAATGAATTAATCTTCCATCTGCTAAATATATAATTTCCCCAAAATTAAAGCATCTCCAGGATCTTTTTATAAAATGTAAAAACACTGACAAATATCATGCTAGCGCACTAGAAGGATTTTCTTGTTGTTGTAGCCCGCATCCCCCCACTTTTTTTTTGTATGATTGAAACCAATCCCCCCCCTTCCCTCCGCAGCCCCCAAGCCCACCGCATCATGCTAAAAAGAATGACTGCCACAGACTGATGACTTTCAATATGCCTGCGTCTCCCGCACTAGTGAGTGGGGGCAGGGAGGGTCAGCGGTAATTCATAACTGCTTTAAAATTGTGTGGAGCACTGGCAGCAGCTGTCAGGGTGGCTGTGCAGAGACTCTGAGTATGTAAATGTGGAGATAGGGAGTTCTCCTCCACAGGCCTCCTTCATCCCGCATCAATCAGGGCTCCTGAATACATCAGGGGTATTTTCATTATACCCTGTTATTTACTACATCAGGACAAATTACCCTGGCAGTCCGGGCTGATTTTTCCGGGCAGCCCGATTCGGCCAACTGGGCTTCGGCGCTGGAATCTTATTGTAAACATTACGGGATAAATCTCGCGATTGAGCACATCAATCTCACTGTGGAGTGGACGGCGGCCGCTAGCACTTCTGAGATTGTTGTCCACGACTTTTCGGGGTTTTTAAATATCGGATCTCTCTTTTGGCCTCTCGTGCTTTTTCCTCATCTTCCATTTCTCACCCTTTTCTTTTCCAGAGGACATTTCCCGTCCCGCTTCTGCAGTCTAATTGGGATAGAAAATAGATCTCAACCCTGTTGGAGCAATAAGGGCTTTTACAAGTGGGGAGTTATGAGACTCAATCCAGACCTCTGTCCTGCCTTAACCAGCACTAGTTTCTATGCTAATGTTCCTTCCATCACGATAGATTAAGCAAACACAAACACGAAATGAGGCTGGATATGAAAGTGGACGGCTTTCTGCTTCATTTGTAAGGTGTATGTGTGCGATCAAGTGCACCTGCTCTTTTTTTCAGTATGGGCTCATTCGTTCATCTTTCTTAAACCCCTTCGCCTTTAATAAGAAGCTCAGTCACTGACCTGTCATACTCTCAAAGATAACTGCCTATCTTCATCTTCATCTGAGTCTAATCCAGCCTCCAGTTTGGTGCAGATAATACAATATTTGTAATTAAATGTGACCGTGTCTGCTATCGTGTCACTTATTTTTAATGGACAGTTTTCATGGTTAATGGTATATAGGGATGCTCAGTTTCTGTGCATGTTTCAGAAGATTACATTGTTTAGGATGTGTTAATAAGCCCTTGAGTTTGTTTGGGATCTGAAATATCAATAATAATTATAATTTGTTTATATAGTCTTTCCTAATATTAACATACTTATATTTCTTCAAGGATAAATGTTTGTGGATTTGGATTTAGTATATTTATTTTATGGATATTAGTTTGATATATTTTACTGTATTTATCTAAACTGCATTTTGATGGCCAATGCATGCCTTTTAATAAATAATAATAATAATAATAATATAAAAACAGTCATGTTTCTGAAAATTCAATATTCATTTTGCATACCAAAGCTGCATTTGTTTGATCAAACATACCTTAAAATCATTAATATTGTAAAATATTATTACAAATTAAAATAATAGTTTTTTATTTTAGTATATTTTAAAATGTAATTTATTCCTGTGATGGCAAAGCTGAATTTACAGAAGCCATTGCTTCAGTCTTCAGTGCCATATGATCTTTCAAAAATCACTTACAGAAATATTTTCCAGAATTTTTAATTAATATAATATTATCTGAATTGGAAATATTTTCAATTCAACCTGTCCTTGCTGATTATAAATATGGTAGTGCTTGACAAAGTGACTTTGAGAAGGTTAAAGAAAGTTTTAAAATTGCAAAAAATGTAAAATTCTCCTGTGTCCATTGGTTTCTTCAAACAGTCACGTGATTAGAACTACTGAATAAACAGAAGCTATATGAAGTATATGCCACATGCACTGTCTGAGATGAGTGAGACAAGTCAAACAAGTATGTGTTTGAAAGAGTTTGCTTGGCTATAGTTTGCGGACAAAGTCCTTAGAACGTAACATTTGACCAAATTTCCCCTTGGGCGAATCTGGGAATGTTATCAGTTAAAATAAGATCACATTTATTTTGGGAAAACACAAAAGATATTGTATTTACATTTAATTATTTAGCAGATGCTTTTATCCAAAGCTACCTACAAATGAGGACAATAGATGCAATCAAAACCAACAAAAGAGCATATCATTTGAGAGATTTCAGTTTTTTTGTTTGTGGGGTCTAAAACAACACTGGACCTTACTGGCTTTAATTGTTCAGATAAAACATTGAGTTACTTTCCAAAATATTGTTGATTGCGTTTTCTTGAAAGAATGAAAGTCAAGTTGGGACGACATGAGGGTAATTTTTTGATGAAGTGCCCCGTTAAAACAAGTTAAAAGAGATACCAGTGCAAAATACATTTATTTTCATTTGATATATACATATACTCTATAAATACAGTATATAGATATCTTTTTACTTAAATTCAAATCAGAAGGTTATTTTTGCATTGTAGTTAATAGCAGTTATGCTTTTTTTAACAGTGTAAGTCTATTTTATGTCCTTATTTAGACATCTAAACGTATGTGCTCACACACCACCTGACTAATAGTTTGCACAAGCCTGTATTATGAGATATAAAATATATATTTTTCCTGCTACGATTAGTGTCCAAACATCTGGCACTAATTGGCACTAAATTATATCCCCAGTATGGAATGAAGGGCAGAGATCACACAGTCCGTGAGGCAGGTGTCTGAGTGATCAGCAGATATCACTGTCTCCAACAGTCAAGAGAGGAGAGGGGGGAGAACTTGCTAAGACCCTCTCGGGGAAGGAGGGAGGGGGGCTAATGTCTAACGTGACATAATGAACACTGAAGATATGAGGAATACAGATGGTAGGAAAAATCAATACCAAATGCATTGGATTTACCACGGCACAGCGCTCTGTCATTAAACGTAAAGATTTGCTTTGCTTTGCTGTATGAACAGGATTATTGTGTCCAGAATATTTCACAATGTCCACGGCGGCGCTAGTGCAAATTTGTGTTTTTCTCCCAAAAAAAGGGCATAATTACTTTCATTTGACACACTTGGAGAAAATAAGTACGTAAAATAACAATGTAACCTTATGTTACCTCTGGTGCGAGGTAACCTTAACCTCGCACCAGAAAAATCAATTGCAGAATTATGCAAATATTACAAGCCCAATCACACCAAGAATAAAGATAACTAACGATAACTATTTTATCGTCCACGCCAACGAACGATAACTGTCTGATTTTTTTTTTTTTTCTAAGAATTCTCTGGGTTTTTGTCGTTTTCTCCTTCAAAGGCTTTTATAAGATAATGAACAATAAATCAGTGACAGCCAATCAGAATCCATTCTGCTTTAAAGTTAGAATTATATGTAAAGTTATCGTTCTTTACCGTTAAACTTATAACTTTAATGTTCCTCTTTGCCAGTATAGTTCTCGTCCATGGTTTGAACATTTTTCTTTTGTTTAATTTTGTTTGTTTATTTTCTCCAAGTGTATCATTGGTTTCCTGTTAAGTCTGCTAAACGCTGACAAATTCAGTTTGTGTGAAATAACCCAACAGTCTTCATCCCTCATGTCGGTTTGATTAAATCTTCCCGCTTTTGATGAATTGGGCCAAATTCATTAGCGCTGGGTGTGAGTACAGCCCTGGGTCAGGGCCAGCCCTCACAACCAGACGGGTGGAGAAAGAGTTCAGAGGTCGCCAGGAGAAACTTTGCTACTTCTTAACTTAATAAATCCTGACAACCTAATCATGGGCCCGCCTTTGTGGGGTTACCCTCCACAGATGGTGGAGCGCAGGGCGTTTAAAGAGATCTGGAGGGTCGGAGGATGAGAGGGAAGGTGCGTCTGAAGAGATCTCCAGGAAGAGAGAGGCCAGCAGGGAGCGTCTTAGCAGGGGGGAGAGAAGGGTGACACTGGCGGGGACCACGGGGGGAGTCTAAAGCACTTCCATCTCCTGCCGTCTCCTGCAGCTTCTGATCGGAGAATATGATAAGGCCCCCGCCAGGATAATAGGCCCCGGCAAATGTCGAGGCCTGTGAAGAACACGAGGCTGGATCAAGTAGCTGAAGCTAACTTCAGGGAGAGAGCTGAAAGCTGGGAGCCGGGGCTCGCGGCTCGGCCGTGTAGGGGGCTCAGCGAAAGGGCGGGTGTGTGTATGTGACAAAGGCCATGGATGAAGGCGAGAGCCACCTACAAAGCCCAGGCTGTCTGGCAGGATTTGGGTGCCGTGTTGCTGGTAGAGATGATGCTCCCCTCTGATATCCTCGGGGAGATTATAGCAGGAGAGAGAAGATAAAAGAAATCTATAAACATGCAACTCCTCGTCTCTGCACCTGCGTGAGCTTCTGCGTCTTGGAAGTATCTTTTGTATGACAGCTCATGTCTCTTTTTCGTTTCACCTTTCTGTCTTTCCGCTGGAGATCTTAATAATGGCCGCTCCGTGACACGGGTCCGTGGCCTCTTCTGTTAGTGGCTCATTTGTTTCCCTCCTCCTTTGATGGCTCCGTTAAAATATCTTGTGGGAGTCTCGTTCCGTTTATAAGGTCTATTGATTCAACTCTTGCCACAATCTATTATGCTATTGTCTTGCCTTAAGTGTCTCATCTGTACTATTCATGAACGGTCCACTATATATCAAACCCATGTTTGCTTTAGGACATAATAGATATGCTTCCATGTTTTTATTTATTTTCAGTCTGTAATTTATGTTCTCTGAATTCGGATCTAAATAGATTAGAGAGCGCAGGCGTATAGGACTGCACGAAACAGCGCGTGGACTGACCAGACGATTGAAGTTTTCCAGGGTCATGAGCAAAAGAAAAGATTTATGAGTGGTTTCTAAACATGTATTGAATCTTAAGTTTTACTGAAGGCAGACATATCATGTAACCCTTAATGATCCGGCCTCCTAATGCATTGAAGGAAAATTCCATGTTTTCCTTGACAGACTTCTCCAACACACAGCCATGGATCATGTTATTGTTCATCCTAAATGTAGCTTTTTGAAAGTTATGGTGCAGACTGGGATATCTTTATTTCGTTTACAATCTCGTGGACTTGGCTGTTGTGGTTAAATAAACTGCAGTTTATTTGAAATTTTTGGAAAACAGCTTAATGGGTAAATGATACTAGTAATGTCTCATTGGCAACTCTAATAATATAATATAAATGCTACTATATATGATACTATATATATATATACTATGATACTATATGTGTGTGTGTGTATATATATATATTTATCTGTCTGTCTATCCATCCATCTATGTCCATCCTTGATATGCCATTATGCATTCCTGGTAATTTACAGTGTTTTAATTAATGCTTGCAACTATTAGATTCATCTTTAATCACTCACTTTTGTCAATTTTTTGTTGGTGACAGAGGGAGACTTCATTATTGGTTGCCTTGTATTTGACATTGGCTCCAGGATGTTGTTGGTGGTGGGGCAGGTTTGAGGAAAGGAAGTATGACCTCGCTTAAAGCTCTTTTGAAGTTTTGAAGGCAGAACTGGAGTCAGGTATGATCAAGGTATTGATTGCCTTGGAGAATCACCTCAGTCAAAATTATTAATGAACTAGCAACTAAAATCATTAATGAGGACAAAATATTGTGGAATAAACAGCAGACTACTTCCCCTAGGCATTATTAATTGATCCTGGCAAAGGAACTGAGAGAAAATGAAATGTTTGCATAGGAAATAAAGAATGGTTGTGTTAAAATGTATATACATTACCATTCCAAGTTTTATAATATGTGTGTATATACATATATATGTAGTATATATGTACTTTAATAGTTGTTCAGCAAGGATTCTATAAATTAGTGACAGCAAATAGTGTTAGGATAGATTTCTGTCTCAAATAAATCCTTTTTTTTATGTATGACCCCATACAGTATTGATTTTACAATTGAATAGACAAATTGTTTTCATTATGGAATAAATGCAGAGTTTGGATTTTCAGCTTAAAAGTTTGACAGAAAGCTGAACGTCTGTTTCAGTGAATGTTAAGGGACTCAATATCTCAGTAGAGATCTAATATATCTGTATCGTATCTCTGTGGTGACCCTGTGGTTCTTCAGCATGAGCTTCATGCTGAGATCACGGCCTTTAAGGTGCCTGTGCACTGTCAATCCAGCCTTCATTAGCCCTCTCTCAGAGCCCCGCCATACTGCCCCATCGCTCTCTCTCCTCATCTTTGATCTCTTCATGCTCGCTCACTTCTGCATCTGATGGGGGAATTAGAGATAGAGAGATTCTGGCCGTTTCGCATGGACCCTGACACAGTGGAGCCAAATGATGAGAGAAGAACAGAGCAAGAGAGATCACGCAGTGCCTTAATCCTTACTGTTTCCCTATATGACTTACCAGCGTTGTTCCTAAGCTCAATGGGACACTGTAGAAATGCTTTAGACTCCCTGTAGATGAGCAAGAAGAAGAGCAAGTCTTTAGGTCAAAGACATAAAACAATGTTGTTCTTCAGCCTTTCAGTCTTTTTTCTGCTTTAGGGTGTTTCCTCGGTGGGCACTGCGCACAATAATTAAATATAAATAAACTCATTTAACTAGTTTGTTTAATTTTAGTAATTGTAAATGTTTGCTATTTTTTGTATTTTCTTTTTTTCCCGTAAAACATCAAATGCCTCTAATTCTCTAATATAAGTTATGGTAGAAATGGCATTTCAAATATTTTTGGGACTAAAATGATACTTTTTTTGCTCAGGCATCTAATCGTTAGCATTTTATGCATTGTTCACAAACATCGATATTCTTCTTTACAATTTTTGTATATTTTTTGTTCAAACTTGCAGCTTGATTTCTGGGTAAAAGATGATATTTATTGATTGATTGATTGTTTGTTTGTTTTTTAATCCTGCACATTAAGATAATTTAGGAATAGTACACATTGGTATTAGTGTGAAATATTTCTTAAAAATCCGATTTTTTGTTTAGAACTAGAATGCAAGAGTCCTTTAAAGCATTTCAATAATTATTGTGTGGAGAAAAAAATCATTTCCACATGTTTTTAAAAACATTTCTGCCAGTATATTGTAAACTGTTTTTTATTGCACTCTTTGTCTGCATTAGCACATTTAATGTTTTTATGATGGATTTTCATATTCTAATACTGCTAAAAGACTAATAATTATTTGTTTGAGACGAGGTCAAAAAATATCATATTTATTTCTCCATATAAGAAATATAGTTTTCTGTTTAATAGAATTCAGTCAGTGGGAAATAAACATTCCCGTATAGTTAAAGAAACACAGAAGTGCCTGGGAGTTGTGGCTTTAGAAGTACTTCCATTTTTCCTTTCATTTAGTTAGACAAGGACAATTTCTGTATTTGTATGCTTCAGGACTGCAGTTGTACTGAAAAAGAAATCTGAAAATAAAGCTCGCGTGGTCATGTTTTGGTGACCTTTTTCCAGCTTGACTGTGACTGGCATGACCCTTTCGCAGGCTTCATTATGCTTGCGATTCTATACATATGAATGCCATAACATTACCATGGCCACTTTTGCTTTCACGCTTATACGGCACGTGTCCGTTTTTCTTGGTGTCCCTGCCGGGCGCTCACAGTAATCAAAATAATTCAGCAAATAAATATGGCAATCAAAACAGACGGGCAGAGAAGCACTCTGCCTTATTTTAATGCATATCAATTTGATGCCTAGGAATAGCCGCTGCATATGGCGGCGAGAATGGAGATGTTTATGCCGAATCTGCTATTTTCATCTATGTGATTTTGTCCTCGTGGTGCCAGTAACGGTTTATGTGTGTGTGTGTGTGTGTGTATGTGTGTTCCCACAGGGTTACATGCTGCTGCTGACCCGTCACACTGAATCACACCTACATCTGAGGTTTAAACGTGCTCCCAACTCAACTTTTCACGCGGATTCCTCCAGCCTCGACCCGTTTGCGGTATGATTTGCGGATTTAATTTCATTCTTCTTTTAAGATCTAACATATATACTACATGACAAATATCTAGACATCACATATCAAAGCAGCCGGGTAGCAAAGGCATCTCGGTATTTTGGTTAATATCCTCAGGAGATTGATTTAGATATTCCTCGATAAGGCAAATAACCGTGGATCAACTTCGCCCGCTTGGCACAGTTTTTAAACATAGCGTGCTGCATAAATATTTCACTGATTTGTTTATTTATTTACTCGAGTCGTTTTATTAGAAGGAATTTTTCTTGGAAATGCCACAGCTAATTTCCTGGCGTGGGGCGCAAGATCGAGAGGCCCAGGCAGAGTTATGGCGTACACTGTGCATTTGTGTGATGTGAGCCAACACATTAAACTCACAGGAGAAAACGGCCTCAGACAGAGAAGGAGAGAGAGAGAGAGAGAGCGACAGTAGCTGTGTATATCTGCAGAGGAAATACCTTTTTTCCTCTTTCATTTGCCTTGCTCGCCTGCAGCTGTTTTAAGCATGACACAGGCAGTGTATCTAAGGAAGAGATATGCGCCGCATTAAACATACAAATCAGCAGCAGACTCCGTAGCCTGAACCCGTCAACGCTTGGATATCTGATGCAAAATTAAAGCAGATATTTATACTGAAACCTACATTACAGCGTTAGTTTGCACAATTTTCCCTGAGCCCTTTTCTCTCTCTCTCTCTCTCTCTGTGTGTGTGTGTGTATTGAATACATATTCATTTACTTTTTCTTATGTCAAGAAAAAAACACCTTCAGCGATGTCAAAAACCCAACGATCACAGGCTTTCCGTTTTGTTTTGTTTTGGTTTTCTTTTTTTTCTTCTCTCATGAAAAGATCCTTCTGTTTTTTGTCTGCAAATGTAATGTCATCTTTCTACAAAACGCAGCACGCCCGTTTTTGATTCTGTCATATTTCTTAAAAGTGCGCTCGTATTTTACGGCTTGCTCGCTTTTGTGTTTTAAAACAGAAGTCAATAGGTAGCGTTCGAGGGGGAGCGTGTTTGTCAATTTGCCGTCATTCTTATTATTTGGTTTGGTGTTTGATCTCGAAATAGATGTGTCTTCTCGAATTTGCCTGCAGTTCAGTGCAGTGCAGCAAAGAAACAAACTCCGCTTATGTAATTCATTCCTGTTTTTTTCTTTCCAAATACGAAAGTATGAATTGTAATCATGGTTGTAATTGGTGAAATGTTAGGGAAAAAACTAACTCAAAACATTACCCAGATTTCTTTATTCCTCTAACAAGCCACTTGAATACTACATTATATTTATTTCACATTTAATGCATAGTTTTGAAGTTGAGTGAAATTGCACATTCTGAATATTTACTTCAGACAGGATTAAATACATCTTCAAAAATTACTTGCACAGCAGACGGAAATATAATAGTAAAATGCTATTATTTCTTGCTTTTTCTGACAGAAAAGCTTTCAGGCTTTTCCCAAAACAGACTTTTTACTTGTATTTATTTATTTTAATGGAAATAGTTTACTTTAGGTTTATACGCCATCTTGGGAATGTTAGTTTATGAATATAAAAAAAACTGAAACCTAAAAATAAAGAATGTTTTTAGAATGTTGGGATATTAAAACCAAATAAGAACTTAGATTAACATTCTGTATTAGATACATAAAGGGTTTTTGTTTAAACTATTTTGTGTGATATTTATTTAAATGACCATCTTAAATAGCTTTATGCCATTTTATATATATATATATATATAACACATGTGCAACTTGACTGTAATTGAACTATTTTAAATTATGAGTACCAAAGTGTTTTTCCCAACAGCACATCAACATTTAATCATAGGCAAACTGAAATTGGTGCAATCTACAGAATGCACAGTCAGCAGGCTGCCATCAATAATTGCCACAAAAGATATGCACAACTTGGACATTTGTCACTATTTTATTGGATCGAGACTGTGAAGATGAGACATGGAATGATTGGGGGACAGAAGGAAGAAATAGGAATAGGATCAGATCTGTGAAAACCTGCTAAATGTGAGCGTCATGGTTTAGCATGAAACAAAGTACTGCTAACCGCTAGGTCACGACTCTGGCAATAATAAATGACCCATATGAACTATTTTTATGATAGTTTTGCTGTTCGTTTTTAGAGCTTGGCAGTATTAAATCTGTCATTTGTCAACAGGTGGAGGGGAAGAAAAGCCTGGCATTTATTCCCGAAAGTGTATTATCAAAACCATTACAAGAAAAACGGGAAAGTAAACAAACCACCACTGCAATGAGCTTTGCATTTGCACTGTTTATTTCATGGAAAATGAAGAACAGGCAAAATTTCGTAATTTTGCAACCAATTCAAGTCATTTGCATTGTGATCTTTACAATTGGTTTTGTTTCTTTAGCTTTGGTCTTGTCTGTTCATCAGATGTGTGTGTGTGGCACATTGAAGTTGTCCCTGCAGTTGTGTTGTTAAACCACAGTCAAGTACAGCTGAGATAAGAGATCTAGATCAAGATGTGTGCGTTCACAATGTTGTCATAGTTGAATTGGTCTGAAGAATTTACAATGAACAGAGCAGTTTGGATTTTTCCCTTCTACATACCGCTTCTTTCAGTTTGTTTCGCAGTACTCTCTCTGGTCCTCACAGGAGGCTGGACTAAGTTCACCGCTTCAGAAAAAAGAGGGAAAGGTTTAATATTTAGTCAATTTTAATAATTTTTTAAAATATGATAATAATTGTTATGGTATTTTTAATCATATTTTGTACATTAAGAATCAAAGCTTATCACAAAACATCAGACAACTACAAAAAAAACTAAAACTTTAATTTTGATTTAATATTTCAAGGATAATAGCAAAAAGTTTGGGATTATTTATTTAAGAAACTAAAAACATAAAAATGACTTTACATTATTATACAAAAAAAAAATTATATATATATATATTTTTTTTAATAAATATTGATTATTTTGGCATACAGCTCATGAAAACCCAAAATTCTCAAAAAATTAGCATATTTCATCCGACCAATAAAAGAAAAGTG
>JAUYWG010000064.1:10992011-11058919 GCA_034779775.1 Enteromius afrohamiltoni | reverse complement strand
AGGACAATTGATGTGTTCTCTTTTTTTTTTCTCCTCTTGCTTTTTTCTGTCTATGTGTTGTTTGTTTTCGAACAACGTTTTTTTTTTTTTTTTTCTTTTTCTGGAAAGTTTACTCTCAAGGCAATTGTGAAAATGCATTTTGGATGGTTCTCAGCTCTTGCCGTACTTCAGAAAACAATGTGGAAATCTATTTACCTCATATTACCGTACTTATTCTATTTGAACCGGGGTATTTGGGTTTTGTTTGTACATACATAAATAAGTTAATGGATTTGCCCTTAGAGTCTGGTGTAGGCCTTGCTAATATCAATTAATTGACTTGATGCATTTGTCTAAAACAAACAGAAGTCTTTTTACCCATGCAAATTACTCCACAATTCCATTTTCCGTTGGTCTCGTACAGCAGGTTTAGTGATTTATCAATTTAACCTTCAAGGTGTTCTTGCACAGGTGTCTAAAGTATTGAAATGAAGCTTTGAACACATGCAAAGTATATAGGAGAGGTCAGGATTGTTTGTTTGAAATCTAAAACTTATACCTAAACTGTGTCAATTGTCAATTACAAAGTGCTTTTGTTACAGACTGTTTTACCACCGGGATTGTTTTCTTTAATTCTTTAAATTAAAAGAACAATTTATTTAAAATAGGAATCTTTTGTAACATTATAAATGTCTTTAGTGTCACTTTTGATTAATTTAATTTAATTGGATTAATTTCTTTTAAAAACACTTAAAACAACAACAACAACAAAAAATCTTACCGACCTCAAAATTTGATTTATGGTAATGTATGTATAAAACATCAGACATTGTTTGTGTGAGTGTCACTTTCACAATTGTTTGCTCAAATTTTTCACATTTTTGTCTGTCCAGTAGAAGTAATTGGTAAGTAATAGTCAGTGTTACTAACATTCCCATCTGCCCAACCATGCTATGTCTTTTTTTTTAATAATTAGGTGACAGTTTTAAGCCAAGAAAACACTGATTAAAAGTTTTTTCCTGATAAAAAATAGTTTCCCCGAGTTTCAAATCCTTTATATTTATACACTAGACTTCTATTGTCACCTATAATTTCATTGAAGATTTCATCCCTGTACCGAAGTGGTTAAACTAAGGGTCTTGCACATCACCCATGTTACAACCATCCCAGGTCTCCCCTATATATATGTGCACCCACACATGCTGTAAAACTTCAAAGCAGAACTCAAACTATACTGCCGGAGTAGTTGATGTAGGCGAGGAACAGTGTATTGTTCATTTGTGCATGGGAGGAGATGAAACGAAATCCATCTTGAGTTATTTGTTTTAAAATGTAATGCTCCCAACTAGTCTTTAATCTTTCATTAGTGCTACACAATGTCTAAATTCATACGAGCTAAATCAATCGCTACCTTGAGGACTTTGATGAGTGTGTTTTGCTGGATGTTGATTCTTCTTTATACATTTATGAGCATTTTGAGGATGGGGAAAACAGAAATACGCACCAGAGGCATGTGTGATGTGGGCACATCCAAGAATCCATAATGGATCAGACAAGAAGCTCATTATGAAAATTTGCCTTGGGTCAGACTCTCGGTAGCACAGGATGGCGAATCTTGAACAATGGAGGTCTTAAAAGGGAGAAGGATCAAAGGGCCCAAACAGGCCATCACAATCCAATTGAAATGTTTTCTGGGCATCATAAGGAGGTAATGGATGGACGCACAGAAAAAAAAAAAAAAAGGTGGCCATTTTGAATGCAGCCCAAATTACAGTGTGTTGAAGAGTAGATGGAAAATTCACATGACAGACTTCTGCACTTCTCGGCTATGCATTGTGCTGGGAGTGAAGCCAGTCATTATAGACACCCAGATGCATTTCGCACAATTCCGTAATGAGCCTAAAGCTATTTTCTGTTTGTGTTTTAGTCAGAAGGATTTGTACATGATAGGTACTATTTCAATATTTTGATATAACGTGTCCATTAAATTCTTAGCTACTCTAAACACTGCAATTTTGTGTCTTTTCCAGTCCAAGTAATGTGTCATCCAGCTTCTACCTGCATCCAGTGGCGGTTCTCCTGTTTCTGGTCCAGTGCTGGTTTGTGCGAGCGGTCTGGGTCAGGTTGTCGAACAGTTGGGAGGTCATCCTGCCCCCTTCAGCCCCAAGTACTGTACGTCCACCTCTCACACCAGTGATGAATATGTCCTTATGCATATAGACAGCATGTCACCACGTACAACATCAACCTGTACAATGGCATGTTGGGTTCGGACAGGTACCAGACGTGTGTTTATGACATGCGTCAAAGACAACTATCTGACCTTGTTTCAGATGCTGTCAAAGAAGTCTAAAAAGTCAATGAAACCAAATTGAGAAATTCTGTCATCCTCATATCATTCTAAATTTGGACGACTTTCTTAAAGAAGGAACTTGTGATAACAGTGTTCTTTTTCCAAGCAAATACAATGAATGGGGACTGAAGCGTTTAAACTCAAGAAAGGACACAATAAATGCTGTACATACAATCTTCTGAAGGATAGATAGCTTTGTGTAAGAAACACACCGAAGCTGTGAGCTGTTACTGATTTATAATCTGCCCATCTAATGAGCTTCGAATTTGATTCATGAATGCTGTTTTGTAAATATGATGAACTGATTCATTGAAAAGATCTAATTGAAAAAAAGTGATTTGTTTGTAAAATAACCATATGACTTCGGAAGACTTACTTTGCTGCTATTGCATCGTTTTTTTTGATTCAATGAAAAAGAGCAACCAGGAAATTATTAGATGTTTCTACAAAGTCCTGCGATTTTGAAATGACAGAATATTTTATTGTGAGTGAACTAATCTTTCGGGCTCAATTGTTCAGAATCCATCCAGTTCAAATGGGTGAGAGGACACGACCACAATGCGGTGAGAGAGTCTCTAAATAGCAGCGTCGCAGATGCTGTTCTCTGTTCTTACATGCCATTTTGTACAAGTACATTCAGTTCGTCTGAGAAAGACGGATGACAATTTCATCCGGCCATTATTTCCAGAATCCCATCTTTCATGAAGAGCCGTGAATGCTAAAAACTTTGTCTATTGTACAATTCTTTTTGGTAATGTTCAAATGTAATGAAAATCACTGAAAATATCATGCCATTTTTGAAGTAGTTAGGCATTGTCTTCCACCTAGGGGTTTGTGTTAAGAGGGTTGATGTTTTATGAAGGACAAACAATAGCATTTAAAGGTTCAATAAAGGCAAAAAATAAATCTGATGACATTCGCTTTTCAAGTCCTATTTAACCAAACAAACCGAAAATTAGAGTAATTTTAAGAGCAGCGTGGAAAGCAAACCCAAAATACGTCCGTTAGTTAGTTTGTGGACATTCTACAAGTATTAAATCGCCGTTAATTCAACGCAGATGTAATTTGATCATTTCTGTCAGTCGTGATTGCTTCTGTTTGTATGAAATGCACACCTTACGATAAACATCGTTTATTTAGTATTTTAAATAACTACTAATAAATAAATAAATACTTTAGTATTTAAAGCACTACACGTTCAACAGCTCTGTGACCCTGCGGCGGAGCGAGAGAAAGAGAGGCACACTCAGTCATGCCTCCTGTGAAGTGTTGTCTCTCTTTATAGCGGTTCTGAGCACATTGATTTTACTATAGTTTGGCATTACCTGCGGTAACTAATGCGCGGGGGTCTACCCTTCGGGAGCAGCTGGACTCTGCGCATTAATTCGGAGCCCCTGTTTGAGTACGCCACGGCATATGCTGTCTTTTGTCTATTATCCTTCTCGTCTGTTATTCCCAAATATTGACATCGGCCGTTTTTATTAGCGCTAACCGCTCGCTAGCCTTCCAGCCTCATGCACGGCTCTATTTCCTGCTATTGATTGGCTTCTTCAAGCCAGCAGGTAGCTGTCCTCTCAGGCTGTCCTGAGGAATCACTTCCAATGACTTTATACGCACAATTTACACGGTGCGCTTTAAAGAGAATATTATCCTCAATCCAAATCATTGCCCCCTCCTTCCCCCGACCAGGTCAATATCCCACAATGCAGTGTTTTGTGCCCTGTCATGTGCTTGTTATTAAAAGCAACAGAAATCGACATTTCAGCAATATGTCTCTCATAAAATGATGGTGGCGCAGACAGGCTGTACCCCTTACATGTTATTATAACAGAGCACTGTTGTGGTTTGTTTACATAAGATGTTTCTGCGTGTACGTGTGCAAAAGGATCGTTTGTGATGTGCTAAATATAATCCGAACAAGGTTTCCGAAGTAATCCGTAAGCAAAAAAAAAAAGAAAAACCCGTTCTGCGCCGTGGAATGTTTTCGATTACGCTCAATCATGCGACGGACAACAAAGAAACTTTCATTTTAAGAATATGAAGTGAAAATAAAAGGCAGAAAACATTTAGACCGGCAACATTTAACATTCCAAATATGGCTTTTTGTGTCTTTCTTTGGGGTTTAAAATGGTTCACATTAAAACCTTCAAAGTATTTTTTTTCGACAAAGGTCAAAAGTATAACATAATTATACCGCATAACGGAGCTATAGGAAACATTTGCTTCAAAACACACCGCCTTCAGCAGCAGCAAAACTGTGCTTGTTTTTAGGTCAAAGCTGTTTTTATGGAAAAAAATAAATGTATATCTTGTTAAACGGACGTCAAATAAGCAGCAGCGAGTTTGTTTAATTTATTCAGCTTTCATTAAGCCTGTAATTTGGGTTTGTTTAAGCTGCCTCCCGAGGAGAGTTTTGCTTACAAGTGAGTCAGCGAGTGCAAAACACACAAGCCCACCTGTGAGGAGAAGCCTACGCCTTACACCACGAGTAAAAGCTGTAGTTCAACTAGCTTTAATACCTCTCAGTCGATGGTGAATTTAAAATCAACCCATTGACACGGGCGAAATAAGCGGAGACAAATAACGGAGGAAGACTTGTAATTCACGGATGCCAGTGATAACTGGCGTACGCTCGGCTGGACTACCTTTTTGCTAAAAAATATTTGCTCTAGTGCTCATAAACAACTTTCTCATTTCTTGCTTTCTCCTGAGCCGAAATGTAGACTGTCACAAAAGGTGCATTCATGGAAAAAAAAAAAGAATCCCCTCACCCGGATCCTCGGTGGCAGGAGATGAGCTGCTCGCTTCCAGAATTAAATTATTTTTAAATGCAGCTTATACATTTTACATGACCTGTGCTTCCTACTCCTCTCTCTCCTTCACTCTCTCTCTCTCTCTTCTTTTTTTTCTCTTTTGAAGAGCACAAATGGGGGAGTCAGGATGTGAACCTTAGGATTCACAGACTTGCTAAAAGTTACCCTCTCCGGCCTTCTCGTACGCCGCTCCTGTCCGAACCCACCTGACAGCCCCTGACCTGCTGATTTACCCCTAGTAAAACCTGTCCATGGCGGACTGATCCGCCTCCCCCCGTCTTGAAAGGACTGCAGAAAAGACAGGACTGCCAGTCGACGCTGCAGACACACAAAGGCAGGTGTGGTAGGCGAACGGCTCGTGTGTTTGTGTTCGAATACTGCGGTTTGCTTTCTGTGCCGTTTCTGTTTGTCTGGGTTTCTCAGTCCCTGTACTGTGAGGGTGTGTGTATGTGAGTGTGTGTCTGTCTCTCTCTCTCTCTCTCTCTACAGTCTCCCACCGAGTGTGTGTGTGCATGTGTGTGTGTCTGGGGTTTAATGCCAGCAGGATAAAAAGGAGGCTTTGCAGACTAAGGTTTGATGTGCTGTTTGTCTTGGTTTGCCTCTCGCTGAGTGTTGTGGGGTGGTTCTTTTGGATTTATCTGCCTTTCCTCTGTTCCCTCCTGTCGAGGAAAGGCAGAGCAGACGGAATACGGTCCCGGGACATTTAATCTTTAGGGAATTTCATGGTAGTTAGTGCTTGTCATCGATGGAGTCAGATGTAAAATACTAGTGTAGGTCTATGAGTGCTTCGGACGTATCCGAGGCCAGATTTCCAAACGGCGTAAAACGTTATCTCCCCGTTCAGAAGATGAAACAGCTTTGGCTCTTTTGGGAGACTTGAAGCTGAAGATTTGAAGGCTTTTGTGCCTTGTATCTGTTATGTTTATTCGGACCATATGTGTTAGCGTGTGTGGGTGAGTGTTGTTTACATGTGCGTTCGGTGTGTGTGTATACGTGTGGATGTACGGATGTGCACGGTGGAATTTTCCCTGGGCTCTTTTTGCCGTGTTTTTTTTTTTTTTTTTTATTGCCATTGAATGTCAGGGAAGTAATCAAACCCATCAGGTCAGTCGGGTCTCAGTCCACTGACAGGCGTACAGTCAGGGGCATTCATTTCCAGAGAGCAGCTGCTTCCACACTCTGACACGACTGTGTTAGTCCAAACCCTGCGTCTTTAAATCCTTGTTCAAACATATTTTAATGTGGTTCATATATTTTTAGGCTAGGTCGGGGTGTGTGACGTTATAAAGTTTATGATCTGACAGATGTTTTTTTTTCTTATTTAAAATGATTTTTTTGGCTAAATGCATCTCGCAGGACATGTATTAAATAAATGAAATGAGGGTAAATGTAGATGCACACAAATAAAATGCACAAAAAATATTTAAATAATTTGCCCCTGCCTTTTTGAATCTGACCAAATGCAGGTTAAAACAGAAAATCATTTGTTAAATAGAATAATCCCCCCTCCTTCCAGAGATGACTCTTAGGCCTTCATAAGTGAGCTTTAATATTTTGACAAGCTGTTCAATCAGATGTTTTAAGAACATTAAATGTGGCAGGCTGTCTGTTCCCCTGGTTTCTGTGAAATAGTGTGTTTTCTGTCTTTCGTGACCCATTTTCCTTTGTTCTGTGTATAAACGTAACCAAGACACACGTAACCCCTCCTGAATGATGTCGAGAAGGATTAGACCAGGACCGGGCCCTGACAGACGTGCTCATGGAACAGTAAAAGTCGCCTATTCAACAAAACGCCATTCCTTTCCACTCCTGCATTCTTTAATAGTTGGACATGCAGTTGATTATTTTGATTACTAATTACACAATATACATATATGTATGCAAAGAATAAGTGAACCTACTGCTTTGCGCACATTAATCGATCTTTATTCAGTGCATAAATACTAAATAGCTTTCATTTTATGTTTTCGGGTATTGCGTATGACTATTGTCCATGAAAAGTGAAAAAATAATAATAAATTACTGTAATAATAAATAACTCATCAATTACTATTATTGCAATCATTTAATCATTACATGGATAAATGCAGTCATTTTTCCATATGCTAAGATTTTGCTGTTGTTCAGGTAGACTCCTGCCAATCATTTAGATTTCTTTAGCTGTATTTTTATACAGCAACACTAATATGTTGGATAGCTGTAACGTTGGAGTAAAGTATATTCAAATAATTAAAATGAAATTGTATTATTGTTTTAACATGTAGACTCTCCATACATAGCAACAGTAACAACCAAACTTGCAGAAACATGCATTTATGTACATTTTCATTGTATGCGTGTATGCATTTATGTTATATGTGCAACCAATATGATGCACCCCAATTCCCACAGACAATAGGCTCCCTCCTCACCTCTGTGCATCCTCTCATCTCTCTCTCTCTCTCAGAGACACAATCTGCACCACAAGCTCTGTTCTGAGCCCGAGCAGGTTGCTGTCAGTTTAAAAATGACTGTAATAAAAGTGACCATGAAGATGGATTTTGTGATTTTGCGTTTCTAATCAGTCATCTGTGAAGAGGACTTTTGCTTTGATTCAGCAGTGCCCTGACAGGTCAGATTGATAGTGCAGAGGGGATAAAAAAAAAGAAGAAGAAGGAGCAGAAGAAGGTTATTAACTGTCTTCCCATTAAAGTTGGGGATCTGGGTCTGTGGCCAGTGAGACAGGCGTGATTTAAGCGGAAACCTCTCTCAGGTGAGAGGAGAGGGAGTCTCATTGTCCAGTCTCACTCCTCACACTTCTGCACCAGCAGATTAGACTCAAATTATCTCCTCTGCAGCCCTGGCGGCTAGAGAGAGAAGCCCCTCGCAGTGCACGAATGACTGCTTGCATGCATATAGAGTATGAATGTAATCTTATGGCCGATGAGCAGGATGATACAAAACAGACTATTTAAATGCCTTTGGTGTTATTCGGTACCTTAATGTATTAAAAAATATAAATATATAATTTTTTTTAATCATAAACACACACATATGTATGTTTTTTTTTAATACAACAATATATTTTATTCTCTCATTTACTCTACATGCTATGTGCAACTCTGCTAATGCTTGAAAATGATTCTAAAAACATGCGCATGAAAGACAGCGCTGGCAGGAGAGACATATCGCAAATGAATTCAAATCGCACAATGTGTTTTGTGCATCTGACATATCATAGGAAGAAATCAAAGCACAGAAATTGCTCGCTTTAGAAACCCCAGCGAAGGGCTGTCAGCACCTCCTCAACATCAGCGCTTTCAAACAAAGCTCACGGACGGGCGCTTACCTTATGCATGACAATCCATCGACTCCCTTTAACCAATCCACAATCACCTTCATACACCTCCAGCGCGAAGAGGAGACACGCAGATTTTATTAACCCCCCCCCTCCACCCCTTTTTCCAAGTGTCCTTAGTGCTGCCACTAGTGAAATATCAGTGCAAACAGACTCCAGCCTTTTTCTGAGACACCAAGGAGTCGTTCTCAGCTGTCTGGCCCACGGGTGCGTTTTAAATGTGAAAAAGCCTGAGATTCTCGTCCATGGTGTTCAGAGCCGCCAGCCGCCTGTCCACAAACTCAGCAACGCTACACAAACCACCAAATATAGAGTATTTCCAGGAGATACATAAACACATGAGTCATTTGCTTAATTGATGTTTTAGGTGAGTTTTATTTCCTAGTAGGACAAGCTTCAGGCCTATTAAATATCATATAATAGGCTATGATCTATAAATCAATCATTAAGCCTAACTGATTATTATGATCAATAAGCAATCTGTCTGGCTAATCCGTTTATCTGACACTTAGACATATGCAGATGACTATATTTTCACTGACCTTGTTTGTTTCATTATGGGTTTGAATCGCTTTCCTCTTGCTTAATAACTTGCTGTTGATCTTAGGTATATTTTTATAGGAATACAAAAAAAAGCTTCGCTTTTTAGCTGGTTGTGTCTGATGCATCCTGACATTTAGTTTTTTGACTGAGCACATTAGATTTGAGAGTGTGAAATTGATGTTAAACAACAATCGAAAACATTGTCTAATTATTCAAATGAGCCTGTGTTTTGACAGATTAGTTCGTTTGTTTGGCTAATTGGTATGTAATCCACTTAAGAATGCTGATTAATTATGTAGATCCACATAAAGCATTTGATACACACTCTCCCTAGGATAAAAATATCACATATGATCGTTGTATGCAGCTTTATGCATTAATTACGTTGCGTCTTGTGACACTTGACATCATAATTAGTATTTTTGTTTAATAAAAATCATTTAACAGCGCATTAATGCATTCCCTAAAATGTACAGTAATTGAGACGTGTACTTGCTTAATAAATGGGTCATTAATATTTAATAGTGATGTTTTATTCACATATGTGTAATGCGCACACTATTCTGACATGAAACAATACAGCGTTTCTCCTTTTTCTTATAGGCAAAATTCAAGCCGCTTGACCAAGTTGACTGCGTTATCATCCAGTTTGGCTGATGGGTTTAGAATCTGTCATGTTGCCATGGTTTTGCTCTCTTGCCTTTCCTGTGCTGACCAATGGTAACCAGGTAATCCGCTAAATAGAATGCACCACTACGTATGGGGGAGAGGGCAGCTTCTAACCCCCGGGAGAGGCAGAAGAAAACATCTAGCCATGTTAAAGACTCATTTGAACAGGGAAAGCTGGAAATGCAATTATCTAGCACACAAAAAGACAAATAATTTAATAAAGTTCATAAGAAGAAAAGCACAGTTTCTTCTCTGCTTTAGAGCATTAGCCATAACCCAGTGAAATATACACTCTCCTGAACAGGGGCGATGGCTCGAACTGATATGTGTTCTGAATGATTCTGGTTTTAATGTTTAAGTGCAGCCCGCTCAGTAGGTGCTCTGGTCCTGGGGGCTTAAACTTACAGAATAGGGAGGGTCTCTGTGGCTTTTCAGTTACAAACAGCAGGCTCATTTGTAATTATAATTAATTAACTCATTATTGATTGTGTCATTGATTAGATCATTGGAATGATTTTGCATGCTTAATCATCTCAATCCACAGATTTAAAAACAAGTAAAATAAAAGCAAATAAATTACAATTGTACATTTAGTATTATACAGTTAATATTATTAAAATCATCACTGACGTTTTCATTTATTATCATTTCTTTATTTTGATAATTGAAAGGATAAAACTCATATTCAAATGAAATACCGTAATTAATAAACAAAGCAGGCGGCTATACATTCAGGGGCTCAGCAGATGGAGAATCTGCTGCTTTAGGATAGATGGCCAGAGATGCAACTCCTGCCCGTTTGTCTATTAAAGAGGGATCAACAATGAAAACCTCCGCACCACGAGGAGCAAAGGGCCAAGTGGGAGGGGGCAGTGGGGGTGAATGGACTCAAAGAGAGGACCAAGTGTGTCTCTGAGAGTGTAGTTTAGTGTACATTTCCCGATGAGATCGACCAGGCAACTGAAGTCACTTTTCAACCAACCATTTTCCCCTCTCAAACGTCTCGCTAAATAGTCCACAGTCACTCTCATTGATTTTCTTTATCAAATAAACAGAATGGCACCGCGTGCCTGGCCGCCTCCCTCATCCGTGATCCCGGGACCCAGCAGCTGGGAGCTCGTGTGAATTTACCACATCTAAACAGTAACATTATAGAATAATCATACTGATGGCCATCATTAAAACTCTCTAGTTTCGGCGTGGTGTATAATTTAGCCTGCCAATGAATTTTTTTTTTACAAAATGTATTTCATAGTGAAATAGGCTAGATATGCGAAAATATTCATATTTATCTCACATATATTTAACACTAAACCTTGTTTTTTTAATTTTGATACACATTGCATATTGTTGTGAGCAAATATTGTTTTGTATTTTATTTTATCTAATGTAATAAATATAGTTTAATCGCTTATTTATGTTCTTACTGCTCTCTGCCACTTCGTTTTGTTTCTCATGAAAGGTGAAAGTCGTGCTGATACCGGTCTCATGTCGTATATGGATTTTCGTTTATATAATCGATCGAAATGTCCCAATACATTGATTGAAAGTCCAGTGTTTTACAAACAAGCATTTGTGAATCTCGATTTTACGTTGCCAGTGATTTTGCCACGACGTTGTTTACAAATCTTATATTTGTTTGTGTTGTGCATAAAGTCAAATTAATAAAATGTTAACTATATAGCCTACTTAGGCGCAAACGCATTGCGCGAGACACTTCTTACTCTGTTTGAAAATCGCAAGAACGCTCTAATTGTTCAAATCATTCTGAATGACATGTCATTGCGGTATATGAAATTAAAGTTAGATAAGTCCGCATTGAGGGAGGCTGCACCCAATCCCCAACTTATTTCCCATTTTGTGTTCCAGCATCACCGCGCTCCGCTCTTTTCAATGACAATGTGCCAAATCTAGGCATTTTCAAAAGAGTTTCCATATGCTATAAGCGGAGCATCAGAGACAGAGGACACCGGGATGCCATTTTATACCAAAGGTACAAGCGATTTATTTTCTTTTTAGCTGGCGTTTATAAGCAAGAGATGGGAATATATAATGCTTAAGAAAATATAATGTTTTAAACAGATCGCACGTGAAATATGAAGCTTTAGTGTAACTGTCATTTTTAAAAGACAAAAGAGAGCTGATCGGATACAGATGACGGAGGTTTTTTTCCCCCTTATTTTATTGTGGTTGATGTTAAGCATTTTCTTCTTGTTTTAGAAAAGCTATGAGATTCCAGCGTGGGACATGTTTGAAACGATTTGACTTTTAGAGGAAATTAAATCGGTATCTTTTGACTTTTAAATACATAATTTCGTGACGTAGTTTGTACTACTTTTATGGCTATTTTGTTGTTGTTGTTTACTCTCAGTGTCATCAATTTTGTAAACACTTGCCTCGCCGACTTTCCCACATAGTGCCATGAAAAGCGATTTTTACAGCTGATCAATTCGGTTTTAAATGCATTTAGATGTTTTCGTTCTGGTAATGCATGTTCGGCTACGTTTGTTATATTGCACGGAGGTTTTCCCGTCTTCCACAAAATTAGTGAAAACTTTCTTGAAGTGTGTGTGTGTGTGTGTGCGAGAGAGTTGAGAATCTTTAATGGGACTTAATTCTCACTTAGCAAAGCATTTTGGACAGTGTTTTATGCGGCTACAAAGGGTCAGTTACTGTCAAAACGTGACCTCTCAGACCCCAGAGGGCGCCAGGCAGTTTGGACAAACCTTTCATTTGTGGGGCAGGACAGTCATTCACTCATTCAGTACGAGCAAAGAACCGAAAAAGAAACCCTTAAGTCATTGTTAGACATCGTACGTTTTAGAAAGACAATTACAAGAAATCACAGTTCGCGAATTGTATGATGATTGCTTTATTGACATTTCACTTAAATCCATATTCACGCAGTTTTGATAAGTCTCATAGAGAACGATTAAAAGCGTCAGCGAACAAAGCTTTAATATTGTTTACATATCCATATAGCTGAAAATGAGGAAAATACATTGCAATATGACAATAAACAAACAGACTAATCGCCAATGATAAATGCTACTCATGCACACTACACGCTAGCTTTTACCAAACAACAACAACAACAACAAAAAAAAGGAAAAATCTCGATATTTGTTCATTTAAAAAACATACGGCAACAAAACGCGATCTTTAATTCATTTCGGATTAAATGGCACGCGAACAAAGCGACGTTCATCAGATAGCCTGAGAGAAAGAAGAGCAGAAAGTACGAGGGTGAGCACATCTGAAAGTGCTACAGACTAAGATAAGCACTATATCAGCCACGCAGCTTCCACTTTCTCCATTTCACAGCCCAAAACAGTTCAAAAGACACTCTTGTAACTCTTAAAACTACGCTAAATGTATCCGTCAAAGTATACTTGCATAAGAGGTGAGACCTTTAAATCAATAGTTTTAAAGTCCTCCGCGGTGAGCAGCAGAAATACAGTCGTCAGTGGCAAATAAATAACCTTTACTCCGCCGCATTTGCTTTGCGTTTATATGAAGGTAAAATCTGAAGCTCTCCGTGTCCTATTGCGAGCTCGTCTCGTTCTTGCTCTCTCGTTCATCCTGCTGAAACACCACTTGGGTCTGGCAGGCATGAGTCCCCCGAGGACTAGAAACAGTGGATCAGGGGTGAAGAAGTAACGCCTCTGTTGACCACCTCTCGCCCATCCAAAGACCCACAGTAGACATGCCAATCCAAGGGCTCGTGTTTTACTGCAAACACAGCTCCGGCAGGCTATAGCATCCTTATCGCGCGATCCGGAAACAGAGCCTCGCTCAATTCAACCCCTTCGATTTTTTTTCATAAAGGAGAGCCGATCTTTTGATTTTCTTCACGATTAACGTCTTGTCGGGTCTCCTTTCAATGGCGACATTTTAGGAGATCCAAACTGGCTAATCAATCAGAGCATTTGCATGCGCGTTTAAAATATGAACTAAACGCCTGATGAGTGAAATAGAAGGACGTAAAGTTCATAAGCCAGGCATAGGTTGCTTTAATTCCGAGGCCCATTTACTGTCAAGTAGTGTAGTTTTTCAGGTTTGTTTTGAACACTGTCTTGTAGATAAATATTCTGTGAATTATTATTTTAATCTAATTTAACGTTGCATATTTTGTTTGCGTTGTTTTACAATGTGCCATTAAATATCTCTTATAAAAGCCAAATTATATTACATACATATTATATTACTTACACGAGACTACAATACAGGAACTGAAAATCATTTAAAACACACAGCATTTACAACTGGTGTGATTTGTCCAGTTAATCTGCTCAGCTATTGACATTTTACGCTTCACGCGGATAACAGTTCATAATAATCGACACCTGTACAGTTTTTATGTTTTTCTCATGTTTTCTCTTCATTTGCGTTGAATTTCATTCTTTCTTTTTAGTAGCTGCTGTACTATGGGAATAGCAAAAAAATTGCCATTTCAGCCGTGTTGTCTTCTAATAAATATATATATTTTAAAATATTTATTTATTCCCTACAATGCAAACGGAGGTTATTGGAACACCAGTGTCCAAATGCATATTTTTGCTTTCTGAAATCTGTACATTTTCGAAACGTGTCGAGTGATTAATAATTTCTGTCTTTAACAAAAATATCATGGACGAAGCATTGCTAAAAGTACGTGATATTTAGGCCGACTGCATTACAAACAAAATAAGATTTAAATAGATTTTTTTAAATAACAGCATGCAGGCGTAATATTTTAAAAGCGTCATACTATAACACGTTATCTTGAACATCTAGGAATTTATTATTTTTTTTGTTAAAAAATGAAAATAAATAAACAGCTTTGATCACAGGTAGGGCTTAAAAAGTACAAAAAAATCTCTTATTGTCCCACAAAATGTTCCAGGCCGTTACAGGACGTCTTGCCCACCGAAAAAGATTTTCCCCCTATTAGATCATTTTAGGAATCTGGCTCGTACAGCCCTTCGGCTCTCCAAGTTGAAACAGCGCGTCATTTGCAATGTGGAGACTGTTGATCACCTCACTAATTACGTCTCTCTCTTTCTGCCTCGCGCTCTCTCTCTCTCCCTCCCTCGCGCGCTCACTCCCCCTCTCTCTCTCTCTCTCTCATTCCCAGAGTGCATATCGAGAATAGACACACAAAGACATGCGCACTCAACTTAATCAGCCATTTTTTTAAACAGGGCTAAAACGATAATAATTAGCAGAATAAAGACATATCGGATTTTCATTTCCTTACCTCCTTTCCCTTACCCCTCCACAACCGAAACTGCTAGGCAGTCGTCGACACATCTTTTACACAACCGGACCCAAAGGATCGACTCTTACTGTAGTATTTACGTTTTTTTCCAATAAAGTTGGAGGATTATTGTTACATTTTTTTCTTTTTATCCTTTTTGTTACCTACTTGCGCTACCATTGGATGTGATTTTCTTCAGAAAAGCAAATATCAAGAGAAGAAGCGGAGGGAACTGCGGGGGAAGAAAGTAAGTTTTTTTTTCCCTTCAACTTTTATTGAGTAGTTGGTGTTAAATTTAGGTCGAGTATTGATTTTCTTTCGCGACTAGTTCTGCCGAATCTGCGCTATTCCGCTGTCGGATTACGGCTTTGTGTGATATAATTTCGACAAATGTCAGCCTAAATATTTTCCTCTCAGTTTGTAAAACAGTCTTTTTGCCGAACAGCCGCGAACTGTCAGGCGATGTTGTCCGACCGTAAACCCTTTCTAGCCTCCATTTCGGTTTTTTTGCAAGCAAACCGCCGTAAATGTTAAGTTTCGCTGTATTTTCTACCGTTATTCGCCGATACGGAGTAAAAAGTGGAGAGATATGTAGCGCTCGCGGCTGTTGTATTCGCCTCAGGAGTTGGGCTCGCCTCATCACAGCAAACGCTAAACACCAGGTCTTCCTTAACGTTTGACCAAACTGCGTATCGTACATCTTAAGCGATATAAGCCATAACATTTTCTAAAACATCTGTTCGAAAAGGTAACGTGTCGAGAACCGCCAATATATCCCGTAACAGCAAGAAACGCGAAGGCTACGTTTTGACACGACGACGCAAGTCGCTCCGGACCAGTGTTTTCCGTCATGTATCTTGAAATAGACTCAAAAGCTGCACAGTTCTCCTCAGATACCTAAAAGATGCTTCTTCGTACATTTCTGTTACCTGCAACGTATAAACGAGTCTCTCCACGCTGCGGCTCGGATGATGGTAACGATAGGAGGGATTGAACTCTAACAGCAGCCGAGGGTCTCCTCTGCCATATCCCGGACTCCTTCGTGTCTCTGGCAGACGTAAAAAAACGGAATAAAAAGGACCGACATCATTCCTATTTTCATCAGAAAGCCCATTCCGCCTTTAAACTACTCGTGTCTTCTGTCTTGCCCGTAAGTTTGCTTCTCTTCTCCTTTCATTCCCTTTACGTTTTTCCTGAGAGAATTGTCCCCGAGTTTATAGTCAGGTCGGTAGATTCTTAAAGTTGAGAGTTTTCGTTTGTTTGTGGTAAAACGTTAACATTGGCATTGCAGACCGTGGCGTGTGTGTGAGCGCTTGGCTTTTGGGTTGATGGTGAGTGTGAGACAGAGTCTTGGCTCCGATTGGAACGCGACAGTGACAAGGGCATCGATCGCTTCCATTGAGAGCACAGAAAAAACACAGGCAAGTGGGGAGGCAGAGCACAGAGCCGCGGTGTGTATCGCTGTGTGCCTGCGCTCTCCGAACCAGCAGATTTTCGCTGCCTGGATCTCCGTATTTGTAGGATTTCAAGTTGTTTTTGGGGGGTTACTCTGTACCTTCGGCAGCATGTTTGCTTTCTTGTGTATTAAATGAGCTGCGTTTGATTTTTTTTCTACGTTAGACATTGTGGATTTGTACGCTTTTTGTATTAATACGATCCTTTGTGGATACCTGAATTTGTTTGCAAATTGGAATTGCATCTGTTTTTTTTATTGGATTCGTTTTTCAGTAATATAGCTTTGTAGATTTTTTTATTTCGTTTTTTTGTTACAGTAATAACACGATTATTATTATATTATTATGTGTTTTTTTTTCTTTTTTCGAATTAAACGTACATTTTCAGCTTGAATTATTTGTCTTTCTATTAAAGAAGAAAAGGCTGTGTTCCATTCAGCAATTTTGATGCTGTTTGACAGCAGCTGTTAGTTTTTAAAAAAAAAAATTAAAAAAGGTTGTCTGCTGTCACAGAAAGACACAAAAGGTTTAGAAAAGATGTGGTTCAGTGCATTCGGTTGCATTATTGTAATTAGAAATGTTCTTTTGAATGCAGTCGTTTTATTGCACCACAAGGCATCTGGATCTATTAAGCGAGCTTTGATTTAATATCAGATGTGTTTTGCGTTTTTGTGTCCACATTATTTCGTACAGTGTACAGATTGATTCGAGGCAGCGCGGAATATCGTGAAGCCAACGCGAGGAGCCTTTAATAACTCTTGAGACATGTTCTGCAGTAAGATTGGCTGAGGCTTCTCCTAGGGTCGACAATGTGTCATTTCCATGAAGCCAAATTGCCCACTGCCTATATGATATTAATGTGCAAATCAATATTTCAGGGATTAAATTTCCCTTCTTCATTTTTTATGGTTTCTACCTCAATAAGTCTCAAGTCTAATAGAAGAGGCTGGGTGATTTAAAATCCGCCTCTGTGGAGTGGCTTGCTACAAGCCTATCACAGCGTTCTGCTGTTCAGTACCGAAACTCCTATGGCAACGTGCAGAGGTTGACTGCCACTGCTTTGTGACATTAAGACACCCAATTTGGCTAAAAGGCTGAGAGATGACTGCGTGTTCGGTTGAATGCTAATACGTGGTTATCCCGGTATTGATAGTTGTAAAAGAGAAGCCCCATTCAAACACACACATACAAGCTGTTGTTTGCATACACATGCATGTAGAGACACACACACACACACTCATAATATATGCACAAGATTGACAGCAACCATCTTAAATAAAAAAACACTGATCACTGCTGGTATCAGTTTATTCCAAAAATGCTGCAATATACTGTTTTTTTTTTTTTTGCGAAGGCCTTTTTACGGGGTAAGACAGGAAAATACGGTTTCTATTTTCGAATGTGGTTATATGAACCACTTAGAGCACCAAGAGCTTCAATTCACCGGTGCACGGCTTGTTATTTCATTGCAGTCGTGGAAATTCGTTGTTGGTCAGCAATACTGAGAAGCAGGAAAGATTTTTTTTTTCTGTTTTCTTTAACCCTGACATTATCATAGTCCTCTGAGCTTTCTGCTGTCTGTCATTAGGTGTTTGTTTTTTATTCATCTCGCACCATCTGGGCTACGCTTCACAGAGCGGCATGAATTTCGTATGTGATAGAACTTTTTTTTTTTTTTTCATTTGGTCTCATCTTAAACCTTTGAACAGACCAATTTAATTTCGCTGGCACAGAAGGAAAAAAAAATGTACATGGTGCAGGACAAAGGCCTTTTTAATCTGGCTGCGACTGTATGATTTCTTTTAAGATTTCCTGTCTGTTACGATTTCAAAAGCTTAATGTCGTTGTGATAAGATATTGTCCATTTTTTTCCCGCTGTCATTTTCTTGAAGTGCTTTTGAATTTTACATCAAGAACAATTTAATTTAGCTCTGTATTTTATGTACTCAAATGCCAGTGCTTGTTGTGGTTTCCTGAGCACATTAACTGTTTAATAACCTCTGTGTGTGTGTGTTTGTGTGTGCACTCCTCATAGATAGCATTGCGAAAACTGTCACATTGTTGTTAGAGGAACTATAGGGCTTTTGTTGTGGGCCCAATTGAATTTGGTTCGGAGGATGCAGTACTTGCCCCGGTCCGCAGAGCAGTGGGTGGAAAGCTGAGAAGTCAGGAGCTGGCTTAATGTATTAAGGGGGGCCTTTTTGTGTCAGCCCCGAGGCATTTCTGAGGCAGAAAGAGCCTCCCCTGCTTAGAGGCTTTCTGAAGGGTTAAACACTTGGATGGGGTTCAAGCTCCATAGCGCCTAGGGAAAGTGCATTTGAATATGGACAAGTTTCATGTAATTAGGACTTAATTTTATTAACATATGCAAATTGTTAACTCAGAGGTTTGTTCAGCTGGTGGAGATCAGCTGAGCACAAACGGTTCATTGTTCCTGGGGCAAATAATGGATTTGGAGTCGGACGGTGGCAATGCATAACCAGCTATCTAATTTAAGTCGTACCATGGCGAAATTTCATTAGTAGCCATGGAGATGGGGTTAATTGTGCTGACTAATGGCCCTGACTACGACGGTGGCCCCCAAAAAACAGCAAAAGCACGACGGCTTACTTAATATGCCTCGCGATAACACTTGTTTAGACACGTTTCCCTCATGTGCAAATTTGCATATGCAAATCTGGGGTCTTCCTGATCTCATTCGTCATGTCGGGCTGTCAAACGCGCAGAAAGACAATGAAAGCGAGAGCGAAGGCTGTTGCTGAGCTCACCACAGAATGGGCAGCATTATTCAGGCCGACAACATTCTTTCATAATTTGTTTCTGATTAATAGACCAGACTGAGGCTCGTTCTGTTCGGGGCTTTTAGCAAAGAGAAGGTCAGGTCAGAAAGAGTTTCCACAGCAACTAAAGATCTATTCTTTTCCCTTTGGCTAATTAAATCACATTCTTAAGGCCTCTCCACTTTTTTTTTTGAGGAGAGTGGAAGAGGATGGGAAAAAAAAAAATACTGTCGCAGATAATCTCTAGTTTCCTTCAGCTATAGATGGGAGAAGCCTGGTGCAGTGCTAGTTTTCCTGAAGTAATCCTGTTTTTTGACAGAAATGTAAACTGATATAATTGCTTTTCAGGAAAGGGAATGCAGGGTTTGTACAAGTGTAAAAAGCATCGGAAAAGGATTAGCATTTTTTTGCATAATGCACAGCGGCTTTGAATGGGGCACTGAATGGTTGACTGAGTGACTTAGATGAAAGCGAGATGGAAACGGTGCCTTCTCGTCCTTTCTTTCCAGGCCCCGCTTGTCCCCAAAGATGTTTGTCAAGGACTTGAGACAACAGGCACAGGCTTCATATTCCTGAAGCCTCCCAAGATGCCTGCAGATTTTGTCATCATGTGAAGTAATATGTATGATAATGGTGTCTCTCAACTGGTAAATAGCAGCCCATATGCTTTATTCAGTAGCGTTCAGGCACAATAGCAGAGCTAGGGAGTGGATTCTGCAGAGATGGGATTTCTTTTTTCCTCCAGTGTCCTCAATTTAAACAGGAAAGGTTTTGATTGAACGCTAGAAATGTGTGCACTTCTTATTTTTTATTTCTTTTTGTTCTTTTACAGTCCTCAATATAAACAGGAAGGGTTTTGATCGAGAACACTAGGAATATGTTTGTAATCCTTTTGTTAAAACATTCCAAGCCTGAACTTTTGCATGTGCTTGTGTGAAAAATAAAACGCTTAATACGGCACTCATATATTATAGATGAAGCGTTTTGGAGGACGGTCTGATTCTAGCTCTAGTTTTTTGTTTTGGGGGGAAGGTGCCGGTGTGACGTGAGCACCGCTTCCGTGATTTCCGTGTCACTGACATCGCGATCTGTTACATGAACGCGAGCTGCCGCCAGAGATGTTTTTTCCATGTTTTGTTGTGTTCTGTGAGGCCTTGATCATCTTTCACTGACCTTTTATAGACTAGAGCTATCCTTTCATATGCAAATGATTAAGGGAAAGGAATTGTAGCCGGGATAAGTGCTCACAGGTTATCACGAACAAAACGATTATTCTTCTTTTCTCTTCTGTTTCTTTTTCCGACCATTACAGGGGTGAAAAGCAAGTAGCTTTGAGTTGATTGTGAAAGGTGGCGATCTCAGTCTTTTTAACCCCGGCTCTAAAGAAAAGGATACACCGTGGATGACGCTTCACGTCTGTTCATTTCAAACAAGGCTCACAGTTAGACAAGTCATGCTTTAGTGTCTGGTTGAATCAGGCGTGTACTGACAAGCTCAACCAGATGTTGATGTGGGCCCGGTTGCCAAGTGAAACTTGTATGCTGTGGATTGTCCCCCCTTTCTGCCCCCACCGGCCCTCGAGATGTACTCTTCTTACTCCGCAGCTTGGATGTAGTTAAAACGTCTCTTCCTGTCCTGTCTCACGCCGTTCCCCCCGATGTGTGAGAACACATGACTGATGAGGACATGGACATTTCAAACAATCGTAAGGGTTGTTATGAGAAGGACTTGTTATCGTGAGGAAATGTAATTTTTGTCCTCATTGAGAACTTTCATTTTTGAGCGCAGTTATCTAAATGTTTTTGTTGCTCTTGGTCCTCTGCCAGTCAGGATTACATTACTTTTACTGTCAGCTTGCGTCTCATCGGAGAAGGGGATTTTTCCCCTTCGTATTCTCAGGCCTTCTTTGGGTTTTTTTTTTTTGTGACGCCTTTGCTACAGGATATTAAAAAAGGGGGAAAAAACAAATCTAACTAAAGCAACGTTTAGGCATTTCACTGGAAAAGGCAGTCATGTATGGAAATCAACAGAGTAGACCAAATATTAAGTCTTTTTAAAGCAATAATGCAGATTAAAGAAGACATAGAAGAGTGGAAGTTTAGTTTATGTAAACGGAGCTGTGCCCATATAGCCATTCCAGAGCCGGTGAACACACTGGTTGCATTTTGACTTCACAAGTTTTCAGGTACACATGTAGCCATTGTTGCAGAGACTGTTAGCAGCTAAAGATCGAAAGGGATGTTTTTTGATTAGGTGGTGTGTAAAAATGACCTGTTGTGCTGTATGTTTAAATATTTCTGAATCGGTTGTAAAATTATATTTTAGCATTTGACTGTCTAACTCGTTTTTCAAAGCAGCTGAGATACCGGGTGACGAGGTAATCTCATGTGAAGATTTGTGTCTCTTCAGATCATAGCAACCAAGTGTGCATTAAAAATCATACAGAGGGATTGTCATATTGCCACAGCTGTTGTGAAGCACCCCATTTCATGTGCAAGTACAATTATTTGGGGAGAGGTTGAGCCTAACTGTGACATCCTTTTCCTGTTTCTCCCTCCATATGTAGATAAAACTTTATAGGAGCTCCATTCAGACAGATGTACACTCAAAAATGGTACGCACCCTCGTTGCCGATCTCAGCTGGATAATAAGCCCATTATTAGTCGTCAAGAGAGGGATGAGACCATAATTGAATATGTATGACCGGTAGTGCCTTATGTAAACAGATAAATGAGAGCCTGCCCTCATGAATATTCATGCCGCTTAGTACATCTGGCCCTGTGATGAGGATATTAACATGCCTGTTCCACCTGTGTGTATGTGTATGAAGAAAAAGAACAGTTTTCCAGACATGACACTGGCCCAGTGTTTGTGTTAGTCCAGAGGCTGAGCAAGAGAAGTCCCCGGAGAAGTATTTGGTTAATGCTAGACTTCTCATATCCTGTCTCGCTCTGGTCTGGCATGTACGTTGGAATCATCTTTAATTATTTGCTTTAAAGGGGGTTAGACTTTCCATCAGTGCAGATGAGTGGCACGGACTGAAGGCTGGTTTTGTGTGGGCGCTCGAGGTCCCGGCTTGGGTTGTTGTCTTTTTATTTTTAATGACGTGTAGTGACAGAACGAGATTAAATGTGCAGCTAGCGGAGCTCGCATCGAGAATCGTGGAATAAAAAGAACAAAGTATCGCATTGAACTGAGAGAAAAAAGATAATAGTGTCTTCTGCATTTTGGGCTTTTGAAGAAACAATGATTTTCTGCCTCACCTTGTCCTCGTTTTTTTTTTTTTTTTTTTTTAAGGGAGATTTCTTTTAGTTTTGTATGGAGACAATAGAGAGCCCTGCTTGCCGTGCCCATAACCATTTAAGTTATGGACAATCAAAGAAAGTGTAATAAAAAAGACCTATGGAAAGCGTATGAAAAAAGCATTAGGGAAAATTGCGGTCCTTTGGGGTGTTTCATATAAAATCAAATCAGAGGCCTTTGCGAAGATCAAGCGATGCCTATGAACGGTGGACTGGAGGGTTGTTAAATCTGACGATGGACGGGGGCTAGACGAATATTTGAGGAAGCACAGATTGTTTTCCATTTAATGCCTGCGAGTCTGTGAGATTTGTTGAAACAAATGTATATGTGCCATTTCATGCGCTCGCATCTGGGCTTTGCATTTCAAAACACTCCCTCACTGCAGCTTTATGCTTATTACTGCATGGCATTTGATAGCAAAACAAATCATTCTTCCCCCTGACTATTACCATTCAGAGCTGTAGGTATAATGTGTTTTCTTTGCTTTAATTAGTTGGCTGTTATGCTGATCCAGAGCTTGTTTTCTCTTCTAGCTTGTCATTGACCTTAAAATACCCCCAGTGTCTTGTTGAGGCCTTAGCGATCTGAAAAGCATAACACAATGTGGCCTTCTCCGCTGCAGCGTGCTGATAATGTTACAGCCGGGCAAAAGCGGCCCATATAGGCTTTCAAATGGCGTAAGTGGCAATAACCACAGACTCTTTTAATGTTTCTCTTCATTAGCACTGCTCACGGATGTTTTTTCGGTCTCTTGCCCTTTTCATCTGAGAAAGAAACAATTTTTGGCTCCCTTATAATATGCCATTAAATTAATGTTTTTTTTTAATGAGTCAAAAAAGGATTAATCATTTTACTACGCGCGTCATTTTGTCTGGTGATTGTAGGAAGCAGACGGAGCGACGTGACTGCCAGATTCGTCGAAATTAACTTTGAAAATTGAATCGGTAGTTTGCGTGACATTCCGTTTATTTGATAATGGAATATTGTGGCCCTAATTTCAGCTCATTCTAATTACATCTGACAGTTGTTTGTTTGGAGTGAAATCCAATTAAAGTGTACACTTTTCAAGCAGAATACTCCGGTTCCTCCTTAAAGAAATAATGACCCCATGATGGCTCTGAAAATAAATGTTTTTTTGTGGGCATACACGGGTAAACTCGCAACAGCTGTCAGAACAGAGTTTGTTTAGAAAGCAAATGCCTTTGGTCTAAAGTTCATTTGGAGAGCTCTCTAATTAAATATAGGCCCAAACCTTAAGTTAATTAGTAATTCTCTGGCTCCAGAAATTAGGGAGATCTGGAGCACGGTCTCTCGTGCTGCCATATAAAGGTATTAGGGCTTGCACGGGAGAAGTTAGTTAGCAGTAATTCATGCTTTAATAGATTGTTTGACATGTTTTGTGAAATTCCTGCGTGAAGTACGCTTGGGTAGCACATAGCTAGCGGCGCTGGAATGCATGCAGGGATACCTGGCCTGTGATTATGTTTATAATACTAGATAATTACAGGACCGGCAGGCTGGATGCTCCGTCTTTACTGAGCAGCTTGAACTTTAAACTTTTATTGTTTCTCGGGGAAAATGACAGCACAGAAAGGTCAAAATCTGCGAACGAAAAACGGGCTCTTGATCCAAATGGCGCCTGCATACTGCTCCTGGCCCACGCGGTAACGTGTCAAAACATTCATCAGGTTAAAGTTAGTTAACAGAGGACGACCGTAGAAATATAACACCTGTCCGACAGGCTTAACAGGGTATATTTTTAGATGGCTTGTTAAACGGTGAATTCACCCCCTCCCTTGTGTTTTTTGGAGGTGAAATATGTGGCCTGTGTTTGACTTTGTGTGTGTTTGTGTTTGGTCCTCACCCCCATCTTTGCTGTGTAAGCCATGTTTGTAGGCCTTATTTGAATGTAGCCAACACAAAGAGTGTGATTACATGAGCGTCACTCATTCGGACAACTTCGATTGCAGGACTGACGTTTTTTAATTCCGCTTTATTTATTTTTATGTATTGGAAGGGGGCAGTGCTTTCAAACAGATGTGCGTAAAACTACGATTTATGTAACTGGTAAGCGCTTTCATATTGTATGTATTGTACTCCACGAGAACATGTTTGACCAGTAGATTAATATTTATTTAGCACAGGGAAATCAAGGGATTAGTCAGTCATCATTTTAACTCTAATCCTGCTCGGCAAAAACTAGACAAAGAGGGTGATTACTGAACACGGACTGGCAAAGCTACAATTAGATTCCCTGCTTTTCTTGTTGAGAAGGGGGAAAAAAACACTCAACACACAACACATACGCACAAAGGGAAAACGCTCTGAACTTTTTTCCCCCTCCTGCGAAGAGAAAAAAAAGAAGCAAAGCAGAAAGCAAACATATTCATCACTCGTGCTTGTGCGGACAGCAGAAAGATCACGAGATGAATTCACGTCAAGCCAGTGAATCAGAGAAAACAGCTCTAATTTTAGTCAGTGCCTCCTCTGAGAAATGTGCGTTTCTAGTGAGTCGGTGTGTGTTTAGTCATATTCTCTGTCAGTGCCTGTGCCTGTTTGTATTTGTTAGTGTGCCATTACTATAAAGAGGAAACGGCATATCTGCTTTACTAATTAAGCCGTAAGACTCACCAGGGGCCACGCATTGATTTGCATCTGCCTTATTTCTCTTAGCAAAACACACATGGCAAATATGTCTGATGGGTCTCAGGTGGGCAAACATGCGTGGTTGTTTCTGTGACGCTCTTTAGTTTAACTGTCATAGTTAACTTGGCAGAGCTGAAGCGAGAGAGAGAGAGAGGTGGGGTTAAAGAGATGATCTGCTGTGTCACGTGCACATGGGCACCAGAGAAGATGTGAAACCAGATGTGGGGTGAAAAAAAGGCTAAAGAGGAAGACTAGTGGGGAACCTGCCAGCATACGTTCCCCTTTCCCCTCCTTCTCTTTTTCTCAGTTGAAAAAGAATGTTAATGATTTTTTTCGCCCCCCTGCGCTCCTCCAGAGACACAGCCTCATTGTTTGTCGTGAGGACCTTTTCTTTCAAACTTAATTACCTTCTCCCCTTTTTCGGTGACTTGGACTGAAAGTTTGCACTGTTTAGGGAGAGGTCGTCACACATTCTTTTTACGCTCCTTTTCATTAATCCAGGGTGTGCAGGCATTTTCTCTCTGTGTCGGGACAGTAGGGGTGGGTAATGGAAGAGCCTCGGAACGATCCGCAGGAAGCTTAAAGCCAGTTAATGCAGTATAATAGTCTGGACATAGACTGGCCTTTGTTTGTGCGGTTCATTTCGAATCAGGCGTAATTAACTCCAGAGTGTTTCCAGATTGCCAGCGAGGAGAAATTGCAGCCTTTTCTGCTTTGAATTGAGAAAAGACATTAGCTATGTAGATTATGTTTCCCTTTGATACCGGCCTCTCCTGTTAAAAGTTTTCGAATGGGAGAGGGAGTCGTATAAACCCAGGCGCTCTTTTTTTCCTCTCGTTTAAAGGGTCTTTTTGAAGTAATTTTGTATGTAAAATTCATGTCACGTGATATGTTGCCCCCCTTTTCTTTTGTTTTTAGTATAACAAGATTTTAGAGATTTAAAAACTGCAACTTTTTTTAATACTTAACTTGTTTTGTGCTTCAGATTGTTTGACTCTTTTGTTAAACGCCAGCCACAGAAAGGTAATTTGTACAACAGCTAAATAGACGTCTTTTTGCTGATGTGGATTTGCCACACCCGACAGTAATGATATGTTGCGTATTGAAAATGAGGCCCTTAAATGTGGTTATGGCACAGGGGAGATATCCTGCTTCTACTGTTACACCTCTGGGCATCGACGGGGTCGGGAAAAGCCTTTGTGAAAAAAGGGTCATGCAAAACCGCTTTTTTTTCCCCCACTCCTTTTCTCACTCCCCTTTGCAAATCTCTCTCTTTTTTGGACTTAAACAAGAAAGAATTAAGCCTCCCGGTGTCCTTGGAGGCCAGAGAAGCTCTTGATGTTTGGATAATACCACTTTGATGGATTTTTCATCAGTTCTTTCTGCATGGCAACAAATAAACAAGTATAATTAGACTTGTGAAGGCCCATTCATGCCTTTGTTAGGATTAGATATATGTGCAGTTTGCATGCTGTGACTCTCCTTTGTCTTTCCCTAACTCACTATGACATTTTGATAGAGGATTTGGTGTTGAGAAAAGCCCCAGCAGAGGCTGGGGTGACCTTTCCTAAATCGGATATAATTCGGAGGCGTTTTACCTATTTTTCCTGTTTTTTTTCCCTTCACACTCATATTGCAGTTCCACTTCAGTTACGCGTAACACATATGTGCATGCTTTTAACGTTTAACGTTTGTCTATGTCTCAAAAAAAAAGACGACCTGAAAAACTATTTAGGGAAGAAAGAGTAAGTCTTTTTCTTTGGGGGGGGTGTGGGTGGATTGGATCAGGGGGAGTCTTAGCACTCGGGTAAACCTAGCATTCCTACTCCATTATTCCCATCTCTTGATCAGATCACATTCTTTTTAATCACTTCACAGGCAGCGTCTCCACAGAGAACTGAGAGAGAAGCCGAGACAGTCTTAATTAAAAAACGGAGGTAGAAACACTGTTTGCCATCTTTTTCTTCTAATGGGAACGGGAGCCATTTCCATGCAATGAGATCTGTCCTCATTGTTTTGAGAGAGCGTTCTTTCAGTTCCAAGAAAAAGAGCTTAGTGTTTGTTTTTTTTTTTTTTTTTCTTTTTCTTTTTGTAGCCTTTGCTTTTTAGACCGAATAGAAGGAGGGAAAGTAAGACAAGAGAGAAAAGCTGTTTCACAGTTAAGTTACAACACGTTGGAGGAATTATAGAACGGTGTATAGAAAAAGGTGTTAACAGAGGAAAAATGCAGTCAAAAAGAACATAGAGCCCCTTTTAATAGCAAAGTACGTACTTAAGACTAGTTTCTACCTTTTGGGTGAAAAAGAGAGTATGTTAACAATTGAGATTGAGCTGGTTTGAAGAAAGACGCCTGCATGTGATTCTTTTAAAGTCGTTCTTGTCAGGCGTCTTGAGCGCTTGAGGATGTCTGGATAATATGCAGTGACTTTGCTGTAGCAAACAGTGATTTATATATTTATTTTTGTGAGAAAAAATTGATGGGCACACTTAAGTTACCGGGCTGATTGTCAATGAAACGTCTTCTGATGCGAAATATCAATATGAAAGCTAGAGGTGCTCTCAGTATCCCCGGATACTTGCCTCATATCAAAACAAGCGTAGCTCTGAGCTGTTTAGCTCTTTTATGCCTTGCTTTATAATTCATAGGCATGTAATGATTCACATGCATAGCCAAAAATGTAGAGACACAGTCAAATCCAAAGGAGGCATCTCTCTCAGCACTTCAAGTGTCAAGAAATGCATAATTCATCTCAAACTGCGTGTTTTATGTCCGGACCCACATTAACTGATGTTGTGTGTTAGGATCCGAAGGCAAGCAACAAACACGCACAGTTACACACACAATCTCTGCATAAATTCTATTTTTCTGCTGCGTGAAAGAAAGAAAAAAACGAGTATGAGGAAGCCGGTTGTATAATTACAGCTTCCATATTGTATTTGATACCTATTAAAGGTACAAATCACAGGCAGCCGCTGACAAGGTAGACACATGAGGGAGAGTGTGTGTTTTTTGAAGGTTGCTTGTTTTATGATGTGCAGTGGGTTTTGTGTTAACGTTGTTGGAATGTTGTGTGCGGCTCACACACTCACCCAGCGCCCACAGGCCCTGGAGGCAGCTGCTGCTGGCTCTGTGATCTTACACCAGGAGATGCAGAAATTATCACAGGAGAACACTGTAATCTAGCCCTCGCTTCCCTGCCAAACGTATGTTTTTGGAGATGTACATTCCTCTCGGCTTGCATAAATGACCCCCCGCCCTACTTCGCCACTGCACACATACACAAGACACACCTTTTTCTTTTCTTGTGTGAAGCTAATTCTAATAGGTGCTAATTTTGCACTAATTGCTACGCAGTTTTGCTCTCGGGGCATTTGGGAGCAATCTCAGGTCTACAGTGCATTGTGCAGATCACCCCCACTATTTGTTTGTTATACAATTTAATTTTCAATTAATTAATGTGATAACTTATTTGCATTTTTAGCAGAAGTATTCTCATTCTTTATTTCTCTGTGTTGAGATTATACTTGATTTAAATATTACAATGTATCTTTTTGTATGCGTAATATTCATATGATATTCCAAATGTATTTATCCAAGGCTTTATTTAAATGAATACCTGAATTGCTTTGTATCAAAATAGGAATCTGGAAAAAAAGGAGAGCATGGCTGTAATTGTTGTTTAATTTTGCATCATCTTTTAACCTCGTTTCCATTTGTGGAAAAAAAACGCTTTTCTAAATTGCATTGTGTTCAATAAGCTATTATCAGATTTCCTATATTCTTGAGAATAATTAGAAAATAAAGCCTGGCGCAGCAGACAGGGCTGCCGTTTTAAAATTCTGGGTCTGTCTTGAGTGTATTTCATTTTAATTGAAAGCACAGCAGTTGCAAGCCCGTCATTGTTGGCCTTCACCACAAATCTCTACCTCTTCTGCACACACTGATATCACCCTTAAAATTTGGAGCAGCTGGGTTTTTCTTTGCTCTCTGGGCCTCATTCGCCGAGCCTGGGCATAGTAGGCACATACGCTTTGGATCCAACTCTATTTCAGCGTCCAAGCTTAGTCCTAGTCTTTGAATCTGCATTGCCAGCCTTGAGAATAAATTGTCTGTGGTCCAAGGGAAAAAGAAAATATGATTGAAGGGTTTTCATCAGCAAGGTGCGCGTATGATTTGTGAAAGCCAGGAGAGACCCTGATTGAGGCAGTGACGGTTGGGAGATGGGCAGCCATCCAGGATAGATAACATCGCAATGGTATTTCAAATGGTGTGCTTTATGTGCTTGGGTTTTTGTGGGCTGCCAAGGATGAAAAATGAAAAACAAAAAAAGTGAAAAGAAATTGCGAGATGGCCCTCCCGGGGTGACTGGACTGGGTGTGCTAAATATTAATTTGAGTTTGAGGTGATTGTCGGAGAGGCCAAAGCGTGGGTTAGAATTTGGATGGCTGCTTAATCAGGGCTTGTTAGATACCTGCTGGGGGATCTCTCAGAGGGAAGATTTGGTGTAAGCTGATTTACTAAGTAACATAGGAACCAAAGAGACACCACCTCTCTCTGCCAAATTGGTCACGAATTGAATGTGGTGGTCCACACCTCTTTTCTTTGCTTATTGTAATTATATTGCTGTGATAAAGGGGATTACAGAAACTTTTGTGTGGGAGTGGTCTGATTTTAAGGGGAAAGCTGTGCGTATTATTGAAAAAGTCTTATACTTAAACCTCTTTTTTGCAACGATTGGAACCTCTTGTTAACCTCTGCTAAAATCAATGGAGTGTCTGTCTGTGCATTTCAAAATCATACAGTTTTTTTTTTTTTTTCTAGATAGGTCTCCGCTGCTCATTTTAGAGCTAATTCACGAGCAATTGCAGCTCAGGAATGCTCTCTATATCATCAAGGACAGCACATGCTGAAGATCAGGTGCGCCATCATTATACACGTTCTAATATGTCTTTGCTCTCTTTTGTTTTTTTATTTATGCAGGTCCCTGACAGGCTGGATGAAATGAGATCCCCATGTAGCGATTACCATGGAAACTTGTGATTCCCCTTCTCTCTCAAGGCAGGAAAATGGGCAGCAGATATCAAAGCTACGTGAGACGACACATCTTGATAATGAGGTGCCAGAGAAAGTCCCTGGGATGGAGCCTGACAAGGAAAACAGCCCTGCGGATGACAACCTGAGGACGGAGGAGAGCCGTCGAGAGATTGCGTCGGGATTGAGCACGGAGAATGCAATAGGTGCGGCCACTAAAGAGATCCCCTGCAACGAATGTGCCACTTCTTTCTCGAGTTTACAAAAATACATGGAGCACCACTGCCCAAACGCTCGCCTTCCTCTACTGAAGGACGAGAACGAGAGCGAGGTCAGCGACCTTGAGGACAGCGATGTAGAGAACCTGACAGGAGAGATAGTTTACCAGCCAGATGGCTCAGCTTTTATTCTTGAGGACTCCAAAGAAGGTGGCCAGAATGCCCAGTCAGGGGTCAAAAGCCTCTTCTCCCCAGCACTGTTTTCAAACTCCCAAACTGCTGCCGGGGACAAGACTGAGCAGTCGGCCACAGCCCCCATGTCCTTTTATCCACAAGTGATCAATACCTTTCACATCGCTTCATCCCTCGGGAAACCATTTACGGCCGATCAGGCTTTCCCAAATACCTCAGCATTAGCAGGAGATGGTCCTGTGTTGCACAGTTTCCGTGTCTACGATCTCCGACACAAGAGTGAGAAAGACTATCTTACCATTGATGGCGCAGCCAAAAACTCCTGTGTGTCCAAAGATGTTCCAAACAATGTGGACTTGTCTAAATTTGATGGTTGCATTAGTGATGGGAAAAGGAAACCTATTCTGATGTGTTTCTTGTGCAAGTTGTCTTTTGGTTATAGTAGGTCATTTGTAACCCATGCTGTGCATGATCATCGGATGACCCTCAATGAGCAGGAGCAAAAGCTCCTTAGTAATAAATATGTCTCTGCCATCATACAGGGCATTGGTAAAGACAAAGAACCTCTTATAAGCTTTCTGGAACCAAAAAAAAACAATTCTGTGTTACCACACTTTTCTACTGCAAACTTCATGGGCCCTGATCCAGGCATTCGCAGCCTGTGGAACACCTTTCACATGGAAAATGGTGATTCCCTGCAGGCTGGTTTCGCCTTCCTGAAAGGAAGTGCCAGTTTGGCATCTTCTGCAGACCAGTTGCCCAGGAGTGCCCAGATGCCAAAGGCTGAACTGAATCTCGGGGTTGCGGCAAACTCGGCGCGCAAGTCCCCCGTCGGCTCCATGTCTCTCCAGCGCTCATCGCCAGGGGCTGGGTGCAGGGATCAGGAGAGCAACTGTGAACGGCAGAAGGACATTAGCACTTTGCATGCCAATGGTGAGCTCCCCATCAAAAGCGAGCCCAGAGACGCCGCCGACGCAGAGGAGGACGAAGACATGTATTTGAACGAGCTCGACGATGATGGTGTTTGTGAACTTGGGGATAGTACCAGTAGCAAAGATTTCCCTCTCTTAAACCAAAGCATTTCTCCTTTATCGTCCAGTGTGCTAAAATTTACTGAAAGGGGTACTACTTCCTCTGTGACTGTTGCCAATGACCTAGAAAAGACAAAGCAAGCTGCTGCCAGCTTGGACTACAGCAATGACTCCACGAGCGGAGGCAGCAAAGACGGCTGCGACTCCAACGGTGGCAGGGATGGCAGTCCGCCATCTTTTCCTCTTGACATGATACGGCGAGACGACGAAAGCCCAGGCCCACTGCACCAGCATGCTGCCATGCCCAGCACCCCTGGCACCCCCGGCCCAGGAGAAGGCTCTCCTGGAAGTGGAATCGAATGCCCCAAGTGTGACACTGTCTTAGGTTCCTCGCGTTCACTTGGTGGTCACATGACCATGATGCACTCACGGAACTCCTGCAAGACGCTGAAATGCCCCAAATGCAATTGGCACTACAAGTACCAGCAGACCCTGGATGCTCACATGAAGGAGAAGCACCCAGAGTCTGGAGGCTCTTGTGTCTATTGCCGCACGGGGCAGCCTCACCCTCGACTCGCCCGAGGTGAGAGCTACACGTGCGGCTACAAGCCTTTCCGCTGCGAGGTGTGCAACTACTCCACAACCACCAAAGGCAACCTTAGCATACACATGCAGTCGGACAAGCACCTCAACAATGTGCAGACGCTGCAGAACGGAGGAACGGAAGCCATCTACAACCATGCTGCTCCTGTGTCCAACCCCAGCCTGAGCGGGTGCGGCACGCCCTCACCCTCCAAGCCCAAGCAGAAACCAACGTGGCGGTGTGAGGTCTGCGACTATGAGACCAACGTGGCTCGCAATTTGCGCATCCACATGACAAGCGAGAAACACATGCACAACATGATGCTTCTTCAGCAGAACATGAAGCAGATCCAGCACAACTTGCATCTGGGCTTGGCTCCAGCCGAGGCGGAGCTCTACCAGTACTACCTGGCCCAGAATATCGGGCTCACCGGTATGAAACTGGAGAACCCTTCAGACCCTCAGATGATGATCAACCCCTTCCAGCTTGACCCTAGCACTGCCGCAGCTCTGGCTCCCGGTCACGGTGAGTAGTTTTCCCCCTCGGATATGCTTGTCACTCACTTTCTTTTGTTCTCTGTCTCCTTCACTGACTCTGGTCTTATTACTCCTGTCATTATTGTGTCCTGCTCTCGACCTGTTCTGTGATTTGAGCTGCTATGTGAGAATCTGTTTCCTAGTTTTCTTAAGTTTAGCCCTCGTCTTAACATGGACTGTAGTGAGCAGATTACCTACACTCCACATACAACAGCAGTTTTATTCTTTCACTTTGTCAGTCAAGACCAAACACAGCCTTTTCTGCATCTGTTTCTGAAAGCCGATACCCTTGTACATTAAACTCATGGATCTTTACCTCCTTACATAGTGTAGACCGACACACATACATTAGCCTGGCAAGTAAAATTGTTTCTACAAAAAAACATTGTCTTTCATCCAGCAACTTACAAACTCCTGTCTAACAAAATGTTATATTTGCACCTTGTCTTGATCTTGTGTAATTATTAAATTCAAAGCTTTTTTCCAGGGGGTTGAGAGTATGAGAAATGGTCTAGTTTGCTTCTAAAAGTGCAGAGATCAAAGAGCTAAATTACAATTAGATGTAAGATTATTTGTTTTTTATCATTTTAATTTTTAGGACTACTGTTGAGGCAGGCTCGTTTTATATTGATCAGTTTTGGGGAGAAGAAACAAACGTGCCTAAGTACAAACTCAGGAATGCCTGGTAGGAGTAATTAAAGCTATCTGATGAGGGAGTTTAGAACTTGAAAGGGATGATTGTAATTGATCCTGATTCAATCCTATTATAGCTTTTTATAGTTAAGGCTTTATAAAAGCCATACTCCTTACTGGGGCTTTATTTTATCAAATCCTTTTGTATGGGTGCCCTACACCAGTCTCTCAGCTCTTTTTAAATTTCATTTAATAATAAAAAAAAAACCTTTCCTTTTTTCTCTTCCCTGTGACTGTGCCCCACCTCTTCCCTTCTCCACCCCCACCCTTCTCTCTCTTTCTCTCTCTCTTTCTATTTTCTTGTCTCTCCCTCTCTCTCTCTCTCTCTCCCTCTCCCTGCAGTAAATAATGAACTGCCTGCGGAGCTGCGTCTTGCGAGTGGTCATCTAATGGGTGATGACCTGTCCGTCCTCTCTGCTGGGGAGCTGTCACCTTGCATCAACGACCCGCTGCTGAAGCTCTTCCAGTGCGCAGTGTGCAACAAATTCAGCTCTGACAGCCTGGAGGCCCTCAGTGGGCACGTGGCGGCGGAGCGATCGCTTCCGGAAGAGGAGTGGAGGGCCGTGATGGGAGACGTCTACCAATGCAAGCTGTGCAACTACAACACGCAGCTCAAGGCCAATTTCCAGCTCCACTGCAAGACCGACAAGCACATGCAGAAGTATCAGCTGGTGGCCCACATCAAGGAAGGTGGCAAAGCCAACCAGTGGCGTCTCAAGTGCATTGCCATCGGCAACCCCGTGCACCTGAAGTGTAATGCCTGCGACTACTACAGCAACAGTGTGGAGAAGCTAAGACTGCATGCCACCAACCAGAGGCACGAAGCGGCGCTGAAGGTCTACAAGGTCAGCTATGCTTTACTTTGTGTTGAACTGTGTCATGACCCACTGTCCTAGTTCTGTGTGTTCTGTCACATGGGTTAATATTTACTTTTTGTTTAACTTTTTATTGCATTATATCTATTTTATCACTGTATTTGAAAGAGTCAGGCCATGGTCAGGAGACTACTGTACAAACAGTGCACATTTGTTTTCTAGCACCTGTTTTTTTTTTTTTTTTTTATGATGTCAGATGTCATTAGCCCAGCTTTAAATTTGATTTGGCCTTCCATGCTCGCCCTTTTCCTAGTTTTCTCTGCTCTCTTTCCTGTAAAGACAGGAATATGCCAGTCAGCCTGTTTACACGATGCCTTTCAGAAATCAAACCTAATTGAATTTATGCCAGAAATATCAATATTTTTAACAGTTGGCCGCTGTTGTAACGCTTCACTGAATTTTCACCTCAGAGGAAAGCTGCCCTATCATCCAGTGTATAACAACAAACATCATGTGAACAACTGACGAATTTTGAACATGTGACTGTGCATGCTTGTTAACGTGCATGCATAAGAAAGGGAAAACATTTAGATTATTTTTAGATTTCACTGTGTTTAACTAGTTTTATTTATTTATTTTTTACATACAAGTTATATTTTGATGTTTCAGACATTCATTTTCTGATTTGCGGGTCATATTTGACTGTTTTGCTCAAGGCCTAAGGCAGATAACTGATCCACAGTGGTGGGGGTTGAACAGAGGCCACTGCAGCCTCATCCTGTTCTTAAGTGCATTTGGGTGTTGACTTACTGGACTTGTGTGATTGCCTGAAACAATAATACTAACATCCTGAAATCATAGACCAGCATCACATCCCAGACACATTAGTGGACTCCTCTGGATAAACTGTATTAACTTAATGAGGATCTATTGACCAGCATTAGTCACTTTTGACTTGTGTGTGCTCGTAAGCCGGACTCAGCTGTATATTTAGAAAAGTGAATTTAGCAGCTGACAATGGCTAGACTGCAATCAAAACTGGCAGTCTTGTAATGATAGCAATAATGCGAACAATTCATTACTCTGACCCAATTACACACAGTCATTCAAAAAGGGTTTTTAAAAGGAAAACACAACTGCTGTCACTTTCACACCGAAAACCCTCCTGAAAAATAGAAAAAGTCAGAAACAAATGCTGAAAAAGGCCTTCTAAGAATAAGAAATGGTGAGTTTCTAGTATTTCAAGAAATGGGACTTTGAGCTGCTGCGTGTTATTAATGTATTCAGACAGTGTTAGAAATACAGAGCAAGTAACTAAACAACAAAGAGCAAATCCTCCAATGGGTGAAGTCAGCATGAGGCAAATAAAGGGCTGAAAGAATCGCATGTGGTATTTGGAGGCCTGGCATTAAAGACGCAGTCCATGGGAATGTTTTGAAATCCTTAGCAGTTTAGAAAGGGGTGGGGGGTCAGGGGGCTTGTCTAATTCTCTAAGCAAATAAAAAGGCTCCATGGCAACAGAGAGCATTTCGGATCACATCGAAAGACAAATAGATTGGAGATTAGAAGAAGAGAAAGGCCTAGCTTAGCTATGATCTTAGTTAGTCTGGCAGTAGATTTGTTTCTTCACGTGCACGTGTGGTTGGGTCACTGCCTGATTATTGACATGATTGTTTGCGTTCATCCTGAAATGTTTAATTAGAGTTTACCTGTAGTTTTTGCAAAAAAAGGTATATTTTTTTACATATACACTTTCTTTTTTAGAACAGCAGGTGGCTATGTAGAGCATGTAGCACTGAAATACTCATGATATTTCAATTTCAATGTTGAACCAGCATGTTACATATAATCTAATAAAATCTGTAGTTTTGTATGTTTTTAATTAAAAGTAATTGTTGAGGTAAAAAAAAAAAAAACACTCAAATGGACGCCCACCTCTTTGAGTTTTATTGGCTCACACTTTAAGAAATGTCAGAACAGGTGATGGGGCTGAATTTTGATGCTGAGAGGAGGGTGTCCATTTGACACACAGGGGGTGAGGGGGTTCACTCTGGCTCTCTCATCTCCTTGCGCCCCCACCTTTACCCTGGGAGAGGGAAATCTGTTCTACAGATGCGGCTTCTAATGCTTTTGGCAGGAACTGGGCCGTTTCGCTCATGTATATTTGGTAGTAAATGTTGGGAAAAAAGAAAAAGAGGTTTTTTTATTTGACCAGAAAATCACCTCGTCTTTTATGTTCAAAGGTGAAAGGGTAGCGCGCTAAAGAACAAAGTATTGATGACCTTTCCATATGAGCCCCGGAACACAAAGTATCTTTATAGCCCAAAATGATGAAGGATACAAACAAAAAGCATATTCAGTATTTTTATTGCAGCTTTGTACCTACGATTTTTTTTCGAGTTCAGATTTTCCAGACATTAAAAAAAGACCTCAATTACATTAGCAGTGCAATGTTTTTTTTCTCTTTTTTTTTGGTAAAGGCTAGGCAGTTTTAAAACTCCCAAGCCCACACCTAAAACAGCCTTGACATTTTTTTCACTGTTATGTAGTAATTCGGCTGTTAAAATAAATACAATGCACATTCTTGACCTCTTAGTGTTTGGCATTAGTAATGATATGTTTTCGTTATACAATTATCGTTAATAACCACTCTAATAAACGCAGATGTAGTCAAGTGTAAATCTGTCAAGGCCTTTCAAAGTCGGTGTAACGCTTGATTAAGAAACAGTGAGAAATGTGTGTTTTTCCAAAGAGCCGATTTGCGCTGGGCACTTGGGTCATTTGAAGCCAAGAATGTTCATGGTCAGTGTGTTGGAAGCGGGGGGGAAAGCCAGATACCAACCCGCACCTGTTCACCAGGTGGTCCTCGCCATGCTCTTCTCTTGTATCTCCCACTCTTTTTCCATCCCCCTGTTTGTCTCTATTCCCTTCTCTCTGTACTTCCTCTCTCCGGAGGCTTGTGTGCAGCACATAAGGATGTCCAGTATGTATCCCCCAGTTGCGCGTCAGGAGCTATGAACTGCTTAATTACATCAGCCACCCCCTCCCAAAGCATCCGTCATCAGTCAAGCAGAATTTTCTGTCTGTCTGGGGTTCGAGACTCCATTTCCATATTTGTATTTTCTTCCTCCTCCTCTCTTTTTTTCCCTTCCTCATCTCCTTTCTCCCCGTTTTGAGCCACAGGGGCCGTGGCACACATAATGCACCTCTCTCTGGCGAAGGCAGGCGGGGAGATGGAGCCGCAGCGACTGGCTTTCCGTGGCCCTGTCCCCAGGGAGAGGCAGATAGCCCATCTCATTATCCATGATACGGATGGCAACACCATTGGTCGGGGCAGGGAAATGAGAGGGGAAATTAAAAGAGGGGAGCAGAGAAAAGAGGGAGGGGGAGAGAATGCAAGAGTGAGGAGACTGGAATTTTAGATTTATCAAAGACTTTTCCCCACCCCTTTTTGACAGGTTTTTTATTTTTATTTTTTCTCTTCTTCTCATCCAGAAGGTCAGTATTTGTTCCTCATTTCCCCCTGTTTTCTCTCTGCCTTTTGCTCTATCTTTCTAAACCAAGATGGCTGCTGGTTGATGGGCACATTATATTACAGCACATTCATTACTGAAGGTCAGCCTCACTCCTTCTCATTTGAAAATCAAATGCCCCATATATATGCAGCTCAAATTATTGTCTGTCATTTCGCCCCATCTGATGGTAAAATGGACAGAAGATTGAGTTGAGGGTATTTGCATAAAAAGCCATTGTGCTATAGAGGAACGGGGAGGATGCCTGGACCTTCATATAGCATCATCACCATCATCATTGGTGTTGTCCCTTAGCACACATTGTGTTTTATTTTGGGGCTTTTTTCCACATTTTAAAAATAAATACGGGCTGGATTCAGACCAGTGAGCACCAGAAATTTAAATTCTGACATTTACTCATTCTTATGTCAAACCTGCATGACTTACTTTCTTCTGCAGAACATTGTAACATACAAAAACACACACAGATACACACACACACAAAACAAGATATTTTGAAGAAGCTGGTTTTGTCAGTATAGTGAAAAAGCCAGTTTAATCCAAAAGATTATTGTTGCATGAAAGAAAACTCCTACAGGTTGGAAACAATATGAGCTATGTGCTTAAAAATGTTATAGATTTGCTTTATTTAACAGTATATTTTTTTTGCATTTATTTTTATGCTGTCTTTACAATTAAACACGATCGAGAAAGCATCCAAACCTGGAAGGGTATGAGAGAACACACACACAAAAAAATACAGAAGTGGACATTGCCCTGGTCTCAGCTGTTTGTCAATAAGAGCCAGTGCACTACGGTACCAGAGGACTTTGTGCAGGTCCAAACAGCCTTACGCGAGCCCTCGCTTTACTTTCCAAACGCAAACAAAACCACAGGCTCACAAATGCGTCCGTTTATCCACTTACTCTCTGCAGGCATAAAAGTATGTCAGCACTCTCTCAGCCTCCCGCTCTGACCCAACAGCGGGGCCAGATTATTCAGACGCTCTCGTCTTTCACCTGCACGCGGATTACAATGGGAATCTTTCAGGGGAGGGCGCGAGGGGGAGGGGGTATAATTAAAGCATACAGACAGACGAGTGTGGGTGCAAACACAAAGCCCAGGCTTCAGCTAGGCCCTGCTGTCATTAATCCTCATAGATATTAATAGGTATTTCTCCCATCATGCCCTCCCCGCTCGTAAGCAGATGGTCATCTCTACACCGGTCCCACAGGACTAACGTTTGCTGACGGACAACTTAAAGCATTGTGCCCCAGACACCCCTCTATGTTTGGTTCTTTCCTGCTTTGCTGTTTTCTTTTCTTTCCATCTTGCGAGATGAGTGGGGGGCCGCCATATGAGGATGCTCTGATATTAATAACCAGATGTGATCTTCCTGTTGGCCCTGGGTCAGAGAGGCCGGCCAGGTCAGGCCATTTGTCTCTGTGCAGGCACTGTGAAGGCTATTGAGGCTGACAGGTATGGGAACCATAGCAAGGGGAAATAAGACTTACCGAGCCCTGAAGGGAAGCGTGGCACTCCCAGGAACAAAGAGTGGCAGGAGTTTGTCATTTTTAGCCCTTTCCTTTCTTTTCCTCGTGTTTTTTTTTACCATCCTCCTTTTTTCACTCGCCCCCTCCACCCGTCCATTTCTCATGGGATTTGGGCCCAGCTTAACAAAGGATGACTCACAGTTCTCTGATAAGGCCAGCCGTGGAAGGACTTGAATTGCAATAATATGATATTCTTGGTGAAATAGCTGGCTAAAGGTAATTAGCTTTGTTCTAACTCTCCAGACACAGACGGAGAGCAAACATATGACTTTGTCTGGAAAGCATTATTGGACAATAAATGTATGCCTGAACATCACACGTTCCCCCGAGGTCTCCCCTGTAACTCAGCAGAGATTTTTCTTCCACCGCTAACCTTTATTTTCCCAGTTATTTTATTTAAGTAGCTACACGCAGGCTGCATGTTTAAAAAAAGAAGAATTGTCCCGAAGATTATTAGGTCGGTCAACAATTAACGGCAAAGAGAGAGAGAGAGTTTGCAGAAAAGATTGGAATTAAGATCAATATTGACGTGTGTCGTTTAATAAGAGCCGCGGCCCAGAACGGATGCCCGAGTGAAGACAGAGCAGCAGTCATGGGTGGCAGTTTTTGCTCACATTAACAGACCTGAATGCAAGAAAGCATTCCTCAAGTAATTGATTTTAAACATTAGGTGCTCACTGAATAGATAAGTAGAGTGTGATATTCGATTACAGAGCAAAGAACTCATTTAACCTCCTGTTCTTTCCTGGCCAGGATTTCCAACACAATACGATTTACCTCCCCTTAGGTTCAGCAGGATTAGACTGCTACTAGTAATCCTTAATGCTTTGAAATAGATCTGATAGAAGTCCCACTCACTTGTTTGGGATTACACCCATGATTTTTTTCCACATTTAGTTAAATTAACCCGTCAAATTATCATTTTGATAATTGTTAAAAGCCTTTCCGTGAGATCGGGATGGCCTTTTTGTTTAATGCAGTGTACTGTAATTACAATTTTTCCAGCGTTCGAATGCTCACCTTAGTTTACCCATTAATATTATGTTTACTGAATGCCTAATGGTTCACCTAAAGGTGCAGTGTGTTTGAAAAGAAGGCTGCTTGGTTTTTTCTGATTCTCGGAGAACAAAGGCAAACATTTCAGTAATCTTCAAAGTGGCCAGTGGTATGTCGAGTGGACCGTGGAATGCAAGCTATGGCTAGGGCTTTTCAGCGAAAAAACAATAGCTTTCCTTTTATGGGTTGTAACTGCATAAACTGTGGTTGAGGCATTAGCTGTATCAGTTGTATCAGCTTACAATACCGCAGTTTGAGTTGATGTGTTTATGTGCATTAGAAGCACTAGAACATTTCTATTTGTCTGTATGTATTTAAGGTTCTTAATATATCCCTGCCAGGTCTTGATGTGTGGGTTAGTGGGTGGGTAAGGTGTTATTTACTTAGACGCTTTTGATACGGCACAGGTTAAAAGCGTTCACCCCTACAGGCTCGACTCCTGAAGATCTTCGTAGTCAATATGCAAAACGTTGGGCTAAGAAGTGCTCCCATTGAGGAGTGAGAGCAGCAAAGCAAGAGGCAGGGCTCTTTAAACAAGCTCCTCTCCGTGATCCCTGTGCTCTCTTCCTCCCTCCCTCTTTCCCTCCCTCCTATAATAGGATGCAAATCAGGGACCCTCCTCTATGTTGTTGTGGAAGGGGAGAAGGCAGATGGAACATGAAAGGGTTTAATGTTTAAAAGTATGAATAGGGAAAGCACGCAGCAGTGAGCCGGAGCTCATTCCGCTCTTATCAGATACACAAGGTGGGAGATTGTCTCATCTTTGCATGGGCTCGTTTTAAAGGAAAGATTTCAGCCCGTAGACCATGCATCATAATTAGTCTCGTACTGTACCAGCAGAGGGTCACACGCATGGATCATCCTTTCCTGTGTTTCCCACCTGAGACTATGAGCTCATAACTCTTTGTTTGCATTAAAAACATATGCTGAGATGTAGGGGCAGGTTTGAATATGTGAACATTTTTATTTGTATTTTTTTTGTTGCACATCGTACAGTGTAATATACAGAAAAATGTATACAATGTTACATTTTTGTATTTCCTGTGTTTTAAGGCAAAACTTACTATCACTATTATCTGAGCCGCTGACACAGCTCCTACTCAAAATAAAGTTCTGCGAGTTTTTGACTAATTGAGAAGCCCGATTTTAGGCTTACCACTATGCTCAACTGCAGAAAAGCACATTTCTTTTGATAGTGTGGCATGGAGATGATGGTGGAGCCTCTGGTCTTTTTCACCTTCTGATGGAGACAGGCAAAGCTTTTAAGGGTAATGGTAAGGTCAGTGGATTTAATGGGAGAGAAGTGTCCAGGCGACAGATTTTAAATCACCATAATATAAATACACCTCCATTTTCATAGGGAGTTTGCTTTCTTTTAAAGCAATTTGAGGAGCAGACGAACACTCGTGCCTGTCTTAGCGGTGGGAAGGATTAGAGGAGTGAAGATTAAGGACTAGTTCTTAATCTTCCATATCAACTACAGAGGTGAGAGGTGATATGCAAATGGAATTTTCCATTGCTCCTGCTTCATGTTTAAGTCCAGTGATTCTATTATATAGACAAGACGTTCATTTATCTGGCTACCAATCAGCAACAACAGGATGTCATCACCAGAGTCTTTGGATTAGTTTCAAAACGTACCTAGACAGCATTCTTGGACATTATTAATGTGTAGTTAATTCTACAGAGGCAGCTCGCTATGTTGAAAATCTACAAAATATGAGCATTCTTACTTTTGTTGTTGTGTATTCCAGGTGCCAGTTAACCCACATTGTTCTACTGCACCAGGGCCTCCGTTTGACCTTCGGCAGAGTCTGAAAGTCCAGTGAGTCGGTGGGAAGAGCATGCGATTTAGGAATACTGTTACATGAACCCTGTAGTGTCTTAAAGTTTTTCATTCATTTCCTTCTGTCAAAGGAACATTAATGTAGGCCTAATGATATATGCCAGATCAACAACATTAGCACCACATGGAAATATTTCTCTCCACGCGTCCTCCTACATCTGTTTACCGTTCAACAAGAAACGAAGGAAGTCGTGACATGATTGGTTCCCAAAGCCCTGTGCGCTGTTTGCTTTAATAGTGAGTCGACAGGAATTGGCTCTTGCAGCGATCAATGAAATATTGCGTTGCAGATCAATCCACATATTAATATGCTAGTAAAACACACACACACAGATTTTGACATGATTGATACGAGTGTAAATGTACATGAGAAGAAAAACAATATTTCCAAAGAAACACACAGAAGTTCTTTTAAGACTTTCCGCAAACCCGGCTGTCAATTCGCAGATTTATGTGTTTTTGGTGGATTTCTGTTTGGACCGCGCTTGAGTGGCCAACATTTACATGAAGTGTTCCAAAGTCATGCCGCAGACTGCATTGACTTATTGAAGGCCTGATTGCGAACTGTAGTAGTCACAGCTTCACAAAAGCAGTGTCCTTGGGAAAATGGGGCGTATGATGCCCTGTCCGGTCCGAGTGTGATTACAGTAAATGAAAGGCTTTGGACGGACGCTACAGCAGTTGTGGGTTTAGTCGTTTTGGAGGGACCCTGGGGTGTGTCCCGCTCTCTTTACTGCGCCTCCACAAGCCGCCTCAGACAAGAGTGTGCTGCTGAAAGACACATTGTGCTAATTCACTTATTTAACTTGGCATCCATTTGCAAGGATGATTATTATTATTATATGACCTAAGCAGCTAACCATACAGCCATGCGCTGGCGGAATGTCCTAAGCCATAATTACATATGATGAACCAGACGGATTCGGAGGAAAAAAATAAATAGGGGAGGTAATTTGGGGCTCTTTGATGCATTCCTTGGGATTTGTTGAGGTAGGGGAGAGGGAAAGTAGAGAAGAGATGGTTTTTTGCTCTTGTTTTGTGCCTGTAGCGGAAAAGACAGTGGCCTTGTGCGCAATCTCTGAATGGAATGTAGGGGGCATACCTCTTGCAGAAGAATTTCGCTCAGGTTGCCAACTCCTGCGGTACCCATGATATAACATTACATTTATGTCTCTGGGCTCAATAGCGGTTACTGGTAACATGTGTTTGGACGGTGTCAGCATTGATGGAATCCTATACCTGGCTGGCCTCCAAGTAAGGCTGGAATGTGTTTAAAATGCTTTGAGGAACAAAACAAGCTTTTGTTTATTTTCTCTTTTTTTTTTTTTTTTGCCTTCGGTCCGGAAACCAATGCCTCTTCGAAACCATACAAACAAAAATTTAAAACAAGGTGGGAAGAAACCAAATAAAATTGCCCTGATAGGATTTATTTAAAAAATCCCCCAAAAACATGATTATTTCATGCATGTTTTCTTTTTATTCGATTTTTTTCCCTTCACTAATGACCTGAAAAAAAAAAAGCACGTCTGAATGCCCTAATTTGTTTTCGTTTAGGAACAACATATTTTTTTAACCCTTCATTTTTTTTCTTTTCTTGTCTGCAAGAGTCTTGTCATCCAAGTAGAACGGAGCGAATAAACATCCAGTCTCAAACAGCCCTTATCCATATTCTGAATGCCACTAATGAGTCTGTTTTGTCACTGCAGGCAGTACAAATGAAACCAGTCTCCTACTGCCAACAGCAGACGGGCAGAGGGAAAGGCAACGAGAGGTGTTTTGTAATCATTGAAGTCAGCATAAATAAATAAGTCTCGTCAGGTTAGGGAAAAAACACGCTCCCTGGGAATTGGGGCCTAGTTTGACAGGTGATGGGGAGTCCCTGGTGCTTTGATTTGCATTGTTTTGGCAGCACGGTACGATGGCGTCTTTGCTTTAGAGTCACCCAGCTCATGCCTGATTAGGTCCTGAGAGCCCAGAGAGAGCAAGAGGAGGGTGTTCCTCCTCAGACCCCCATGCCTGGGATCCCATTCGACTGGGTGTGCTCTTTGGCATGCCGAGGGACACCCGGGAATGATAAGTTAGCTAAAATGGTTGTTTGCCAAATGCTAATCTAGCACAATTACCCATCAAAGGCGAGAGCGCGCTGCTATGCGCTGCTTGTCATAGATAGCCTCTTCGCCACCCACAACAACAGCACTTGGAGCAGTTTCAGAGATTTTCTTAGCGCTTGACAGAACCACAGCGCAATTTATCCTCCAGCTTTCTGCTAAACCAAGTCGAGGTGAGAGAAACCAAAGTCTTATTCTTTTTATTTATTTATTTTCGTAATAAATAGGCCTTTTCTTCGCTAGCAGCATCCTGACTTTTCGGTGGGCAGAATCTGCTACGGGATGCCACAAACATTTTGAACTTTGCAGGTAGTATATAACGGCTTTGTGAGTCTGGCAGTGCTAAAAATGGTAAGCTTAAACCTCATAAATCAGAAACCCCAGGCTCAAGTCTCTGAACAGCTTGCACTGGTGCCACAGGGGTCTATAAAAGAAGGAAGAAAAATACTCAATTTCAATATAGGTCTTGAGCAAACAAAGCAGGAATGCTGATAGTGAATAAATTAATATTTTCTAGAGTTACGCACTCTTTCGGCCTTTAAACGTTAGGCATGTCTGCTTGCATTGTATTTTATTAGGACCATAAAAATGGATACTCGGCTGTGATTGTGATTCGGGATAATTTAAGATGTGCGGTCAGCCTCGTTCACATGCAACACAAATCTATTTCATATTAGTATGAAAATATTAGTAATGGAGGCCGCTAAAAGGGGCTACAACTCAGGATAAGATGCACATAAATGCAATATGAGGATATGAATGCGACAATAGCTAGCCAATAGCCCTTGAGCAAATGCTTGTTTATTAGCGATAGTTATTCATCCTAATGAGGTTTAGTCATCATGCAGAGAAAACAAATTATATAGCTGTTTTTCCCAGAAACCATCTTAAGTCTAAATGGAACATTGTGTCTTTTGTTTCACTAACCGTATGACTACCTAAGATGAATTTGTGATGCAGAGGTTCCATCGACATCTGGTTCTAAATAAGGAATTAGATTGATCTCTTTTTTTTTTCGTTTTGGGGAAAGGCTGAGCACATTCTACTCTTTAATTTCAACACAGAAAAGGCCTAAGCCGCTACATGTAGCGGATGTCGTAAAGTGGCAGGACCCTTTCGAGAGGTTTATGTGTCAGTTAGGCCAGGTTCGAGTCTGTTTACAGAGAGGCAGTTCATACAAGTAGCCCTGCATGTCTTCGAAGGGCTTCCCTTTGGAAAGAAACAAAGATAGCTGTAATTAATGACCCTGAATCTGTGCCAAGGCTTTCCTCTGACAACTTCAACTTAATTAAAGCTTAAGACGTTTCAATGGCCACAGAGAGCCCCTTACGGAGCGCGGCCCTGCAGACTCGTGAGAAAATTCTACCGAGTTTATGAAAGAAAAGATGTGTGTTACCACTGGTGCCATGACTCTAATCCCTGACAGTCCAAGAATCTGTTTTGTCAAAAGGGTTTTCTTTTAGCCGGCTCACACCTGCAGGCACGCCGGTACTTCCTTCAGCCTCGTAGAGGGCCGGTTTTGTGTTTTAGCGGAAGATCAGATAATGGAGGCCTTACTCGGCCTTTTGTTTTTACGCATTGTTCATTAGTCTGGGAGTACTGTAGGCACACTTGATATGCTTGGCTTGCCTGGGGAATGGGAAGGGAGGAGGGACTGTTTGCAGGACTGGGGGCTTTGTATGTGTGTTAGGTGGAGGGGAGGCCTACTATGGCCTTGCATGGTGCACTGCTGCACAATTTTAATGCAAAACTTTAGCCCAAATTAAAGTGCATAATTGTCAGGCAGGGCTGAATGCAGGAGCCCTGCTGTTTGAAACACATTAGAGCTGAATAGAACAATACGCAAAGCTGGACAGTTCGGATTTCGCCTACAAAGCACTGTTTTAAATACTTTCTCTCTCCTTCTGTGTCTAGCCTCCGCTTGGAGTCTCTTGTCAGAATTAACAAGCTTAGGAAGCCCCACCAGCTCAGTGTGTGTGCGTGCGTGCTTGTCCCTAAAAAGACCAATCCAGTTTGGGTTTTGTTAGAGGCAAAGGGGGAAGGAAGCAGAAGGAGGCACCTTATTCGTACCAGTTGACCCACTGGAAGCCAGAACGCCAAGAGAAATAAAGCGTTTAGGTGCAGTTTAATAGCTGTAAATAGTAGCAGAATTAGCATGAGAAAGTAGCGAGGATTTCCTCTTAATCTTTAGGAAAAGTTAACACTTTTGTGTGTGTGCATATTGAAGTGGGATGATATAACTAAAATACCCTCCTATTATTCTAAATATGTAACAGATTTATAGATTATTACAATTTATTGTTTTTTAAAATCTACCTTCAAAACATTAACATGGTGGCAGTAAAAGCACGGTGCGATTCTCACACACACATACAGTGGGGCCTGAGTAACAGGGGTCTTTGTGTCAGTGGAGAAGAGAGAGAGAGGCCACGTGGGGGTTTAGCTTCCACTCTCGTCCACTAATGCACCACAGGCCTTCATACGCCTCTCTATACACACACACAAAGCAGTATGTGAATATTTAGACTACATAAACCTGAACTTGTGTGTGTGTGTGTGTGAGAGAGTGTTTAAACTGTTTCACAGCCCTCCATACGCCTTTATGAGGAGGATGGAAGCCGAGGTGCCTCTGTCCTACCGAATGAAGCCGCAGACCTGTGGTAGTTTTATGGCCAGGGCCTGGTAGATTTGTTTTCTTATCTTTATCGCTGCACAGATAGTAAATTACCCCCACCAGATCCCATTTTCTTTCATCCCCTTATCCATTTCTAAAGTTGCACAGTCCAGACTTAAAAGTTAAGCTGGACTTTTTGTCGCGGTAAATTACTTGTATGTCCCGGATTACGCGATGCCAGGCGGAGCCGCGTTGACTCGTCTCTCCCTCTACACCTCACTCGCTCTCCCTCGTCTGTCTTTCCTCATCGGGCAGCCCCTCTAAAGCACTCGGCTTTGACAATCTCTCTTTGTTATCAGTATTTATGTTTGGGACAAAGCTGGAAGGAATGCATTTCATGTCGGGAGATTATTATGGGGGAAAGGAAGTATCTGTTTCATGTAGGTGCTGTCTCAGCCCGTGAAACAAACGATGGCTGTAATTTCATGTGAAGCGTATAGCCCCTAATGACTTTTTCCCCTTCTCTCTCTCTCTCTCTCTCCCTCTCTTTCCATCTGTGCTCGCACCTCCTCCCCTCCTGCAGCACTTGCAAAAACAAGAGAGTGCGTGTAACTCGGAGTCCTGCTACTACTACTGCGCGTTGTGCGACTACTCCAGCCGAGCCAAGCTGAACCTGCTGCAGCACCTCCGGTCTGTCAAGCACCAGCAGAGCGAAGGCCTCCGCAAACTGCAGCTGCACCAGCAGGGCCTTCCTCCCGACGAAGACAACCTCGCAGATATTTTCTTCGTCAAGGACTGCCCTCCGAACGAATCCGGTGAGTGCACCATTTAGCCCACTCCCATAGCACATACCTCCTCCCTCAAACTCAGACCTGGAGCACCTCTTCTCCCGATGTAAAACATGCCAGCTGCCTAATCTCCCTAAAATGAACATGTTGTTCCCATTACGGACTGTCTTTTTATATCAGTACCACACTCGGCCCCGTACGCAGTGACATCTTTAGCAGGCATGCAGAAGGTTATGAAACTCTACCTTGGGAGGATCTCACAGTGAAATTCTTCCCCCTGGAGTGAGGTTTAATTTCCTTTCTCATGACCAAAGCAATTTGGCTCTCATTTAAAAGTTTCGGAGCTGCCAGAAGCTAATAAGTGTAACAGGACTGTAAAACATTCAGAGACGCACACCAAAAAAAAAAAAAAGATTAATAGTTTTATTTGAGAGGGACCTGTAATTTAAAACACAAGCGCGAGTCAGGGACCAATGTATAATAATGCCCACTTTAATGCCGCGCGACCAAATGAACGCTTAACTTGTTTTTGCTTTGCCTGACCTGGCCGAGGAAAACGACTAACACGTTTTCAATGGCATTCCAAAGCAGAATTAATCTCTGTTCCCCAAAGTGTCCTGTTTATATATGAACTCCAGAACCAGATGGGATTAAATGGAGAACCATATGTGAAACTTCAGCTCCAAAACTACCCATATTGGAAATAAACGAGTGTGTTTTACATTTGGCATTAATTATATCTGGATCAAAGGTGCTGCGGAGTCAGGGTGCACCAAAGGACCAGTTGGATTAATCATTATTTTGCTTTTAGAAAGACAACCTACCTCTGTTGCACACAGACACACAACATATAGCCTCACTTCTCTAACCCTCTGTCTTTGCATGTGAATATATTGATCTTATTGATTATTTGTGCTTAAAGTACCAGAAAAACATTTGTATCCCACAGACTGCTTTATTTTTGCACCGCCGCTAGTAAACACCATATCATGTGTATTTCTTTAAAGCATATTCAAATTCAAAGGTTATTTCCAAGTCTCACCTTTCCCTCCTGTCCAGCTCATGGCTTTTATATTTACCCCAGTCCTTCAGAACAGCGCTAATGTGTATAAACTAACAGACTCATTCAGAATTTATGCTTGCCGTTTAACGACCATAGTTTTTTTCCCCCACTTGTATGAACGTCAGACCAAGCAGACGAGGTGGGCGGACTGCAGACAGAGTACATTACGGAAAAGATAAACCCTTTGTCGTTGTTTTTTGGTGCTCTAGGCGGACTCTAGTGCAGCAAATGTTTTGATTATACACAACTACGCTTGGTTCAGTTAAAGAGTAACTAGCTTTAATAGGTTCGAGCCTCAAGCTCAGGGTGTAGGGAGAGTTAGAGGGTGCCGTTGTACTTGTTTTTTTTTACAGCTCCAGATCTTAGTAGGAGAGAGATTATTCAGGTAGTTTAACCCCCGTAATCCTAATGTTTGAAGTGCTTTCAAACAGGCCCAACACTGGAGAGGTTAAGGAAATGGATCGCTGGCGCTTATTATATAACTTATTTTTGTTAATTATTCCTACTGGCAAGTGTAAGCGGTAAATAAAAAAAAAAAAAAGTTATCCAAATGCCAGTGCAGGAGGGAGGGAGGATAAATTGGCAGGGCCCGGGGGGAGTCTGCCCTCCCCGTGACACAGTGCCCACTGCGTTCTCAGGACCGGGCCGGGTGCCTGCGTGTATGTGATGGTAATAATTTGTGTCTCTGCTCCAGAGAAAAGGTCCTGGAGTAAGCAACATTTCAGCCCTCGCTGAATTACAGCTCTATGTTAAAGGGGGCCGGTAGGTTTTCGTGGGTATAACTCCTTAGTTTAGCATTTTCTGGTCATTAGTCAGTTTCATGAAGAGAGGGAGAGAAGAAAAAAAAAGATTTATTTAACTGCTGACCTGTATCTTTCTTTCAAAAGCAGCTCTGTGGAAACTCGCCAAATAATTATAAAACCATTTGGGAATAAAGGTTAGAATGCCATTGACTTCATGTACATGTGAATGGATTTCGTTAAACAATTTTGATGCCATTTTTAAGACGTAATTAAGGGGAGATTTTGTGGCGCTTACGGTGGTTAAATAAAGGAGAAATGCATTAGTGCCAAAAGCCACACTCAGCAAACTACAGCCATGCCGTAGCACGAGGGCCATATATCCGACTGCTTATTGTTTAATTAGACTACAAAAGCATGCCGAAAAGGGTTTGCACTGCAAAAAATCGCCAGTGTTGTTTTTGTTGATAAACGCAAAGCATTAAAACATGGCCTTGCACACAGTTTAGACTTGCTTTGCATACGTCAGGGAGACAAGAAGTCATATATTCCGGTCTTAGTGGTGCAATTGCTGCGGTGCGTGATAATGAATTCGACCTCTATGTGCCCAACATGCTATATTAGCCAAAAGTATGGCAGATCTCTCGCTGTGCACTAACAGTAATATACCCTCCTAAAGAGACTATATGAGCCCATCCTCCCTGAGAATCAGACTGCCAAGTCTCCCAGGGCGACTGTAATTCCCTGCGCTTGGGACCCAGAAGGCTCATCATTTACACAAGGTAAACATCATGAAGCTGAGAATTTGGAAAGGCAATGAGGTTGTGTGGTTAAGCATGTTTTTTGAAGTGGCGCCCCTCATTTGTAAATCACATCCCTGCTTCTATGAGGCCCCTGCAATCTCATATTTTTTTCCGCAGATGTGCGATACATACGAACGTGCAAAACGCAGCAGGGTTTTGATTATTAGCTTATTAGATATTTCCAAAGATGATTCTCTGTCGTGGAATAACTACTGCTTTTCAAAGTTTTCCCATAAAGCCAAATCGAGGCCAAATCAAAGGTTATTTGTGTTAACATTTTAGCTATTGTATGACTCTCGATTGTGTTATATTATTTTATATGTCTATAAAAATATTGAACACATTTATATTTGTGATAAAAAGGTTAAATGACAGCAACAGTGTCTTTGTTTGTGTGTGCGTGTTTGCACGTGTGTGTATTCGCATGTATTTTAGCCCTTAAAGAAGGACAAAACAAGAAAGCACTATAATTGCGTGCGTGTGGAGTGGGACCTATTTCTCTGCCTTGTAGCTTGGCCTGTAAAATGCCTGATGGGCTTGTTGATGCATAAAGGGCTTTTTTGCATCCTTGGGTTGCTTCTCTATTTTGTCGTGTCTCTCGGCGAGGAGATGGGATCTTATGGAGGTAATTATTTCTGAGAGTCTCCCCCGCCACACTTACCCCCCTCCTTCCATGTGTATTAAAACTAGGCAAGAAGAGGAGACCTTTGTCTGGCAGGGGCTTAAACAAAAGGCCTAGCTGACTTTGGAGATGAACACGTCTTTAAATGCTGCTGCCGGATGGGAGCTGAGAGAGCCCCGCATGTCCCACTCTTTTGTTTCTTCTGAGTGATAATGCTTCAGGAGGTTTGCAACCAGGGCCAAATTACCACCAATGCAGTGAGAACCATTTTCATGGCAGCTGTAGGCCAACAACATGCACTAATGGACATGCTCTCTGTCTCTTTCTGGTATAGATTGGCGTAAAAAAGAGAGAAAGAAAGGCGCGTTTTGTTTTAGCTTGACGCAAGCGTGTATATGAAGAGGACTACGTGCTTTGTTCGGTTACACTGTGAATGCGATCCTCAAAGCTGCTCTTTGTTTTTTCCCCGTGGTCGCATTCTCACCCGCCTGCATTTCAGCGCCATGACAAGATATTTTAACGGTTTAGTTTTTTTTTTTCTATTTTGAGGGCACACAAGCAATTATAACAGTTACTTTTCAAGACCGCATCCCTAGACAGTGTTTCCAGGGTTTGTGGCCATAATTTGTAGCCATTACATAAACTGAAATGGGAAAGCAGTGAAGTGAAAGATATGACATACAGCCAAATCGGTCTCATCATTCTGTTAGCCATGGGTGATGTACTAATGCAAGGCCATCCATTTTCCCTTTGATTCCTTACACAAAGCAGGAGGCGCAGAGGCGGCCACATTCCACTGTGATTAGACGGAGATGGGCCAGGCTGCAGGAACACAAGCCTGCGGTGTTTTTTCACTCTCCTGCTATCGTACGTGAAAGTTTTATAAAAAAAAAAAACACACACACACATTCCCAGAAAGATAGAACAACAGGAGATCAACGTGATTATCAAGTTTTTGGTGTAAAAATCATTACTACAGTAAGCAGTGCCATTGCTGTGATTGCAAAGGAATTCTTTTTCACAGAAAATAGGCCTATCCCTCGTGAAACACGATCTTCACCAAGAGAGGCTTTTTGTTGATGGACATAAATTGTCTCAGGAGATCCATAGCCCGACCCCGAGTTTATATTGCTGTATCATTAAATGGAGACAATACTCGAAGCTCGAATCATTTTTTTTTTTCATGTCCTAATAAGTCAGTTATGCGTATGTGTGTTATTATTTTTGCAAAGAGCAGTGATTTTACCAGAAAAGCTCAAAACCGTTTTTTCAAATGGCAGGCACTCAAGATTGAGTCATTTCTGAATAATTCTGTCTTATGCTATCATAATTATTCTGTGGTTTCTGCGTGCAGAAAGTCCAAAATTTTTTTTGAAAAATAGCCAGTTAGTGCTTTTGAAAAGACATGTTTTAGAACCAGCGTCCCAGGTTGTTTTTCTTTCAATGAGATCCTCCTCCGGTATGGAGTGATACAAAACCCTAAATTGTTGCCTCATGTTTTCAGACCACTGAGAGTTAAAATTAGCAATGATTATTCGCATTAACATACCTGACTTTAAACCATTATGCTTATTGAAAGTCCGAGGGACGTGTTCTTTGCATACTAATGTATTTTTTGACACCATAGGGACTTTTTTGTTTATTTGGTTAGTGGCCGTGACAGGTAGTAAACATCTAGTAATGTGATACCTTTAGAAAAGCATGACAGTTTCGATTTACATACGCTTGAAAAAGTAGGCCCTCTTTTGTTCATGCTGAACAATGCTAATAAGCCCTGCATAGTGAGCAGGCGACCAAAGGGGCCGTGTTTTAGTAAATATACAGTACACATGACCGCTAAAGGTGTTAGCTGACAGCCTACAGAGACTTGATCTGGTCTTAATTCAAACAGGGAGAGGAAAATTGCTCCACGGCTTCCTCATTGTGTGGTGACTCCACTGACACTAACCATAGGAGATAGTACAATGCTCTCTGTCACAGGGCATTAGGGGAAACAAGGCATTGTCAAAGCTTGGAGGACGTCACAAAGACAGGCAGCATAGAGCTCTGATAAAGCAGCAATTAACTAATTGCCTCAAGCAGTACAACAGCAGACTAGTGTTATTATTAATGTGTGATAATACGGATGGATCTCTCACACGCGGATACTTCCACTGGGTTACACTTGTGATGAGACTGCAACAGTGGGACGTGTGTGGCTGCGCCTCCAACACCCTTGTCATTATCTATCATCTCCGAGAGAGCGCTTGGCCCTGAATCCCTTCACTTCTGATTAGATGGCAGGCCATTGATGACTGAGGCGTCCAGGTGTCAGGGTAAAGTTAGTGACCCCGTCCTCCCCACTGCATCTTGCCTGCAAGTAATTAGTCCTGACTCCAACCATCACCCCTCCAACCATCAGCCCTCTGTCTCTCTGTCTCTCTCTCTCTCTCTCTCTCTCTCTCTCTCCCCCCCCATCCCTCACTGTCTCTCTGACCTTGCATCCTTTCTCTTATTCATTTGAGATAAAATAATGTGTGTGGGATGTTTGTAAAAAATGACAGTACACACATAAATTTTGTATACATAATCGATAAATATATATATATATATATATATGTGTGTGTGTGTGTGTGTGTGTGTGTGTGTGTGTGCATGTGTGTTTGTGTGCGTGTATATATGTTTATATTAAGAGTTTATTTGCAAAAACAGATTAATTGGAATGCACAATTTAAGAATTGTTAAAAACAGTTATTTTTTTTGCAAATTAACTCTTCATAAATTTATAAAGATAAGATTTTTTTAAAGACTTTATAAGATTTTTTTATGACATATTTGAAAAGTCTATTTTAAAATATTTAAAATACAAGTTTCTCTGGCATACATTACATACATTACTCTGAGAATGTTTTATTTTTAAATGAACCTAGATTAATAAATGCCGTAAACAATGTTGTTCATTTTTAGGTCATGGTACCTAATGCATTATCTAATGTGCATATATGTACTTACACTCTCTGTTTTATTAACAGATTAATTTTCAGTCTCTTGGGTTTAGCGTAGATGGTGCATTGGACTGTTTATTATCTTCTCTCTCTTTTGCTCCCTGTCTTGTTCTCTGATAGAGACTGCTTTCCTCGTTTCCCCTTTTCCTTTTCCCCATCCTCCTCATCCATCACAACAAAGTATGGAATTGATAGGTGGTATTGATTATCCATAGCAGTGCCTAATCGTGGCTAACCGTAGGAAGCTTTGCAGATTTAGCCAGCGTCAACCAGGGCCAGTGATAATGCAGCTGGGAGTTTAGATTTAATGCTGTCATCATGTTCTCTTACAGCGACTGACCACCGCATGTTAGACAGCATCCCCTCTGGACCAAGCAAATGACTTAAGGACAACTTGAAAACGCCATTTGCAATGCATTTAACTCTTTCCGCATTCCCTGAATATTCAGGTGGAAATAATTGTGAGCGAGGGATGGTTAATATTTTTGTTTCTTCGTTCATAGCTTTGATTGCATTGGCAGGAAAAGAAAAAGTAAAGAAACATTCTTTTTTTTGCTTTTAAAATAATTTAATGAATAATGTGAAATATAACCAAGGTGTTTATTAAGACTGTAAATAGCCTCGGTTTCTTTCATTGTATTGAATGTTAGTTCTTAATATGTTCACAGCAACACAACAGGAATATTCAAACCAGTCCGTTTCAATCCAATTGCACAAATGCAAACGTTCACATTAGGCTGCTTTTTCCCATCTTCCCCCCATGTCTGCTTCCTGCACTGATGAGTAACTCTATTTAATAGGCTGCCATTATGCAGGCAGATTGGGAAGTTGACTGGGAAGTGCTCCTAGCTATTGCTGCATTTGAACCCTGTTAATATATGCAAATTAAAAGGAGTCGGGCCTCGGGATTTGTCCTGTTTTAAATAAAACGCGAATCTGATCAAGGCAATCTGCAGATGGGGTGTTATCAGAGGGAGCTGGAGCAGCGGTTGATGATTCCTAGCCTGTATCTCTCTCTTCCATCATACTGCACTGCATTAAAGAGACATGATTCATCAAGCACAGGCACTAGTATTTTATGAAATTTCACTCTCTAGGGCAAAGGCTTTTTTCCTTAATCAGAAGACAGTGGGCTTGCTTAAGTAGAGTGCTCCACTCCGCGGTCATGCCGGATTTTCATTTAATTTGTTTGTGTGAAGGTGGAGGGGGGGGGCATCCAAGGGCAGGTGTGTATGAGCATGTGTGTTCCCCATTATGTTTTATGGTGCATAAACTTTATGCACGCACCTGTCAGCGAACGTATCAACAGTGGAGTTTACTTTTAAGTAGGAGGAACAGCTATTATTTCTGATGGGAATTTAATGCGGACCGCACTCTTAGGAGACTCGCAGAAGCTACAATAGGTAGCGTTAAGTACTGTCATTGAGGCGAAGGCCTGTTGATTGTTCATTGACTGTGTCTAGGTGTGCTAGAGTGCTTCTGTGGCATTTGCATAATACATGGGCCAAAAAACCCTGATGATTTCGAGCTCATTTATAGCTCTTCAGCCCTCACAATTACAACCAAGGATACCTGAAACAAGCATCCCCTACAGGGCTCGACCAGCTCCTTTGTGTGTTAGCTTAGGGGTTAAAACGGCAGAAAAATGTGGCTATTTTTCTTTCATTAGCTGCTGCTAAGGAATATCTTCTTCTGTGGACAACCTCTCACAAACCAATTAACTCGGTTTGAATAATTCATCATTCAGGGGCAGCCGTGGTCCAAAAAGGGAACAAACTGATAATAAGATCCAGATCCCAGTATGTGTGGCAAAGTAGGACAGCGCAGACACCTCCACACCTTCAGTATGCATGAAGGATCCGTGCCACCGAAGGTCATTTTCATCTCTCTCTCTCACTGTCACATGCTTGTGTTTCTGATAATGCCACATACCATACACACTGATTCTCTCCGCTATAATACACCTCATGCCTCTGTCAGCTCGCTTTCCCATGACCTGCTCTGGAGATCAGCACAATACAGTCACTTCATCAGGGCTTCCTCTCCACAGCCACAGCTATAGCTCCGCTCTTATAATCTCACCATTCTTCCCAGAAATGATTCACTTATGACTTAATTAGTCATAATTTTAAATGAACAAGGAGTCAGGTGATCGGGGGTGAGAAAGGAGATGGAGGGATGAGAAAATGGGTGGATTGATATAGCGTGAGACTGTCTGACATTCCTGCGTGAAAGGATCATCTAACAGCTGAAGCTCGTAATCCAGCCCTGATGATAGAAAGACATCTCTCAGACCCCCTGGCTATGTTTGAGAAGAACTGTCTGAAAGGCCCCATGAAATCGCTCAGCGACATCCTGTATTAAGGTATTTCCTATTGAAACAGGAAGTTTGCGTGGCACATGTGGTACTACTTTTATTTATTTTTTTCTATAAACATGCTTACGTCACTATGATTTGCTAGTTGTTTTCTTGAATCGGCTTATGCTAACAGCTTAGCCTTATTTTTTTTTTTTTTCTAAGCATCTTCCTTATTTCCTCTTTCTTCCTCCTCTCCTGTTGCCCAGCCCTACTGGAAAAGCCATTAAGGCATTGTCTCAAGCTTGTCGGATCATGGCCAGGCAGAGGGGAAATATTCCATCTGAGCGGCACACTGTCTTCAAGTGCTGCAATTAAGAGTGTCAGCATGCGGCCACGGTCCTGTCTGACTGTGAGGGGACGGGGGGGTCGTCAGGCCCATGTGACCGAACACACACATGGCTGGAAGCGAGCAACCCTGCCCTTCCCGGTATGACACCGCTGCTCTATTTGATAAAGGAAAACAGACGATTTGTGCAGAAACTCCAGCGAGTGCAGAGCCAATGAGACACTCTTGTGGGTCAAGTGCTGCATTTGCATTTTGATGGGATGTTATCGAGTAATTAATGCACTAGTCAGAATGTATTACCCCAGGAGTGAATTGAAAGGTTCATTACCAAATCGCCCTCACTCCAGGAATAGGTATTTCTCCAGGCGTTTGCCTCTGACATGTTGTTCTTCTCTCCCTCTCCCTCTCTCTCTCTTTCACTGTCTCATCGTGGCAGGCTGTAGAGGTGAACAGTGGCTCTTAATAAGGGCATTCACTTTGGAGAGCGCTCGTCATAGTAAATGTACACATCAGGGCCTTGCCTTCTTGTCACTTTAATTGCTTCTGGAGGTTCTTAACAGGCCAATCTTCATCTGCTCAGGCCATGTTATGAATAACACAGGCATCGGAGGAATTCATGCTTAATAAAAGGGACCCAATTTATAAAAATGGAGTGCATTGTTTACAAAGCACACACAGAAAACTCTCCACTTTATGGTTTTCCATTAGAGAAAGATGAAAATGGGCTGGGTATTGCCAGCTATGTCACAATACAAATATATCAGTCTGTAAAATATTAAATATTACTAGGATTATTCATATTTTGGTAATAAATATTAGTAAATATTATAGGATTCCATGAGTTATAGAAATATCTATATAGAAATGAAGAGATAATTAGCAAAAACCGATATTACATAATATACATTTTTTAAAATCATGTTTTTATTATGTTAGTTTTTTATTATATTATTTTTTGTTATTTTTAATCTAATTAAAATATCCCAACTGCAGTTTGATTGAAATTAATTGAAATGCACAATGGAAAAACATGATATCTTTAAATACTTTAAAAATATAGAATGTCATTTATGTATTAAGACCATACAAAATATGAAAAAAAATATTTTGAGAAGCACTAAGAAATAATTGTAACAGATATTTAATTATTATTCAGCTTTTTCAAAATAATTTTACTACTAGTGTTTTATGAAACTTCATTTAAAATATGGGCTTGCACAAAAAATATCCAATGTCAGCCTATTCTTAAAAATAAATAAATAAATATACTGTACATGGCAGAGATATACTCTGATTCCATTCTTGATGTATAATGCATATTGTTTATATAGCTTGTGATAACGCTCAAAGTACATTGCAACTGAATATACTTTACAGCCGGGTGTATACTACCACCTAGTGTGTATTACAGCTGAATGTATATCATTACTATAGTATATAATACACCTCTAATTTCTCTGTAGCCTCACTTATTTGGCCCTCTCTCTTTGCTGCCAAAACCAGAAGCGTACCGAGGGAAATTTGAGTGTGCTATGAGATTAAAAAGCTGAAATCAGGGCCTTGTGAGCAATCATCAATTCCCAAGAACATTCTTTCATTTTCCATTCTTCCACCCTAATGCTAACGGTTTCATGTCACAACATTGTTGTTGCTTTTATCATCCTATAATAACTCTCCTGCAAAAAAATGGGAGGGAGATTGGAAGAAAAAGAGGCTGAGAGGGGCCTGTTCTTTCTCTGCCATCACTGTAAATTTACACAAGGCCCTTTTGCTGTCACTGGAGCAGTTCCTCTTATATTAGCGGTCTTGTCTTTGGCCTGGATCTAAAGCCAGATATATTCCACTAAGACATTTATAGCCATTGTTCTGTTTTCCATAATGAAATCAAGCATTGTTTCCTGCCTCACATGTTATTTTGAGCCTAATAGCCTCAGCGAGTGTGGTGTCTCTGATTTGTGCGTTGGGGACAAAATGGTGACCTGGTAGGCTCACAAATCCCCCGTCTTCCATCATCCGGCTTGTCCGTCAGCGGGGCATCAACAGCACCAAACTGCAACCCATCTCCCGGCCCATCAGCAGGTCTCACACGCCAGTGAATTCGAGCCTTTTGTTCCCACTTGGGCTGATAGGAATGAGGAGGTAGACCACGGAAAAGCAGAGCAATTTTCTGCTATTTAAGCTTGGAGAGATGGCGCTCCTTGGGAACCGTGTGTATGTGTGTGTGTAGAGGCGTTTGGAGGGGAACGAGTTTGTATGTCACTGGATGAGATTTTTTAGATTTAGGCATGCATGGAATTGGGGGTGAGATAATCGAGGATGTGAAATTGAAACCTGTCGGATGGCAATGCCGTCCTTTACCCCAACACCACATGCGCAAATACAAATCTCAAACCGGTCTGCCTTTACGTTCATTTGTGATTCTCGATCTCAAAGCGCTTTGTAAACAAAACAAAATGTTTTAGACCTTTGTTGGTTTTGTTTGTCTCAATATGTGCAACCTATACTAGGTTACTGCACTCCTTGCAAAACCAAAACATTGAGACACACTGATAAAAACTGATGTTTAATTACCTAAAAATGAGAGAAAAAGACAAACATATGCAGTGCCGTCTTCCCTGTAGCTATTTCAACAAAGCCACTAAGAGAGCTACTTATGAAGTATGTCATGTTGTATTATTTTAATTACTGTTTATCAGTGTAATTTTGCTTAAACTTGTTTTTTTTTTCTTTTACCCCAGGTTATAAAATGTTATATGGGTGCTCATTATTAATCTAATTTATTTGCTCGTCAAGCAGGCCATGTGACGACCGTCGTCCTGCCTCCAATGACAATTGCAAACAGTAGCCTTCTTTTAAAGGTATAATCACCCATCTCTTCTAATTAGGGGAAGAATGTGCACTAGATACAAAGGGCTCTGTGAGGATGCAGCCCCGAGCAAGCGATAACTCCCATGCCTAGCTGCAGCCTGATCTGGGATCTGCTTTTGGAGGCGGTATCTGACATTAGATTAAGGGAGGTTATTTGTGGAGGGGGAGTTACTCAGGTTACATTCCTTTAAGGGAAGTGGCTGGCCGGCTGGCACCCTGTCTTCATTTCACAGGCTGGTAAAGTGAGCAAGGTCCTCTCATATTATTCACCGGGGCAGGCTGATCGAAGCTCGGCTCGATAGCACTAAACCAGCTCATGCTCTGAAGATTTGTCTTACAAAACCTTGAAAACTGCTCTGAACATCCATACATTGATTTTTGTTGGCGGGGATCTCCGGGGCTTTCATGTAGAGGCAGGATCCATGCAGGGATGAGGAGAGGGCTTCCCCCTTCGCCAGAGTGTGCCGGCAGAGCGGGGGGATTCCGTTTCAATAACCCGGCCGAAGGAATTAAAAACACACAGGGCTAGAATAGCCACAGCACCCTGTTACGCTGAAGCCTGCTAAACACGCGCACACTTCAACACCTTCACACACTTAAAAAATGCAAGGCCACTCTTCTACTTCTTTTTAACATCTACGCAGATTTGTTTCCTATGGAAATTAAACAACCCATAGTTAAAACAATGCCTTAATATCTTATCAGTCTGGCATTGTGTATTTATATGTAACCATTTGAATTTATATCAATCAAATTGAATTTATTTCTCAATCCGGCATAATGTATCACTATTCCAATTTACAGTGTATCTAACAAATATATCTAATATTGTGCGGAATACCTCACAATATACTCACACTTGTGTCTTTTTACTCATAAATTTGATTTTGTATCTCACAGTTGCACTGTGTATTTAAAAAATCTTATTTTGTCACAAATGCCTGTTCCCTCCCCCTGAGGTGAAAACAGGCTTTCATAATTACCTCTTTCTCTTTTCGTCTCTTTTCTCCCTCTCCTTTAGTATTAATTCTTGTGCCTTTGATGTGATAAGGAAGTGTTAAATCAAAGTGAGGCCTAATTACATATCTTGGAACCGGCTGGTTGTAAGGCATTGTTCATACTGTTAAAATGACGGGTGGCAGCGAGAGTGTGTGTGAAGGGAGGGCTCAACGTGTGTGTGCGCATTTCTGGCTGGCAGCTGCCAGCATGCGTGCCACCTGCTATACATCTCTCCATTAGCATAATCACTCTCTGGCAAATGGCAATAATAGTGTCATGCACCTCTGTGTAATTGCTGCTGTCATAATATGCGCCTGACAATTGTGTTTCCTGACTCGGCATGGAGGGAAGCAAAGATCTCTGGTGCCACATTCACACTGAAGTGCCTTTGATCTGAGGCCCAGGAAGGACATCCCTCTTTTAGTCACTGGAAAAGCACCTTATCAGATGCAAATCAGAGGCTGCTTTTTGCATCGCAGATGGTTATGGGTTTTGATCACAGGGATTATTAATAACACTGTAAACATGCACATGCTGGGTACATTACACAGTATAATCTTGCTAGTACATTTCCAGGCAAAACTAGTTATTAAAGAAGGGCGGAGATGGAAAAGACTTTCTCTGAAAAATTTCAGTCTTGTCCGACACTGATGTTTTACATAATTAGTCACTCACATTTTCCTTCAAGGGACAGCTAAGGCAAGAAGATGAATAGCTAATGATCGCATAGGCCAGGGGCGATGAAGTGCAAGCGTGAGTGACAGCCGCCGTAGCCATTGTGACGAGCTCAGACCCTAATTGGCCCGGAGTCTGTTGGAGAAGGAAAATGGAAGAATCGGGAAGGGAGGGGAACGGCACAAACAGCAGACAAGCTAAATAGAAATTCTAATGGATTGCATGCTCGGCTTGCTGACACTTCATTGCACCGAACATTGCTACATTTTGCAAGGCTGGCAAAAATGATACATTTACTAAGATGACGCATGCATGTATTTTTCTCTCAGACAGGGTGCGGGTTGTAGTTAGCCACCCCATTGTTTGATGTATAGCGACGAAACCAGGCGTGTGTTTGTATAATACAAATGGATGGAGGTATCGTTTTGAACGTTTTGTTTCTTTTTTATTATTCATATATCCTTTACCTTTTTGACATTCTGACATTCAAGGACGCAGGCCTTCGTCTTGGATGGTGGATGATAAATTCTGAGCAATCCCTCCCCTAATCGTTCAGAGCAGGAGGAAAACACACTGCCTTTTTAAAGCATCTGTGTCTTAAACTGTCATTGATTAAATGTTAACTGATATACTCCAGTTGGCAATCTTGTTAGAGCTTCCAGTAGCCAAGATAGACAGTTTAGAGTCCCGGCTGATCAATATTACAGATAAAGATTTCATCCATCAATGAGCTCCCAAAACAAAAGGTGTCTGTTACCTGATTAGGCCGGCCAGAAAGTCTCTCCCCCTCTGGACTGCCGACGCAGCACGAGGAGTTTCATTCGATCGGCTACAAACATGGAGCCCATGTAATTACAGCGCCAAACAGTTCCGCAGATAACATGCCTTTGACTTAGCTCCGGATAAAGGTTAATCTCCCTCTGTCTGTCCAGCAAGATGGGTCTGGGCTTTATATATTTATTTAAGTCCTCTGCTAAGGCCAGGGCCAGGGGCTGTTAGCGTGGAGCCTGGGAGGAAAGAGTTAGAACCTCCTGCATACCAATGCTAGCGCAAATGACCGAATCGATGGCAGAATGGCCACTGCTGTTTAAGAGTATCAATAAATGTTCCCTTATTTCCTCCTCAATGGCTAAGTGTTGTAGTTAAAAGTCCAGCAGATGTCTTAATTGAAAGTTAATTTTAAATCAATGTAGAAAGTCATTTAAATATTGATCGCGCTCTTTTGACTCAAATTGTATGCGGACCGCCTGGGCCCAGCATAATTCGCCCATCGTTCCTCTTTTTTTAAAACAACTTTGTTCAAATTCAATCAATAAGCCACAATTAGTATGTTGTGAAACTGCCATTGACACTTCCTAAAGGCCCACAGGCAATTTCATTGTCTTTTCAGACACAGAAACAATGTCTCCTTAATTACAAAGTACTTTTATGGCGTTTTAATTATGTCGGGTCATCGTAAAATCAAACAGAAGATCTCTCTAACGCAGAAGCTTCATGTTCGAATTCATTTCAGGTTCCATGGCTATTAAAGAGACTTATGGGCCCCTGAAGCAGGGCATCTGCTGTACTTCTGATTTTCTCTGTATCAGACAAATGGAGGCAAGAACGACAGGCGCTGGAAGGGGGAAAAAAATAGGGAGAGAGAACAGGGAACATTGTCAGAGGCCTCTGTCTATCAGGGTAATCTTATTTATTTAAAGCATATGTCTGCTGGTACTCCTTTGTCAGGGTCTATTAGGGGGCAGTGCAGCCCATATGACATTGTTTAGCAAGTAATGAAATGGACATTTTTTGCATGTTTTTATAGAGTTGGAAGGGAGTGCACGGACTCCTTCATTTTCCTCGATGGATGCCATCTCCTAGCCATCGCCGCAGATCGAGCTGCATGGCTATTGTCTGGTTCGTTTCCATTCAGAAATTTTGCCCGGGATTTTGTCTAATTAGATGTGGCCACGGTGAACTTCGTTTCTATCCTGTAGGAATCTGCCGAACGTTAACATGGCCACCGTAACCCGTAAATGACCTCTGTTTTGATCGATTATAATAACTTGCTTTTGGAATTTGCCATTGTAGTTAGTTTTGGTACTTTCCAGTCCACTTTTTTTTCCCTCTGTCTTTTCTTTTCGGAGGATGATGCAGCTCTCTGTGTATATTTGAAAAATCTGCATGCGCGCCAGACCGCCTTTTCAGTCGTCTGTGTCTCCTTGCTATGCGGTCAGGGGTTTGGCTGAGGATTTCTGGGCTTCCAGAGCAGACCTGCACAGGGGTGACAGATAGGTCTTATTTGTCTGATAGAGTTGAGCAAGAAAATAGATCTAGAGCTGGTTACTTCATTAGGTTCTCTCATTGATTGAACCTCCTGCTGAAGTGATGCTGCAGCCTCCTCTGATAACTGCTGGTAATAGAACAAAATGAATTCTTATCACAGAGATTGGAAAGGCCATTAACCCTGGCCCCCAGTGATTTTTAGACGTCACAGACAGGAAGCCGTGCGGTGCGCGGGAGGGAAAAAAAGCGCCATGCTCTGTCTGAGCCGAGGTCATGTTGGCGGCCGTGTGTGAAATTTCCAGCCCTTTTGGCTCCTGTGTAGATGAAACGGCTACCCGGGCAGATGTTTATAATCATGTCTTGAATAAATATTGGATGGAGAATAATAAAAAAAGGAGAGAGAGTGAAAGAGAGAGAAAGGAGCAAGGAGGGGGAGAACGAAACGAGGAGGAATCTTTTTATATTATTTTCAAATACTAAAGTAAGCCCGGCCACGGTGCCTCCTTTCTCTGGATGCCTCAGGTGATCCGAATGGCACGGACACAGAAAGCCTTTTTGTGTACGATGCAGGTGTTTGGGGTTTGTCTTTGGAAACCTTTGAAGATGCATTCTTTAAAAGATTTAATGCTAGTTATTTGGAACCATTAATATCTCTTAGGCAGGCGAGTGCAGAAACAGAAGTCTGCAGAAATGAAGGGGAAATTTGTGTTGGTGCAGCAAAAGCAGAAGCTTTAATCTTCATTGTGTTGATTCATTTGATGGAGGTGATTAATGGTTTTGAGTGCATCATACATCACAGAGAATCTGGTAGCATAGGAAAACTTTTTAGGATGAAAGTAACTGACAGCAACAAAAGACATATTCGGATTGCTGATGCATAAGGTGTACTGCAGTGGAAGTGTGCTTGTCTCAGAGAAAAGCCATTGATAGTGATCGTATGAAGTAATGAACATTAAGTATTTAGTCCAAAATTCTGTATGAAATATCGCTGCATTATTAGCAAACAAGTGCTAAAGCACCACAGTTATACATAGTTGCTTGTTGTTCTCGCAAATGAGCTTAATGCAGTGAAATTTTAGTCAAAAAATATTAAGAGGGATCATGGTTTAAAAAATGAAATACTGTAAAATATTAAATATCAATTATCACAAAATCTTTTGGTTAATACGCAATCTACTTGGACGTCTCCTCAGGTCCCTGCTGCAACTGTGTGAATGTGCAGAGCAGCTTTCTTGTGTCTCCCAGCAGCAGCAGCAGCACCGCTGAAGGGAAACGGGCCCGCTCTCCGCGTGGATGTTTAGTATTTTAGACATGGTGCATTAACGGCATCTGGTTAAGATCTAAATGCTTGTTAAATACACTGAAATTTGGAAAAAGAAGGGAGCAAGAAAAAAGATTTGAGTAGGGGGGGACGGTGGATCAACAAGTCAGTAAAGCTTATTATCCTGAAAGTATTACAACTGGCCCTTAACAAAGTAGTACAGGGTTTCGAGTTTCAAAGATTCCTTTAAAACGGAGCGGCTCAAATGAAAACCATGGGGGGAAAGAATGTGACATCATGAAAACCGTGGGCAGCTCAGAGCCAACCTGTGGTGTGCTGGGAAATTAGTGTTCCTTACACCTCAACAAGACCAGACAGTCCAGAAATCATAATTACAACCAGATTGCTTTTTTCACAAACGCTGAGATCAGTAAAATTGTAAGAAATGACAATCATATGAAGAACGGTTTTTATTATTATTATGAGTAATAATAGTTGAAAATTAATTGAAAAACACGTTTGCAAAAATACAATCTGCTTGTAATTAGTTTTAAATGTTGTATTTAAATTTAATACTATAATTTATGTTAGTCTAGCTACACTAAGTTCTTTGTTATTCTTTGCTGCGAAGCATAAATAAACCTACAGTCTAAGGTGGAGGTGGGGGACGCATTTTAATGAGCACAATCATTTTTGGGGGTATCCACGGTTGTGTACGGAGGTTGTCTCTTTTACTGGCCAGATAATGACCGGACTGAGGTGTGTTATAGTGCCCAGGAGGAGAGTGAGGGAGCAGCTTGCCCTACACATCCGTCATTACACTCTCTCTATTCCGGACAGGCCTGGCGCATTTAATGAAAAGAAGTGTCGGTCATCATATTTATAAATTTCCTTTTCAGTTTTTTTTTTAGGTATGGTAGTTGTGCAAAGGGAACCTTTGCATTTTGATGAGGCCAAAACACAGCCTTGCTTTAATTGCGACGCCTTCTTGACCCCGGTCTCCCTCCAGCGTGCCGATCATCCCACATCAGAGCAGGTCTCACGGGAGACTGGCGAACAGAGAGCCGTCGGAGATGTGTGGTTGATGTGTTTGCGGATTTCGCTTGAAAGGGATGGCGGGGGCAGTAAAAGTTGTCTATGGCTCTGCTGTTTGCGATTAAGTTTGATGGGCAGAAAGTCTGCCGAGCCCCCCTCGCACCCCTCCAATGCTGCTGACACGCTGCCTCTGTAAAGCATTCAGATTACTCAAACTGTTGCCAGGGTCAGGCGCAGGGCAGACACCGCTATGATGTATAGGAAAGCATGTCTGGGAGTTTCTCTCGCTCTTGAAATGCATACCAGAAAAACTGCAGTACACCCTGCTAAAAGACGAGGGAGAGAGAGAGAAGGACAGTGGAAGGAAAGAGAGAAAAAAATGCTGTCTGATGAGACCCAGATGATAGCGACCCATCCTTTTCTTCCCTTATTCCTTCTGTTACTACCTTCATAATTCCCCCTTTTCTTTTTCGTGACACTCCATGTTTTATTAATGCATTCCACGATCGCCTTAAAAATTTGATGCCCCCTCGAGGTAGAGACGCTCACTAGCACTTTGACACTTCATTTCCCAGCTAGGGGGACTGGGTCAGTAAATCTAGCCGACTGAAGAAAGCGCCTCACGCTGAGGACGAGTGCTGCAGGAGGGAGGAGGAGAGGGGGGCGAGAGAAGAGGGAGGTGCCACAGCCTGGCCCCTGTACCCTTAGGGTGTGACATTGTGCTGTGGTGTTTGTGTATGAGCGTGTGTGTGTGTTTGTGTGTCTCTTTTATTAACCGACCTGAAATCTGGTCATGATCACAGACATCCAGCTGGTCCTAACCCCCATCTGCCTACTGAGGCAGAGCACTCTCTCTCTCTCTGATTAGCCCTCTGTCCTGACACTGGCTTAAGCTCCGTCCAGAGCCCCTTTGCCCCACAATGCCGCCTTCCCCCACAACACTCTCCCCCAGTCCTGCCTCGACTGCAAAAGAAAGGAAGTGAGGCACAGAGAGCAAGAGACACAATTCATGCAACGAAATTTACATTTGAAGTGTAGCTTAGCAGTGTGTTTAATTATTTTTAATGATAATTAAAAATGCACTTCAAGAAAAGTGTGGCTAAATAAATATATATACAAATTGCAATCAAATTCACTGCATGATTTGCCAATTAATTGTGTTTTGTAATTATAGTCAATATTTTCAAAAAACAATTACATTATATTGTGTAGAAAAAAATATAGAATAGACTACAATAAGTGTAGTCAAAGA